>CM034534.1:4774254-4790965 GCA_020002185.1 Paraescarpia echinospica | reverse complement strand
CACACACACACACACACACACACACACACACACACCACCACCACCACACACACACACACACACACACCACCACCACCACCACCACCACACACACACACACATACACACACACCACCACCACCACCACCACCATAAGTAAAGACACAAGATAAGGTTTGCACATTTTCGTGACACGTGTTGGTCAAAGCATAGTGTTTCGTTAGTGCAACTAGTTGGTCTGAGTTCAATTCGTGCCGTGTAATCGGTTAAGTTTCTGTTTCGTTTACGCAACTAGTTGATCTGAGTTCGATTCGTGTCGTGTGTTGGTCAAAGCATAGTGTTTCGTTTGTTCAACTAGTAGGTCTGAGTTCAATTCGTGCAGTGTAATCGGTTAAGTTTCTGTTTCGTTTACGCAACTAGTTAATCTGAGTTCGATTCGTGCCGTGTGTTGGTCAAATCAGTGTTTCGTTTGCACCACTAGTTGGTCTGAGTTCAATTTGTGCCGCGTAATCGGTTAAGTTTCTGTTTCGTTTACGCAACTAGTTGGTCTGAGTTCAATTTGTGCAGCGTAATCGGTTAAGTTTCTGTTTCGTTTACGCAACTAGTTGGTCTGAGTTCAATTCGTGCCGTGTGTTGGTCAAACTATAGTGTTTCGGTTGTCCGACTCGTGTCTATAGTTCGATTCGTGATGTGTGTTGGTCAAAGCATAGTGTTTCGTTTGAACAACTAGTTGGTCTGTGTTCAATGTTCGAT
This sequence comes from Paraescarpia echinospica, assembly GCA_020002185.1. NCBI lineage: Eukaryota > Metazoa > Annelida > Polychaeta > Sabellida > Siboglinidae > Paraescarpia > Paraescarpia echinospica. Next base: position 4,790,233 of record CM034534.1, on the reverse strand, counting down.
TCGTTCAGCGTGTTGGTCAAAGCATAGTGTTTCGTTTGTGTGACTAGTTGATCTGAGTTCAATTTGTGACATGTGCTGGTCAAAGAATAGTGTTTCGTTTGTCCAACTAGTTGGTCTGAGTTCAATTCGTGCAGCGTAATCGGTTAAGTTTCTGTTTCGTTTACGCAACTAGTTGATCTGAGTTCGATTCGTGTCGTGTGTTGGTCAAATCATAGTGTTTCGTTTGCACCACTAGTTGGTCTGAGTTCAATTTGTGCAGCGTAATCGGTTAAGTTTCTGTTTCGTTTACGCAACTAGTTGGTCTGAGTTCAATTTGTACAGCGTAATCGGTTAAGTTTCTGTTTCGTTTACGCAACTAGTTAGTCTGAGTCCGATTCGTGCCGTGTGTTGGTCAAAGCATAGTGTTTCGTTTGCACCACTAGTTGGTCTGATTACATTAACTGAACTACACAGACATAAGTGGCTATCATCTCTACAGAACTACACAGACATAACTTGTTAACGTATCTGTACTGAACTACACAGATACATAAGTGGTTAACATATCTGTACTGAACTACACATAGACATAAGTGGTTAACATAACTGTTGAATCTATGAGTTCGTTTTCGGTTACCCATGCCAGGTTAGTTGTTTTACGACAGAAGTTGGTTTCGAAGGTTTTACCGAAGAAGCACGAATTTAAATACTATAGTACGAAAAAGGATAAAAACGTTCTAATGGTCCTGTGTACACTTGAACCTTAATACGGTAAACTATATAGATACTGGTACATCTTATCTGGGAGGTTATTATGTGTCTGTACTGTTCTAACATAACGCTTCACTTTCCTCGACCAATGAAGATAGCAAAGACTGTGCCGTCTTTTTATTGGTATAGGCTCTTTGGCATCAAGGTGATCGAGTCGACATTGCGCGTCGCACATACTGACATAGCGTGTTTATTTATTTAATAATGATGTTGAACGCAATTATATCTCTAGGCTCAGCTGAAATACAGATGAGAACAGGAAATACTCCTTCAAAACAGTTTGACACCAGTTTGGAACCGTTTTGTATGCAGGCTTTCAACGGTGACCGTTGGTAAGTACTATGATATTCTGTCAAATACTGTTACACAACAAACAGTTTGACCAAAATTGTACACAGATGGCTGATAGTTTGAATGTTTTAGCTGATAAGTTCGTATAACTTCCCTATGGCTTAACACGGGGCCAATACACAGACCCTTGAGGCTTGATTTATACCAGTTTATACCGGTTAACAGGGAGCTTTTTCACTAGCTATAGCATGTCGATGTTTTTGAGTTGTATATCAGTGTTTGTAAGTTGTTTGTCAGTGTTTGTAAGTTGTTTGTCCGTGGTTATGCGCTGTTTGTCGGTGGTTATGCACTGTAGGCCAGATAGCCGTTTAACCCCTATGCCTATGGCTATGCCTAGGCTATGCCTATGGGTATGCTTTATCCGGTTTGGCTCTATGTTTTTGAACCTATGTAAATGTATAGACTAGGAGAGACCTACAAAATTACTGCACATAGCAGTTTGATGATGTCACACAGGATGCGCGTGCTTGCGACAAACAAACATGTCCAGACGCGTCTCGAGTACGGGTTTTGTAACAGATACCAAAGGGCTAACCCCAAAATGATCACTCTGTTCGAAAAACGAGGCTATAGGCTCTGATATAACATAGTCCTGTATGTAGTCTACATTTCGTATACATTACTTCAGACAAAACAATCTCCGTTGAATTTATAACCCTTTTGATACACATTACGCCTTATTATAAAACCACATTTTCGACATGTCATTGTCAACCAAATAAGGGGTCGATCCCTTGGCGAAGCCTCGGCCTACGGGTCAAGCAATCTCGTGTGTGACATATTCAAATGCTGTTTGGTATATTTTATTTTATTCAAAAAGTGGTCGCATACCTTTATGATAATAGCGCCTATGCTTTAACATGGGATAAAAATTCGAAAAGTGGTCGGATACCTTTGCGACAATAACTCCTATACTTTAACATGGGGTGAAAATTCCCTATGCTTTAACATGGGATAAAAACCCAAAAAGGGGTCGGATACCTTTGCAATAAAATTCCCTATACTTTAGCCCGGGGTCGGAACTAGCCACGCACACAAGGCCCAGCTCGCTCGTGATTGGTCAATTGTATAACTAGTCATGCCCATATAAGGTCATTTGCATAATTAGCCACGCCCACAATGCCCAGCTCGATCCTGATTGGTCAATCGCAGACCGCGCAGAGGCTGCTGGGATACCCTCATTTGCATAAATCATAACTTTGTCGCGGCGCGGTGCAAGTGGAAAATCCCTATCTCTTAACATGGCCACTTCCACCGCGCCGCGCCACCATCCGCGGTAAGGGACCTCTATTACTACTGCCGACGTAGAGATATGTCGGTTTTGCTGCGATCAAAGCACATCAGTTTCGCCGCGGTTTAAAAGTGGGTGGAGCTGATAACATGAAATCAAGAAATGGCGAAGTGCGCATGCCTGAACCTATGCAAATGAGGAAAACAGCGCCGCAATCGGAAGATTAGTGTACTGAGTACCAGCCGCCAACTTCGTTCGGAACCGTCCTGAAAACGGCATGATTGTAGGTCCATTTATTGGTGTTCTTTGAACGGTTACCGGGAAATCTAGATGTCGCCAGAATAACAACAAGTGCATCCTTTCAAATGATACCAAGATCGACGGGACAGGACGAGCCGTGAGGGTGCTAGCGACCGTAGAATTTCATGTTTTAGACTTGTTCTGAGTTGTTCATTTTTCGCTCGCTTATCTATTTTTGGTAGCATGTATGTAGTTATTAATTCAAAATTTACACACACACGCACACACACACGCACGCACATATAATATGTACAATATACCTGGTATACACACACATACACGCACACGCGCGCGCGCATACACACACACACACACACACATAATCGTTATTGAATAATTATTAAGACCTGCTGATAAATTACATGATATTTAACTTGAAACTATGACACGTTCTCCAATGGTCTATGCGATTTACCTTTTTTTGGACGGCATCGATTATGTTCCGGAGATCATCGTCTTCTTGGTACTTCATAATACACAACTTGAGAGCTTTCGACGGGTAGAAGTACGGCAAGGACTTGCGGATCGACGGTGAACAATACAAGAGCGCGACGATGAACACAGTGAGGTACTGAACCACAAGCAGTGCGACCAGTCCATAGTAGTACTACAAGACACAAGATACCAATAAAGTGGTTCGTCTGTGAACAGTACAAGAGCGCGACGATGAACACAGTGAGATACTGAACCACAAGCAGTGCGACCAGTCCATAGTAGTACTACAAGACACAATATACCAATAAAGTGGTTCGTCTGTGAACAGTACAAGAGCGCGACGATGAACACAGTGAGGTACTGAACCACAAGCAGCACGACCAGTCCATAGTAGTACTACAAGACCCAAGATTTTCTTCGAGGCTATATTTGGCGGAGATAGATCGTAGAAATTGGTGGTGCAGAAAAGTTGATAAACAAGTGGAATTACTGATTGATAAGTATTATTCTTGCCTTAATATCATTCATAAAGTTGCAATAAACATATATTGAGTAGCAGTTGTGCTTAAAGTTAGTTAGTTATAGTATTTTAGAATACCTTAGTATAGTGAGTGATAATAGGGTAACTCACTTAGGCTTCGATAATTTGAAAACAAGATTTAACAAACCTGATTATGTGGTAGAATATATAGGAGATAAAGTAACAACCATCAAACTACTTACATAAGATAATATCTGTGTAAGCCAGTACTTGCTAGATATTTTGATTAGGTAGCATTGTTGTTAAAATTAAGCAAGGGCGATAGTCGGGCGGCGTAACCTAAATAAATAAAGCAGCCTAACGTAACGTAATTGATTGTATTTAAATTAGGTCACTACCGGTAATGTTAGCGTTCGTGTCAGGATAAATAGTTGGCTGTGTAATTGAAATTTGTAACCTAAAGTGTGCTGTAGTACACAGGAAACAGTCTTTATAAAGACTAAGTTAGTTAAGTTATTAAATAATTTCTGATCGGGATATGGCGCCTTGCAAGCGGCAAGTCAAGGCAAAGCGACACTTGGTGTGCGATCACTGCCACAGCTGGGTAGATTTTGCATTGTCCGGCTGTGGGAAGTCATGGGCAGAAACCATGGAGGAAGGATTCACCTTTCAGTGCATTGGGTGTTGGAAGGTGGAGTGTCTGCAGAAGGAGATAGTTAGGTTGACAGATATTGTGAAGGGAATGGAGATGGGAATTAGCAAGGAGGCAGGTCGAATGGAGAGAGACGACAGGGAGAGAGGTGAGAATACTGCAAGACTGAAGGAGAATAGCAGTGGCAAGAAAACTGAGGAAAGGAGATTGAGAGGAGGGAAGGTGATTGGAGGAGAAGAAATTGGAAAATCGACAACAGAAAACGTGACAAGCGTGAAGGTGACAGGGAAGAAAGTGACCGTAGAGAAGGAGGGAGGGAAGATGGGAAGGGAGAGGAGAGAGGAAAACGAGATGGGACGAACGAAGAAGGGACGAAAGGAAGTGAGAGAAAATGTGATAGAAGAGAAGTTGATAAAAGGGAAGGTGACAAGAGAAAAAGCGACAGGAAAGAATGGATCGGAAGAGAATGTGACAGGAGAGAAGACGACAGGGGGGAAAGACAACAAGCAGACAGATGCAAACCGAAGAAGGAGCTATTCTAAGGCAGTGATAGAGAGGGCAATGAGGAAAGAGAGGGTGTTTATGGGCGACTCCATTATGAGAAAGACGGACAAGGCACTGAGCGAGGGGAAGGACATCGTTGTTTGTTTACCGGAGGCTAGGATTGAACATGTAACTGACAGGGTAGAGAAGGTATTGGGACATGGCAAGGGGGGGTCTATACTGGTACATGTAGGAACAAATAATGCAGACAGGGAGGGAACAACTGCGATAGTACAGAAGTATAGACAGTTAGTGAGGAAGCTACAGAAGACGAGAGTTGAACAGGTTATTCTGTCAGGAATTTTGCCAGTAATGGGAGGAAGGGGGGCAACGTATAGAAACTGTAAGAGGATGGCGATCAACGTACTAGTTGAGCAGATGTGTGACGAAGAGGGGGTGGGATTCACAGATTTATGGGGATACTTTGTTGGGAGGGAAGATATGTACATGAGAGATGGCCTCCATCTTAGTGGAAAGGGGGCAGCAGTTTTCTCAGAGAACCTGCTGCGATCTGTTGACAGTGGGACAGGTTGTATCTATTTAAACTAGATTCGCAGGGGGGACTCACAGAAAAGCCTGAAAATGGAGGCATAGATAAAGACAGCACAAATAAATCAGCAAATAACAGTGTGGAAAACTCTTCTGAAGCTGGATATAAATGTGTTTGTTTAAATGCAAGGAGTATAGTAAACAAAAGAAATGAACTAAACATTATGGTAGAAGATATTGACCCTCATATAATAGGTATAACCGAATCCTGGACCACCACCGATATATCAGATGCTGAATTGGGACTGACAGGATATGTAATGTTTAGAAAAGATAGAATAGGAAGAAAGGGAGGTGGAGTTATTTTATATATTAAAGAATCTATTCAGGCTTATGAAATAAAATTAGAAAGAGAAGCAGATTGCGAAGAAGCTGTTTGGTGTAACATAGTTACAGGAAACTCAACGTTAACAGTTGGGTTAGTTTATCGAAGTCCAAACATAAGCATAGAAGAGAATGAAAAAATACAAAACGCTATAAGGGAAGTAAGCAAACGGGACTGTATTATTATGGGGGATTTTAACCACGGGCATATACAATGGAAATCTCTACAGAGTATGGGGAGTGAGGACCACAAGTTTTTAGTTTTAGTTCAAGATACATTCCTTTCTCAACATGTGCTAGAACCAACCAGGGGTGAGAATGTGTTAGACATAGTTTTGTCCTCACAGAATGAATTAGTTGACAATGTCAATATATGTGAGCCACTGGGGAGTAGCGATCACAACCAGATACATTTTATCATCAAAGTAAAATCAGAAAGGAATAGTAAAAAGCAGTATAGGAGAAATTTCCACAAAGGAAGGTATAAGGACATGAGGAAATATTTAGCAAAGATAGACTGGAATAACACACTGAAAAATAAGACGGCAACAGAATGCTGGAATGTATTAAAGAGTGAAATTAAGTGCATAGTCGATAAATTTGTACCCTTCAAAAAACAAGGAAAACGGTCCAAAAAGAAACACTTATCGAAAGAAGCCATTAGAAAAATTAAGTACAAACAAATGATGTGGAAGTCATATAGATGTACTGGAAATGATGAAGACTACAACAGTTATAAAGAAGCACTTAACCAAGCTACAGCTGAAATTAGAAATTCAAAGAGAAGCTATGAACAACAATTAGCTAGTAATATAAAACATGACAGCAAGAGTTTTTATGCGTATGTTCGAAACAAACAGAAAGTTCAAGATAAAGTCGGTCCTCTAGAAGATAGTGCTGGAAATATAATATCAGAGGGATTCTTAATGGCAGAAGACCTGAATGAGTACTTTAGTTCAGTGTTTACCAGGGAAGATATTAGTTCACTGCCAGTACCAGAGGCTAAGTTCAAGGGGCAGATTCAGACTATTTAGGACAATTAATTGTAACCCCGGAAATGGTAGGTAAGAAAATAAGGGCTATGAAGGATAATAAATCACCTGGAGTGGATGGTATTCCACCCAAACTACTATTGGAAATTGTAGAACAAATTAGCATACCGCTTGCAACAGTTTTCAATTTGTCATTAGAAGAGGGAGTGGTTCCTTTAGAATGGAAAGAAGCAAACATTATACCGTTATTCAAAAAAGGTTCGAGAAACAAGTCAGAGAACTATAGACCAGTGAGTTTAACATCAGTGATTTGTAAATTGTTAGAAAGACTAATTAAAGATCACATGGTGGATTTTCTTGTTAAACAAAACTTGATAAACCCATCTCAACATGGTTTGTTTAAAGCGAGGTCATGCTTAACAAATATGTTATGTTTTTTGGAAGACATCACTAAGTGGTTAGATGAGGGATCACCAGTAGATATCGTCTACTTAGATTTTAAAAAAGCTTTCGACAAAGTGCCACATCAAAGATTACTGCTTAAACTAAAGGCCCATGGCATAGGAAATGGTATAATAAACTGGATAGAACAATGGTTGATTGACAGAAGACAACGTGTAGTAGTTGATGGGGAGGCTTCAAACTGGAAATCAGTATTGAGTGGGGTACCACAGGGATCAGTATTAGGTCCTATATTATTCTTAATATATATCAACGATTTGGATGATGAAATAACAAGCAAGGTGTTGAAATTTGCGGATGATACAAAAGTGTTTAGAACGATTAAAAGTGATGGAGATAGACAGCATTTACAAGATGATCTTGACAGGTTGATCAAATGGTCTGAAAAGTGGCAAATGCTGTTCAATTTTGGGAAATGTAAATGCCTCCACACAGGACATGGGAACGAAGAAGTAGAATATACAATGGGGGGTACTGTACTAAGTACTACTGTAAAAGAAAAGGACTTAGGGTTAACCATTAGTGCTGATATGAAGGTTTCAGAGCAGTGCGGAATTGCAGCTTCAAAGGGAAATCAAATCCTTGGATTAATTAGGCGAAACATAACGTATAAGGAAAAAGAGCTAATAATACCGCTGTACAAAACAATAGTTAGGCCTCATTTAGAATATTTTATTCAAGCGTGGAGGCCATATCGCAGGAAGGACATAGATATGCTAGAAAGAGTGCAGAGGAGAGCAACTAAAATGATACCAAAACTGAGGGATCTTAGTTACGAAATACGCCTAAAAATGCGGTTTAACAACACTAGAGACCAGGAGATTGAGAGGAGATCAGATAGAAGTGTTTAAAATATTGAAGGGTTATGAAAATATTGATAGAAATATTTTTTTCTCAGTTAAGAAAGATAGGAGGACTAGAGGACATGAACTTACATTGGCAAAGGAGCAGAGTAGATTGGATATAAGAAAGTTTTCATTTTCACAAAGGACTGTAAATGAATGGAACAGATTACCTGCTGATTATGTGGGTGCTAGTAGCGTGAATATGTTTAAAAATAAAATCGACACATACCTCAGACGGGCGGGATACACATAGATAAAAGGGTCGGACTCTCGATAAGCCAAAGGGCTTCCTTGTCCACCTGCCACCTAGAGTTAATTCTCTGGGTGGCAATCTTGTTAAATCTTGTTAAAAAAGATACCAATAAAGTGGTTCGTCTGTGAACAGTACAAGAGCGCGACGATAAACACAGTGAGGTACTGAACCACAAGCAGCACGACCAGTCCATAGTAGTACTACAAGACACAAGATACCAATAAAGTGGTTCGTCTGTGAACAGTACAAGAGCGCGACGATGAACACAGTGAGGTACTGAACCACAAGCAGCACGACCAGTCCATAGTAGTACTACAAGACACAAGATACCAATAAAGTGGTTCGTCTGTGAACAGTACAAGAGCGCGACGATGAACACAGTGAGGTACTGAACCACAAGCAGCACGACCAGTCCATAGTAGTACTACAAGACACAAGATACCAATAAAGTGGTTCGTCTGTGAACAGTACAAGAGCGCGACGATGAACACAGTGAGGTACTGAACCACAAGCAGCACGACCAGTCCATAGTAGTACTACAAGACACAAGATACCAATAAAGTGGTTCGTCTGTGAACAGTACAAGAGCGCGACGATGAACACAGTGAGGCACTGAACCACAAGCAGCACGACCAGTCCATAGTAGTACTACAAGACACAGGATCCCAATAAAGTGGTTCGTCTGCAATAATTAGCACAAAGTAATGGTTCTGTGTTAATTCTGTTGTTTAGAGCAATTCATTGTTTTAATGGTAAGGAGTATGTTCCTCAATTTATAATAATTTATCGATGCATTGTTTTCAATAGCACAATACACATGCTGAAGGTAGACTACCCGTCCAAACGCGTTTAGTGTGCAACTATAAAATAGTTTAAATTTAACTTCTTATTCGCGAAAAAACGGAACGAAGTCCACTACCCCTGTAGGCGTAGCGACCGTTTACTTTCTGACGTAGCTTAGAGTCATCAAATAGGACAATATCTATCATATACACAACACACATTTGATGTGCTAACATAGCATTCATGTGTATTTATAATATATATTTATTCGTACTACAATGAGTTCACGTTAGTTAAGAGCTACACACATTCTCTATATCGCATGTACACATCCTTTGTAAAACATGAAACGTTGTTTAGTAGTTTAGAACAGCTAGATGAGAAGTATATTCAAACCAGTATTACTGCATGTTAATTATTATGTTTGTGAACTTTGGAATACAATTTTTTGGGATTATTGCAAACTTTAATTAGGTGTGTGAACATGCACACTTTAATAAAAAAAATTCTTGTACAATAGCCTAACTATTATAAAATCACGGCATTATTCTCTTATGAGAGCTATCATCCAGAGGTGGGGGAGAGCGGAATCGGTTTCCATTGCGTAATATTTGGGGAGATCGGATTTCAGTGCTAGATTGGTAAACATTATATTTGACAATATACTGCGCACTGAAAATAGATCCATTGCCAATACATTTTCAGTACGCAGAAGTGTGTCAACTATACTATTTTATCAATGTACACATGGGAGTTATGTGGACGTGATCGGAGGTCTGATCACATTCCAGCGCACACGACTTTGGGGTGGAGAGAATGTTTCAAACCAGGGCGTGTCCATTGATTCGTTCTGTCCATCCTCCTTTTAACCAAAAAGGGCTGCTCCGTAATGTTGATTAAACATACTTTGTGTGACATTAGTAGATAGTAGGACCTGTACGATCTCAAAAGCCTACTTATAAAAAAGAATTTAATGACCCCTAATCGTTTTCGGGCACACCGCTGAGTCAGCAAAAATGCGAGACTAATCCTATGCATAAAAAAAGATCAAAGGCTTTGTGGTTGACATTAATGAGTTTGGGAAACCTACTTATAAAAAACGTGATTGATGAGCGATGTAATTTGATACTAATTGGATGATTGACAGTACACTAGAGAGATGCCACCTAGCGGTGAGTGCAGAGAGTATTTTAGTCCTAGCGATCAACGCCGTACCTAGAGCGCGCTGACGTAAGCAATAATGCGTTTAATAATAAAGTATATAAGTTTAGTTTCGTACTTTATAACCATGCTAAAGTATATAAGTTTAGTTTCGTACTTTATAACCACGCTAAAGTGAAGTGAACCACCTATAACTGGGGTAGGAGTTGTGCTGACGTAAGCAATACGCTGGGGTAGGAGTTGTGCTGACGTAAGCAATACGCTAACCATTGTGTATTAAAACCATTGTATAAACGGACCACCTATAACTGGGGTAGGAGTTGTGCTGACGTAAGCAATACGCTGGGGTAGGAGTTGTGTTGACGTAAGCAATACGCTAACCATTGTGTATTAAAACCATTGTATAAACGTTGAGATGTCCCCGTATGTGATGTTGACAGCAAGAGGAGCGACGACGACTGCTGCAGCGATAAGGGCTGCTGCCCTACTGGTCTTTGACCCCTGGATGACAGCATAGCTGGCTAACGGCGTTGTTCTGGTGGACGGATTAAAACGAAAGCAATGCGTTTAAATACGTCTAGTCGTGGGATTATCAAATGCATAAATACACTAACATTCAGTAGGGTGTTTATGCATTGAAAATTGACGCGTGAAAACGTGAGTAGTGACTGGAATATTTATTGTGTGTAATATAGCAGCGTTCGCCCGCGACCGACGGGTTGGCGCCTGTCGGTCGCCGGCGAGGAGCCGATCTCCGGCGGAAGACCGAAGCCTTCCCGCCGATAGAGTTCTGGAGGCGTTAGTGTCCTCCATAAGCCGTTTGGTAGCTTCACGAGAAACACTCGCGCTAGATCGGGAACAATCTCATCATCGTCACTGTAGTAAGCTGCTGCTGCTGCTGCTGTGACATTGGGCGACGGCGCTGGCGAAGGCGGCGCACGGACGGACGGCGTGACCTCGCATGTTGTTCGTGTCGACTTTGTCGTCGACGCGTCGGGGAGCACAATCGCCCTACGCGGGGTATATGTGTCCCTTGTAGGCAGTTGGATCGGTCTATGAAATAGACAAAGGATGAATAAAATGAGTGAGATAGTAAATTGAAATAAAATACTGTCTTGGTAAAATACATTGTTTAAATAAAATGTACTTATAAATAAAATGCATGCATGTTTAAACGGTAAAATGCGTACTAGTATGCATTAAATAATACAACATGCATTTAAACGATAAAACAATTTAAATAAAACAACAATAAAAACGTGCATTTAAATAAAATGCATGCATGTTAAAAATACATGTGTTTAACAATAAAAACGTGCATTTAAATAAAATGCATGCATGTTTAAACGGTAAAACTAGTGAAAACATGCATTACAACAATAAAAACGTGCATACTAGTAAAACATTTAAATAATAAAAACATGCATTTAAATAAAATGCATGCATGTTATAGTAAGCACTGTTTAAATACAACAATAAAAACGTGCATTTAAATAAAATGTCTTACCGTGGTTTCGTTGTGGACATGTTGTGAGAGCGATGGGTGGAGACGACGTGTTTGCGTGGTTGTAAAAGCGTGTATGAAATGTGCGCGTCGTGAAAACAGCGGTGGCGGCGGCGGCGCATGACACTACGACTGATTTTGATTGACATGTGAACGGAGAACAAAGGGATTTTTACAAACGTTAAACGAAACGTTAAAAGTACGAAATTAAACGTTATATACGATCACTGGAGGGTCAGGAAACACGAGATGCGTATATATTAGAGAAATTTGCGGTAAAAGTCACATTTGACGATGAATGCACTGACGTGAACGTTAGCTTTTTTTTCCTAAAACAAATTCCTCGGAGAGTAAACGGAATGCGTTAAGCGCACATGTGTGACATCTGTTGCGCGTGACTTAACGAGTTGGAATGTGAACGGAGAACAATGGATTTTTACAAACGATAAATGAAACGTTAAAAGCGCGAAATAAAACGTTGTATAAGATCGCTGGGGGATCAGGACACACGAGATGCATAGATATTAGAGAAATTTGCGGTAAAAGTCACATTTGACGATGTATGCACTGACGTGAACGCTAACTTTTTTTCCGAAAACAAAATGCCTGGGTTGGAAGAAGTATGCGCGACGATAATTGAAAAAAGATAAGGATATGAGTGTGAAGTGCGCATGCGCGTTATAGTGTAGACAATGACATTTCAAAAACAATAAACGAAACGTTAAAAGCACGAAACTAAACGTTGTATAGATTCTCTGTGGAGTCAGGACACGCGAGGTGCATCGATATTAGAGAAAATCGATGTAAGGAGAGATTTAACGGCGAATGTACCGAGGTGACCGGATGCTTTTTTTCGAAAACAAAATGTCTGAAATGTACGAGGCACTCACACTGATAATTGAATAAGATGACGTATTAGGGTGAAGTGCGCATGCGTGTTATTTGGAAAAGGTATAAAACGGGTGAGAAAATGTTATATTGTATGACGCCGAACTTCTAACCGTGTATTCTTTCTACAGAGCAGCAAGCAGCAGACGTTCTTCCGCAACATGGCGGATGAAAGTCAACAAACAAAAAAGTCGAAGGCGCCGCGTAAGCAGTCGATGAAGGCGGCGGCGGCGGCCAGCAGCAGTCAACCTTCGGCACTGATTGCAGCCTTGTCAACGGGGGTGTCACCGCCCGTTAAGCGTCCCGTTACGCTGATCGCGGCCCCGTTGACGGTCGGCCGAAAATGGAGCGCCGAAGAGGCGCGCTTGGAACAGCCCGACGAGACGGCCGCGCAGCCCCCGGTCCTGTCGCGGAGCGGTTCTATGGAGCGTGAATCGGCGGCGTCGACACGCGCCACAGCGGTGAGTCTGAGACATCTGAAGTGCGCCGTCAACGGCGTATATAGAATCCTGTCACCCGTTACGATCGAGGCCGTCTCGAACAAAGGCGAACCCGGCACCACCTATTTGGGATGTTCCCGTTGTCGCCGGAAATTACAGACAAACAAAGACGGGGTCCTGATATGTCGAACGCACGGTGAAGTGTTTGTACCGAAATATTTCTTCGCGTTGCGTGTGATGGTGAAGGACGGCGAGGAGGACGAAGATGAGCTTTGGCTTACGTTGTTCGATAGCCAAATGTCTAATCTCGTCGAGTTCACGGCCGAGTACCTGACGGAATTGAACGAGGAGGATCTCCGCGATACCGTGCTCGAGTTAACCGGTACTAAAGTGGAGATTAGTGTGCGGAAGACGACTTGGAACGGGGACCCCTCGTATACAGTCCGCACACTAAAAAGATATGACGACGACGATGACTAATGTTGTTGTTGTTGTGTTGTTTGTAGGAAGAGGAGGAAAATTGGCCGCTACTGGTAGATTTATTGAAGCACGCCAACGAACGACAACGAATGAGAGATCGTCAGGGGCTGGAACTAAGCAAGCAGAGCTTTGAACTATTAGCCGAGTCGGCCGAACAATATATAAGAGCGTTTTGGTTGGCCTATGAAGCAAGCCTATTTCGTAGTAGTTTGATGTACCAACAGTTGTGCTTTATGTGCTTTAGGAAGTGCGCTGCGTACTCCAAAAAATGCTTGCAAACAACGAAAGGATTCGCGCTCAGTACGACGAGGTTGCAACGTTCGTAAGAACGTTGTTGGAACGGGGTGTGCCGGCGGGGTCAGTGGAGGAGGAGGAGGAGAAGAAGGAGGAGGATGAGGACTAATCATAATAATGTGTTTGTAGGACGCTCTGATGCAACACACCAGACGTGAGTGTATGAGCGACTTCCTACACGCGTTGCTGACGGTGATATCACGTAAAGAGTAGAACTGCTTTGTGCTGTAGGGTAGTGGCGGAGGAGTACGTGACGCTCACGTATTGGAGGCGATAATCGAGGAGGCGCTGGGATCGCCCCGAACGCGCCCCCTTCCACCGACGTATAACGACAGCCTGGCGACGATGGGACCGTACTGGAGCGTATCGGAGGAGCTGGGGACGTGTCGGCAACTCGTCGTGCCGAGCCGGAGTCAGTTGATCGTACGTTACGAACGACTGGCTATGGATCTCATCGCCGAGACTATCGGCGAAATGGTTCTGGAGAAGGCACGAGACCATTGCGGGCTATGCGAACCAAATGAAGGCTGCCCCTACGTTCACATGGCCGGCTATCGCGCGGGGCGGCCGAATCGCGTCTACATGCAACGTTTCGTTAAGCCGGGGTGTATCGTGACGCGGTATTTCAACGAGGTCATGGAAACGTTCCTACGACGATCACTTATTCCGTGTTTTACGAGACTAGTGCATATACTAAGCGAGACTACGGTGTCGATTTCTTCCGGTGAGCAGCAGCCGCAAACGGGCCGTGCAGGAGAATTGTATTTGGTCCAGTTCGTATCCAACTGGTTGTTGGGGACGAATTGGCGAGATTACATGAATCGCGTGCAACTCGAGTCGGCCGTGCACACGTACGTGCAACGTCGGAGCGGACTGGAATGAACGAACACTAGTAGAATAGAGAACATTTGCTTGCTATCGAAACGAAGGCTTCACACTGTTGTAAAAGTACCGAATAAAACGTTGAAAATGTTCTTTCCGTTTCCGAGTTGCCTAGTTAGAAAAATTACCGCTAGTTAGAAAAAACCACCACCACCACCGCTAGGGTTAGAAACACTAGTTAGAAAAACCACCACCAGGTTAGATTAGAAAAACCACCACCACCACACAGTTAGAACATTCCACCGTTAGAAAAATCTTCCCGCTACACACCACCACCACCGCTAGGGTTAGTTAGAAAAACCACCACCACACAGTTAGAACATTCTTCCCGCTAGGGTGTATTTACCACCACCACCACCACCACCACCGTCACCGTCGCCGTTATAAATAGCGACGCTCGAAAAATATCATTAGAGAGAATGCCACCACCACCATCGCCATGGCAATGTCCGAAATGTGGGCGCTATTTCGCGACGCAGTCGATGTTAGAACGACACGTAAAGAGTTCGAAAAAGTGCGGCGACGAAGCGCTATGCGTAAAAGGTCGAGAGTGTCCAAAATGCGGCAAGCTATACACCACGCGTTACGCTATGCTACGACATCTGAGACTGCAGTGTGGCCGTTCGTCGCCACCTAGTAGTGAATCAGTGGAGGCCGCCGCTAGCGCGCCGCCGTCGCCCGACGATCTACAGCGTGTCGTAGACGAGCACCGGCGTAGCATAGGACGTCGGTGGCGCGCGGCGCCTGATCGCAACTGTTATGACCATACCAACGCAGTACGCGTACTCGGAACCGCGTCTGAAGGGAAATGTTCGCGCGCAAAGAACGCGTTTAAAATTAACGTTAGTTATGGTTTTGTATTACGCCACAGGTGTCGGGGTCGGTACCGATATTTTGTTCTTCGTGTAACTGTTGCGGACGCCTCCTCAGGAAACACCGCCCTAGTTACCGATAGCCGTTCATTCGAACGGTCCTCGACGCCGTGCGCACTACCGACGTACTGCGTACGCCATCGCGCAACGTCCCGACTCAGGATGGATCGTCGAGCTCGTAATAACACTGCTTCGTGAACGTCATCATCAATCATCCTATCGGCTGCGTTGGCGTGACGACGCTTCCCGCCTACGTGCGCCTCAACAGGTCCGTCGTGTCGTTGACGAACGATGTTCGAGGCGCGCCCTACGACGACCATCTGTGTCTCTTCCGATGCATCGCCCTTCACCTGCAAGGTCACCGACGAGGCCAAAGTATCCGTCATACGAACCGTTTAACGAAAGACGCTAAACGTCTGCACGCGCGGTATCGTCGCGACACGGCGACGACCTCGAACGGTGGCGGCGGCGTGCGCCTGAACGAACTGGATCGCGTGGAGACGGTTT
>CM034534.1:4753698-4773254 GCA_020002185.1 Paraescarpia echinospica | reverse complement strand
AAATCCAGGATATAGACAGGAATAATTAACAAAATTAAGGAATTTCAGGAAAAATATACAAGTACAATTAAGTAAATTAAGGAAATTCAGGAAAAAATAGAACGGTAAAATTCAGGAAATCCAGGAAATTCACGTGAAAATAGACATGTAAAATTTTGGTAATTAGACAGGTAAAAGTCAGGAAATTCCAGAAAATAGACAGGGAAATTCAGCAAATTCAGGAAATATCTTATTGAGGTTAGATTTTCATATTTCCGTCCATAAAAGTTATATTGCGTCTCATTTCGTTCTTTACTTTTGAACAATAAAGACCTACAGCATGAGCTTATCGACTACTCTGCTGTCTGCCAACAAGCCTACTCCATCTCCATCACGGGCGGCTTTCCAGTGCCCACATTGCAAGAGGCATTTCCCACGTCAGGATAATTGTAAACAACACTTTGCCCACAATCTCTGTGACCGATCGACAATCGCCATGTCGCTGACTCCACTTGTCCCAGCGTCCACTGCCTCTGACCTCAGCGACAAACTCGATATTGCTTAGAAAGAAAATGGCCCTGGTCGATCCCCGTATTTTGGAAAACATTCAACCGCAACGTCTTACTACGAATCCTATCGAAAGTGTCTTGCAATGACTCTACGACAAAATGCGAGACATATTAGAACGAAGCGATATACACGAGAGGGAAAGTTTTATGTTTTATAACCAGGTGGTGAGTCGGCACAACGATCTTTCCGACAAATGTATGCAGGAACCCCTGCGTGTGGCCATCGAGAAAATTCCCAGGGAAGATGAAAACAAACAACTTGCTAAAGAAAATGAAATCATCGAAAATGAAAGCATCAATAATGAAATCATCGACAGCGTTCCCAAAAAACTAGGAAGCAGAAAGCACGGCGAATCCTCGATAAAATGAAAGGAGCCTTAAGATGGTACGATCGTCGTGAGATTGTTTATAGAAACAAGGCGGTACCCGGAAGTAACATCGCAGATCTCGTGAACGACGTGCTGAGAAAGCGGAAGTCGTTTGAATCGGTGGAATGGGAAACCTTCGCTCATGGTCTTAAGGACATCAACACGCCAACGGATTTAATGGGGAATTCAGATCGTTGGATTTGCATGCAGACAGAGTCAGCAGACAACGACATGTCAAAGGAAATCAGAAGTCGTCATCATCGTTGTAGACGGCCTGCATCGTCGTGGCGCGCGGCTCATTTGGCGACACCGTTTACACATCAGACGTTGGGAACCATATTAATAGTATTACACTTCACATTCAAAGATAGAGTAACCGTATTTTCAATTCTAGGATCACCGATTCGCGTAAAAGAGGTTCGTGCAACATACAATTCACAGGAACAGTGTGGAAGAGACATCACGTCGGAATATCATGTATATTATTTATCAGAATTATATGAATTGACAAATAAAATTGCGTTGATACTATGGACGAGTGTGTTTGTTTTTAGTTTTCATAGTCATCAAGACACACCTCACTTTTCCCCATTTCAGTAACAACAATTCTTTCGGTGTACAGCGCCATCTAGCAGAAAACATATGAACACGAAGTAGCCATCTTTCCGGTATTGAAACTTCACTATGTATAAACACCGCATGTGACCATACCCTCCACATGGTTTAGGGAATTTCCTGTGCGAGGTTTCGCTCCATCTAGAAGAATCCACATTATCAGGAAATGGCCTGATAAATCTTTCAAACGATTCACTTCCGGTTGCACGACTTCAGTTAATATAAACACCGTGTCTATTCGTATTTCTATACGTCGGCATACTTTCGGGAACCGAAGCAGAAGCCGAAGACCACACGTCAATATCTCTAGCGGTTGCTATGCTGCGGTCCATTATCGAAAAATAAACGCGGGTAAACGACAAGAGTAGTTCTAACTCTCTTCAATCCGCCGAATGCCCAACTTCACAGGTGGATCAGGCTCTGTCGTGTACAGGTCGATCTATCGAGTTGCGGTCTTCGGCTCCATGGTTTCGCCACCACGTAGCATCCGAAGAGTTTCATATCATAGTTTGATCTACTTACCTACCAAGAAGCGCCACCTAGTGACATTACGTGTCAGTTTGGGTGTACAGCGCCATCTAGCAGAAAACATATGTTCACGAAATGACCACCTTTCCGGCGACACAGGACACACTTCTGGTATTTAAACTTTCATATTTACAAACATGGCATGTGACCATGCCATCCATTCGTTTAGGGAATTCCTTGTGCGAGATTTCGCGTCATCTAGAAGAAGCCACACTATTAGGAAGCATCCATCTTTCAAACGATTCACATCCGGTTGCACGACTTCCGTTAACATAAACAGCGGGTGCGGTCATGAGACAGGCTATTTTTGGCGCCACCCAAAATACGGGGATCGACTAGGGCCATTTTCTTTCTATGCTCCATGGTCACCCGAGACAGAGACAGCAATATTGAGCTTGTCGCTGAGGTCAGTGGCGCAGGTGTCATAGTGGGCGCTGGGACAAGTGGATTCAGCGACATAACGATTGTCGATCGTCCACAGCGATTGTGGGCAAAGTCCTTAATTTTATGTCTATTTTTATCTGAATTTCCTGGATTACCTGAATTCTACCTGTCCGTTTTTCCCGAATTTCCTGAATTTGGTGAATTATCCCTGTCTATATTCCTGGATTTCCTGAATTGACCTGTGTATCTAGGTGAATTTTCTGAATTGGCCTATGTATTTATGTGAATGTCCTGAACTGATATTTGTATATAGGTGAATTTCCTGAATTGACCTGTGCGTCTAGGTGAATTTCCAGAATTGACCTCTGTATCTAGGTGAATTTCATGCCCAAGTCCCTAATTAGTTTGGTTCATGCAACTCTTTGGTCTAAGTTTGGTTCATGTAATTCGTTGGTCTAAGTTTGGTTTATGGATCTCGCTAGACTACGTTTGGTTCGTGACACTCGTTGATCTAAGTATAAGTTCCAGTGATTTTACCCGTTAGATGGTGCCACCAAGTAACATATTACTCCAGTCATACACTATGGACGCTACGACGGACGTGCCATCACACCTGACGTCATGTGACTGTAATGGGTGCCTCCAAAGTTTTACCGTTCCCGAAAGTGTGTGCGGGGGAATAGACGACCGGCGTCCGCGGTAGATAGCGTTACTTTAAATAGTTATATTGATGTCCTTTGGGTGGCACCGGAAGTCGCATATGTTTCATGGCCGCGTCCACTGTTCAATGGACAAACATGTTACTTATACGAACTAGCCAACCCTAAACATATAAAGTCCCTAGGTGGTACTTCTTGCTAGGTCAATAGGTTAAACTATGACAATGATACCAGTCTACCGCGCTGAAAGGATACCGAACTCGATGGTCGTCTTGATGAATGATGTAGCAGGATAGGAAAACACTGTGAATCATATAAATACTGGTACACCCTGTCTGAATGGTCATTATACTCCATGAAAAAGAACGATGAACATCGATAGTCAGTACCCGCTAAGAGAGGACAAGTTGAACACAAGTTTTGGAAATAAGATGGGGTCAAACCAACGTTGCAAGATAGATATGGACGGATTAAGTCCTGTCGAATTTAACATAGCTCGAACTTACTATCAGTTGCTGATAGAAAGTTATCACTAGCTTCGTGTCGTTCAATGAAATATTTCACGTGTTTATATTCTGAGACACATTTTACAAAGAAAGGAAAACAGAGGATACACGTGATAAAGGGTTACTGTTCCAGAAAACTCAGAAAACAAACTACTACTCTTGTCCAAGGGTCGGAACTGTGCATACAACGTCGACGTATGTTCAACTGTATGTTTTGCGATAAACAATTCACTGGGAAGGACAATAGGACAAAACACTTAAAATGGGTCGTTGTAAATAAATACAAAAATAAATTAATGATTTGCCAGTAAGTAGCTTTATATACACCATATATTGGTCTTGACTGCATTTGTCCTAGAGGGCCACTACTCGGAGCATGCTACATATAGCACTACTCACCATTGAATAAATTGTGTTGAATACGTACATATGTACACTTCACGATATATTCCTTCGTTTTTTTTAGCAGTCTCCTCTGCAAAGCCTAACAACTACATCTGAAAAGCAGCTATAACCGTGGAAAAGTTAATAACAAGACTAAGCAACAATAAGGAGTTTTTGCTAAGAACCAGCAACCGAACCACCATCAATTGAAAAAAGAACATGTGGCAGAGGTACATGGGAGTATTCCCAGTGCAACAAAAGTTTGAAGACCAAACATGGACTGAAACAGCATGTAGCTCTTCACACAGGGCACTGTCCCTATTTGTGCCAATACTGTGGTCGTGGGTTTTGGCAAAATACAACCTAAAAGTTCACATGGTGAAGCTCACCGGCATTAAGGAATTTATCTGCCGCCTTTGTAAGAAGTAGTTTAGCTATGGACGTACGCTGAAAGTACACAGTCAAGAAATATCATGATGACTTTTAGTGGAAGCCACTTTGAAACCTTTGCTCAAATATAGAAGAGTAAAGAATATATAGTCGTTGTCGCTTTGTGTTCAAATAAAGTGTTGCGTACCACATGAATATATGGAATTTGGTGTTTGTCACCTTTCTTACCACCTTAAGTCTTGTTATAGTAAAGCGTTATAGTATGATATGAAGGTTGTAGACCTGTACGGTGAAGGGACGCAGGGCTAAGGTAGTGACTTTACTGGAAATGGTGTTATTGACGCTTTCCTACTACACTAACCATTATTATAGTAAAGCGTTATACTATGATAGGAATGTTGTAGACCTGTAAGGTAAATGGAACATATGCTGTCGGCCTTCAGAATAGCAAGACTACAGGTTGTTCTAGTTGAAGCCGGTCTCGAGGCACGCGATACCATTGTAGTTGAAAAGTTTCGAGACACGCGGTACTATTAATAGTACTTACGTCATATAGGGTGAAAGGTTGAGAGCTCTTTCTACTTGCACCTTCCTTACTATGATAGAAAAGCCGTGAAGGTGTGTGTTAATCGGAAGTAGTGTTAGTAAAAATGTCCCAGTGTTGTGTTTGGCAGGATCAAATCCTGCCAGTGTTCAGTATGCAAACACTACAGGTTGTGGACATAGACTCGAGATATTTTCTAGTTCTAAAAGATATACCGTATGGAAAACCACAATTGCGCATGCGCAATGACCTATGTTATGACGTCGTTGACCTACTTAATAACGTCATTGACCTTGTTAAATAGTTCACCACATATTGCACCAAGGGGTGCTTGCATACCTATTGTTTGTCGTTCACCAAATAGGAATGACGAATTTATGCACTAGACAACGGAAAATGTGAGGATTTCACGTATTTTGTAGTTCCAAATATATAAGCTAGTGGACGCTAATCTTGAAATATGTTTCACCATGCGTCATAAGAAAAATGCACCATTGCGCATGCGCAATGATCTATTTATTGACGTTTTATATTTATAGTAGAAAAATAGGAGGCACGAATTTTGGCAGTACTTATATTTAGTTCACCTCTTATCCACAATGGGAGCTATTTGTAGTTGATGACATATCCACAGGGGGCGCCACTTAATAAAAAAGAGGCACACATTTGTGCAGTATTGTTATTTAGTTCACCATTTATCCGCCAGGGATGCGATAGTTCATGACCACCGGGGGCGCCATTTGACCTTTGACTTAAATGTTTGACCTTTAACCAGAGGTGACGTCTTTTCCACAGTCCACCGATCATAATAATTCATACTACGTAACCTACACATTTACTACTTGCATTAATTAATACTCAAAGCGCGGGGTAATTAATAATTAATCACACTAAATTAATTAACTGAAAATTATCAAAACAATGATGGAATTAACCTAAATCAAGTTTACAACTCTCAAGCTATTCTAATTTTAATTTATTTATTTTAATAATTTACGTGTTCGTTTATATTATTGATTAAAATAAGCAGTATCAACTCATTAATTGAAAAAAAAGTATATATATATATATATATGCATATTGGCACGGTTTACGCTGTTAATAACTGTCTTCTAAAATAAACACACAGTCTCAGATTAGCGAAGGTCTACGTACACTAGATGGCCCAGTCTAGTAGGGTTCTTATATATCAAGGTCAACGCATATGAGAAAGAACGGTTTTCGTGAACAAGCAACCACGAACGAGGAAATTTTAATAAACTTTATTACAATATATCTTCCCTTTGCTAAATATCTCGTTTAGCAAAAATAAAAAGAATACAGAAATCCCGTAACCAAATCTTAATAGAACATAAAAAACAATAACACTGAATCTATGAATATATCTAACTAAGAAGATAAAGATACAATTAATCTTTCAATTATCAAATTCCACTTCCCTTCTAAGGTGGATTATACCACTACACAACCAAACACTAGGCGCCAAGTGTTATCTAAGATTAATTCCCATAATATAAATACACCGTATATAGCTAGTCCTCGCGGACTCTTATTACAGTAATCTGTTACAACAAATATATATATATGAATACTTCAAGGGTAATAATACCTCACTTCTAAACCACAGATAACTACCATTCATAATACAGCAAATAATATATACGTTCAATCAGAAAATAGACATTTACACTGTGCTAGTCCCATCTCGAATCTCTTGAAGTCAACATGCCGAGCTCAGAATACAAGCAGAACGGTGTATCTCGGCCGCACGAGTGATGATGCCGGGCAATTGATGATTGCCGCCAGTAGTAGTTAGGGCCCGGCTGGCCCCGTGCATGAGCCAAAGATCAAAGAACATCAAAGGGTTTCGGGGCAGTAGCCCCGTTTTGGCTCTTTACTTATAAAAAAGAAATGATTAATGGCCTGTCATAAAAATCTACTTATAAAAAACCTCTTATCTTAATTGGTTTTTGACAGCTTTACTTATAAAAAACAGTTTGATTGATGACCGTGCCACCGACCCACCGCGGCACGCCGCCTGTTCTTCTAAGTACATTGGAGCTGCCCTCTAGTGGATAAACTATGATAACGTAGAAGGTAGCGCCTCTAGTGCAAGAATGAGTAATCAGTCATTTATGCGTAAGGAGGCTATATAGTGGTTATACACGAGGTGTAGTCAGTAGTGTCTCTAGATCAGCGGTATGGAGCCTATACGTTTCGGTGATTGGGTGTCGTTCCTGTCGAATTTTTATCCGTGTTTTATCTGCATACGGTCGGAAATTCAGATCAGTCGAGCACGCTTATCAGTTTAGAAAAGCAATGTTTAACGAAGACGAAATGATAACGTAAAAAGGTAGCGCCTCTGTGTAAGAATGAGTAATCAGTCATTTATGCGTAAGGAGGTTATATAGTGGTTATACACGAGGGATAACGTAGAAGGTAGCGCCTCTAGTGGCTATGCTGCGTAAGGAGGTTATATAGTGGTTATACACGAGGGCTAACGTAGAAGGTAGCGCCTCTATGCTATGCCCTCTAGTGGTATGATAACGTAGACGGTAGCGCCTCTAGTGTAAGAATGAGTAACGCGTGAAAAATAGAAGTGTTATAATCAGTGTAGGACGGTGTATTAGTTGTATGTGTTGTGAGCTGGTTGTTTTATTCTCTCGCTTTCCCGTACAAACCTGTAGTCGGTGATTAAATACAAAGGCGGCTACTGGTGTCGCTAATGATGACGATATTGGTGACCTATGACTTTGACGCCGTCGGTACCCTAGTTAAGCCTAGCTGTAAGCGGGCGTACATAAATGATGACGATATTGGTGACCTATGACTTTGACGCCGTCGGTGCCCTTGTTAAGCCTAGCTGTAAGCGATTTCCCGTGAGGTGGAACGCTAAGAGACGATATTGGTAACCTACGACTTTGACGCCGTCGGTGTCCTAGTTAAGCCTAGCTGTATGCGGTTTGCCGTGAGGCGGAACGCTAAGCGCAAAAAATATAGACTGACGCTGACTGGGGAACACTACTGATTCATACCGTAACCTAGGTAGAAATAAGACTAGTTTCTAAGGGTGCTGTATTTTAAAGCTGAAGTTGACTTGATAGTGGATTATTACGCACAAGTAGTTGGAATATTACGACGAGGACTATATAGTGAACATAGGAAAGGAGAAGGTAAGCAATATATTTTTATTAATGCATTTTACAATGTTTAATATCCTCCATAATCCATAGGAGGTCCGCCACCTGAGTACGATGGTCGAGGGGATCCTGTGTAAGGGGGAAAGCCATCCCCGAATTGACGACGAGGTGGTGATTGAGGCGGCGCCGCGTCACGGCCGAACATTTGTAGTACGGCGCCTCGACCGAGCATTCGCTGTTGTGTCGGCTGACGTTGTATACCCACCACCGAGGCCGTGGGGGGCTGCGTCACTCGACGATATATACATAGAGACAGAAATAGATACATACTAAGAGACAAACATAGATACAGACATAGATACACACATAGAGACAGCCATAGACGAATACATAGAGCAGACATAGATATAAACATAGATACACACATAGGTACATACATACATAGAGATAGACATAGATACATACATAGAGACAGACATAGAGACATACATAGATACATACATTATCTTCAACTGTCCACATACCTTCTGCATCAGTCGCTTGCATATCGCTCTGTACATCCTTACTGTATCTTCATCTGGCCACATACCTTCTGCATCTGCATGTCGCTCTCTACCTTCTTACTGTATCATCAACTGTCCAGATACCTTCTGCATCTGCCGCTTGCATGTCGCTCTCTACCTTCTTACTGTATCTTCAACTGTCCACATATCTTCTGCATCTCCCTCTTGCATTTCGCTCTGTACCTCATTACTCTATTTTCAACTGTCCACATACCTTCTGCATCTGCCGCTTGCATGTCGCTCAGTACCTCCTTACTGTATTTTCAACTGTCCACATACCTTCTGCATCTGCCGCTTGCATGTCGCTCAGTACCTCCTTACTGTATTTTCAACTGTCCACATACCTTCTGCATCTGCCGCTTGCATGTCGTTCTCTACCTTCTTAATCTATCTTCAACTGTCCAATGTTGGTGATTTCTACAGTGGTGTCCTAGCCTTACACACATGCACGCGCGCCGCCCTTCCCCGAAGGGGTACAGAGCGACATGCAAGATGTACAGAGCGACATGCAAGAGGAAGATGCAGAAGGTATGTGGACAGTTGAAGATATAGTAAGGAAGTACAGAGCAAGATACAAGCGGGAGATTCAGAAGGTATGTGGAAAGTTGAAGATACAGTAAGGAGGTACTGAGCGAGCAGAAAGCGGCATATGCAGAAGGTATGTGGAAAGTTGAAGATACAGTAAGGAGATACAGATCGTCATGCAAGCGGCAGATGGAGAAGGTATGTGGACAGGTGAAGATACAGTTAGAAGGTAGAGAGCGAGCTGCAAGTGGTAAATGCCGAAGGTATGTGGACAGTTGAAGATACTGTAAGGAGATACAGAGCGACATGCAAGTTGGAGATGCAGAAGGTATGTGGACAGTTGAAGATACAGTAAGGAGGTAGAGAGCGACATGAAAGTGGGAGATTAATAAAGGCCCACACGTTAAGCCGCTAGCGCTCGCTCGCTCACCCGCCCTTTATTTTTTTAGCTCTACTAACATCGCTCCGCCTCACGGCTACTGCGAGCCGTGTAACTAGGTCAAAGGTCACAGCCGTGTCATCACCACTCCTAGCGTTTATAAGAGCGTAGAGGCTTCCTATCAAATAAATATTAAAAGGAAAGTTATATGATGTAGTAACGTACCGAACAGGTTCATGACGCGGTTTCTGTAAATTCTGCTCCGGCTACTCGCAAATGGCGTGCGCTTCCATCGTGCGCTTTGAACGGAATGTTGTTTACGACGTTTGTTGTAGGCGCGTCTATGAAAGCCTGACGATTGGCACGTAGGCACCGTCACGTAGGCTTTTATTGACCGGGTTGCGTAATTTTCTAAATGCTTAATAAAAGGCTTAAATGTGTAAAATAAACGGTCTGTAATACAAAGCAAGGACTAGAGAATCTTATGGTAAACTTATATTTGAAAATAATGCTCTATAAAAGCGACGTGTAGTTTGTGCAGTAACTTCACCGACCGTTTTTTTGTATTTTCAATAACCTTGTGAGACTCGGTTGTTTTGTGGTATACGTGTTCGAGCGCACGTAGACCATTCACTAAGCTCTTAGAAATGACTAGGCTAAAAAAAAACTCTGTATACACTCGTTGTCGGTGTGTTAACGTCGTTTACTTTTCTTTGTCAGAGGGCTACGGTGGGTGGGTGCGTTCATGTGTGTAAGGCTAAGAAACCAGAGTAGAACACACCAACATTGGACAGTTGACAGCAGATACAGTAAGAAGGTAGAGAGCGACAAGCAAGCGGCAGATGCAGTAGGTATGTGGACAGGTGAAGATACAGTAAGGAGGTACAGAGCAACATGCAATCGGCAGATGCAGAAGTTATGTGGACAGTTGAAGATACAGTAAGGAGGTACAGAGCGACATGCAAGCGGCAGATGCGGAAGGTATGTGGACAGTTGAAGATACAGTAAGGAGGCAGAGAGCGACATGCAAGCGGGAGATGCAGAAGGTATGTGGACAGTTAAAGATACTGTAAGGAGGTACAGAGCAAGATGCAAGCGGGAGATACAGAAGTTATGTGGATAGTTGAAGATACAGTTAGAAGGTAGAGAGCGAGCTGCAAGTGGGAGATGCAGAAATTATGTGGACAGTTGAAGATAAAATAAGGAGGTACAGAGCAACATGCAAGCGGGAGATGCAGAAGGTGTGTGGACAGATGAAGATACAGATAGAAGGTAGAGAGCGAGCTGCAAGTGGTAAATGCCGAAGGTATGTGGACAGTTGTAGATACTGTAAGGAGATACAGAGTGACATGCAAGTGGGAGATGCAGAAGGTATGTGGACAGTTGAAGATACAGTAAGGAGATACAGAGCGACATGCAAGTGGTAAATGCAGAAGGTATGTGGACAGTTGAAGATACAGTAAGGAGGTAGAGAGCGACATGCAAGCGGGAGATTCCGATGGTATGTGGACAGTTGAAGATACAGTAAGGAGATACAGATCGACATGCAAGCGGCAGATGCAGAAGGTATGTGGACAGGTGAAGATACAGTTAGAAGGTAGAGAGCGAGCTGCAAGTGGTAAATGCCGAAGGTATGTGGACAGTTGAAGATGCAGTAAGGAGATACAGAGCGACATGCAAGTGGTAAATGCAGAAGGTATGTGGACAGTTGAAGATACAGTAAGGAGGTAGAGAGCGACATGCAAGCGGGAGATTCCGATGGTATGTGGACAGTTGAAGATACAGTAAGGAGGTGGAGAGCGACATGAAAGTGGGAGATTAATAAAGGCCCACACGTTAAGCCGCTAGCGCTCGCTCGCTCACCCGCCCTTTATTTTTTTAGCTCTACTAACATCGCTCCGCCTCACGGCTACTGCGAGTCGTTTAACTAGGTCAAAGGTCACAGCCGTGTCATCACCACTCCTAGCGTTTATACGACCGTAGAGGCTACGTGTAACTAGGTCAAAGATCACAGCGGTGTCACCACCACTCCTAGCGTTTATAAGAGCGTAGAGGCTTCCTATCAAATAAATATTAAAAGGAAAGTTATATGATGTAGTAACGTACCGAACAGGTTCATGACGCGGTTTCTGTAAATTCTGCTCCGGCTACTCGCAAATGGCGTGCGCTTCCATCGTGCGCTTTGAACGGAATGTTGTTTACGACGTTTGTTGTAGGCGCGTCTATGAAAGCCTGACGATTGGCACGTAGGCACCGTCACGTAGGCTTTTATTGACCGGGTTGCGTAATTTTCTAAATGCTTAATAAAAGGCTTAAATGTGTAAAATAAACGGTCTGTAATACAAAGCAAGGACTAGAGAATCTTATGGTAAACTTATATTTGAAAATAATGCTCTATAAAAGCGACGTGTAGTTTGTGCAGTAACTTCACCGACCGTTTTTTTGTATTTTCAATAACCTTGTGAGACTCGGTTGTTTTGTGGTATACGTGTTCGAGCGCACGTAAATGACTGATTACTCATTCTTACACTAGAGGCGCTACCTTCTACGTTATAATTTCGTCTTCGTTAAACATTGTTTTTCTAAACTGATAAGCGTGTTCGACTGATCTGAATTTCCGACCGTATGCAGTGATTCGACACGGATAAAAATTCGACAGGAACGACACCAAACCACCGAAACGTATAGGCTCCATACCGCTGATCTAGAGACACTACTGACTACACCTCGTGTATAACCACTATATAGCCTCCTCACGCATAAATGAGTGATTCCTCATTCTTGCACTAGAGGCGCTACCTTCTACGTTATCATAGTTTATCCACTAGAGGGCAGCTCCAATGTACTTAGAAGAACAGGCGGCGTGTCGCGGTGGGTCGGCGGCATGGTCATCAATCAAACTTTTTTATAAGTAAGGCTGTCAAAAACCAATTAAGATAAGAGGTTTTTTATCAGTAGATTTTTATGACAGGCCATTAATCATTTCTTTTTTATAAGTAAAGAGCCAAAACGGGGCTACTGCCCGGAAACGCTTTGATGTTCTTTGATCTTTGGCTCTTGCACGGTGCCAGCCGGGCCCTAACTACTACTGCCGTCGTACGCCGTGAATTCTCGAGTCGCGTCCGTTCTATGGTCGGCTTGTCTCGCACGGTCGTAAACGATTGCGAAGTCAGTTGATTACGTTCGCGTGAATGACGACGCCGGGCGGTAGACGCTTACCGCCGGGAGCTACGAATTTTCGAGTCGCGTTCGGTGATTCGATCGAGAGGTCTTGTGTCGCAAATGATCGAGAAGTCGGATGAACGGGTTCGCGCGAATGACGACGCCTGGCAGTATACGCTTACCCCCGGCCGCTAAGAGTCGCATGCAGCCAAACTTGGACGATGTCGCTGTGAGACCGCTGTTCGAGGATGGCCCGCTAGGTGAGCGCGTCGCGATTATCGCTCATCGACGCAAATACGTTGGGGCCGACCGGAAAGTGGTCTCAATAAACCGCTGACGTGGCGGCATGGCTTCTTCGAAGCTCGTACAGTCACTCTGAACGCTGAATATTACACACACACAAGCTTGGGAGCGTAACCCACGTTAACGATTCCCACCACGCTTCACGACTTGATTTGCCATTCTCTTGGCAGCAGGGCAACCTGTCTCGTTCAACCCTGGATCTGTCCCAGTTCTTCGCCAGCGCCCAGATGGCGAAATGCCTACGACAGACATTTACATAAGCGGACCTATTTACACATCATATGACAGGTTTCCATAATTTATATTGGCTAATACAATACACAATCTAAGCTAGGCATTGTGGAACACACTCTAAGATACAGTGAAACCACCTGCCCCACTGAGCGCATCTGCAACCGAGTTGCTGTAATTAAGTAAATAAGGCGGTTGGTCAACAATCTGCCTATCTACTGGCTTGACCTTCCTCATTTACCAAACTAAAACTAAGGAAAGTAGATTTAAACATTCACAAATAGCAGAAATGCTACACATACATTTGTTTGAAAGTGTTAATCACGGTAGAATACTAATTTGATTTAGATAATAATTATTTGTATGACACCTGTCATTGCTAATTGTTGTTGGAATTATTTCATATTTAACATAAGAACAGAGCAAAGTAAATTCATATATAACGCGGTAACCCTTATGGAATGGAACCACGTAGAGTGAACGAACACGCCCAAAGTTCGACATCGTAGCACATGGATATATATATATATTTTAGATTTAACAAGCTACAGACGGTATGCGAACAATGAAGCCTTTGGCTTAAATTTTGTTGTTGAAAATTATGTAAAATTAACTGATACAAAAGTATTGCTAATAAATGTAATACTTTTTTTACAAACATAGCTCACATTATTGCAAACGATATTAAATATAATGGCAATAAAACTGTGTTTATTATTTAAATAAACACACAGATACGATATTTAGATTTCATAAAATTGATGAAGAACCAGTAAAGAAAACTATACAAAGTCTTCCTACAAAAAACAACATTTGTGGAGTTGATGGTATTTCTTCAAAATGAACAAAAAGGATTGAACCCGCAATAATTAAATCATTATCTATATTAATAAATCAAGTGTTAAACACGAGAATGTTTCCTGATAAACTCAAAATTGCCAAAGAATTCCTATATTTAAGAAAGATGATCCAACATTATTCAAAAATTATAGGCCCATTTCCCTACTTCAATGATCACCAAAGTAATAGAGAAAATAATGTTTACTCAGTTATCAGCATATTTTAATGATATCAATCTGCTTTTTTGACATTCAACTGAATGTGCTCCAATAGAATTAGTAGATAGAATTATAACGCAAATGGATAAAAATTACGTATTTCTCCATCTTTCTAAAGCTTTTGACACTATTGACCACACCATTTTATAAAATAAATTGCGATATTATGGCATTGACGATGCAGCTCTACTTCTGTTCAAAATTTATTTAAACAATTGGAAACAGTATGTTGAAATTGAAGAAATAAAGTCTGAAATTCTTCCAATAGCAATGGGTGTCTGACAAGGTTCAATCCTTGGGCCATTGTTTTGTATTATATATATATATATATATATATATATATGTGTATATATATATATATATTGTTATGTATTATATATATGTATTGTTATGTATTATATATATATATATATGTATATATATATACATATATATATACATATATATATATATACATATATATATATATATATATAAATTACTTCTCACAAGCTAATAGCATATCTAAATTTATTATCTATGCATATGACACCACGTTATTTACTGCTTTAATAGCTTTAAGTAATAAAATACAATATAACACAATTGAATCTTTGATAAACAGTGAACTCTCTAAAGTTGTTGAGTGACTAAGTATAAATAAACTGTCATTAAATAAATGTAAATCCATATATATTTGATTTTTCATGTCCCCAATTAAGGTATACAACCCCTTACACTTAAAATAGATAATAGAGCTAATGAGAAAGTGGATGAATTTTATTTCCTAGGGTTAACCCTGGATTCAAATTTAAATTGGAAAAGTCATAAAAAAAGTATAATAAATGTGCACAAATGATTGACATATTATATAGGCTAAAATATGTATTACCTTTAGAAATAAAATAAATGTGACATGAATTGTTAATATTATCACACATAAACTAGTGTATTATGGCATGGGGATACAAAGGAAACATATTAATGAAAATTCAGAAAACAACTGTTCGTATAATAACAGAGCCACGTTTTAAGCAACTTAACTTGTTAAATATAGAAGATCAATTAAAATTACAAGAATTAAAAGTTTACTTTAAATACGTTCACAGAAATCTACATGTTTTGCTTATTAAACTGGCAGATTACATCAGATGTTAATACACACCATCATGACACTCGGAAATCTAAAAATATACATACTGCCAGAACTAAACATGAATTTACAAAACAATGTCTTAAATATAACTTGCCATACATTATAAACGACACTCCTGAAATAGTGAAAAAAAGCTATATACGCATAGCCTGCGGGGCTTTGCGATTTACGCTAAATCCCTTCTCCTGAAAAAAATATAAAGATACATGTACACTTCTAAATTGTTATTCGGTCACCAAAATCATTAATGTTAATTGTTAATAAATAGACGTAAATTTTAGTAGTCAAGTACATACACAGTTTTGATTATATCAGTCGCTATAAAGAACATTTACTCCCATATATAATTCACACAATTGTATAATTTAGATAGACACATAACTTAAAAGGCCATGATATATTAAAAAAAATATTGGTCATAACTGCGGTGGCTCCTATAATAGCGACAATATGTCTTAATCGGAGCCACTGACTCCCTATTTATCATTATATTAAAACGTGATTTTATGTTAATTAATTACTATACTGGTTTCACAAAATGTATATACACACATTATTAAGTATGCATATATTTTATTTGTGTAAATGTATATACCTGATATGTTTATTGTGTGAATACACTGTATTTGTTATATTTTGGGATCAAAATCAACTTCTTGTTCTTGTTCTTCTTAACGAGAATCTAACGGTTTTCCGTTTACGTATACCCGCCCTCCCCAGATAGCTGTCAATTTTATTCTTGAACATAATATTATTCACATTGCTAGCATTAACACAATCTTCAGATAATTTGTTCCAGTGAAGCCTAACTATCGTTTTGTACAGTGGTACAATTAGCTTTTTCTCCTTATGTGTGATATTTCGTCTAATTAGCCCTTGTATTTGGTTACCCTTTGAAGCAGCAATTCCACATTGCTCTGAAATTTTCATGTCAGCACAGATTGTCACTCGTAAATCCTTTTCTTTTACACTTTTACCTAATATAGTATCCCCCATTATATATTCTTTGAGAGCATTTCCATTTCCTATGTGAATGCGTGAATAACATTTGCCATTTTCAGACCATTTGACCAATTTGGCAAGATCACTTTGTAGTGTGTTTACCTGCATCATTTTAACTCTTCTGAACACCTTTGTATCGTTTGCGAATTGCAGTATTTTGCTTGATATATTATCATACAAATCATTTATATATATCAAGAATAATAGAGGTACCAACATTGACCCCTGCGGCAGTTTACTCAAAACTGGTTTCCAGTTTGAAATATGCCCCTACTATTACTCTGTGTCTTCTGTCTGTCAAACCGTGTTTCTATCCAACTGATCACACCACCCCCTATGTGATTTAAGTTTAAGCAACAATCTTTCTTTGATGTGGCACTTTATCAAATTGTTTATACAAATTTAGGTAAACAACATCCACGGGTGACCCATCGTCTACCCAGTTTGTAATTTCTTCCAAAAAACATAACAGATTGATTAGACCAGAGCTAGCCTTTAAGAATCCATGTTGAGATTCGTTTATTAATTTGTGTTTTACAAAGAATTCCACCATGTGGGCTCTTAAACTAACTGGTCTGTAATTATCTGTATTGCTCTTCAAACCCTTTTTAATAATGGCAGAATGTTTGCTTCTTTCTATTGTATTGGAACGATTTCCTCTTTAAGTGAAAAGTTAAAGAATACAGCACGTGGTGTACTGATTTGCTCTACAATTTCATTTAACAGTTTCGGTGGTATCCCGTCAACTCCACGTGATTTGTTTTCCTTCATCTTCTTAATTTTCCTGGATATTATTTCAGGAGTAACAAACAACTGCCCTAAATGATCTGATTCATCCCCCTCAAATATAGTAACTGGTATTGGCAGTGAACTGATATCTTCTGTGGTAAACACTGAGCTGAAATACTCAATCAGGGCCTCTGCCTTCTGAAACCCATAAGATATTACGTTCCCTGCGCTGTTTTCAAGTGGTCCCACTTTATCTCGAACCTTCTGTCTTCTCCTTGCATAAGCGTTGATGCCACTTTTATATCATTCGCCAATTTTTGCTCAAAAGTTCGTTTAGATTTCGAGATATCGTAGACACGTATGGCCACACAGAGGGTGATTGTTCACTGTACTTTGTTTACACAGAGGGTGATTGTTCACTGTACTTTGTCCACAGAGAGGATGATTGTTCACTGTACTTTGTTTAAACATAGGATGTTTGCAAACTATACTTTGTCCACAGAGAGGATGATTGCTCACTGTACTTTGTTCACACAGAACATGTTTGCTAGCTGTACTTTATTCACACAGAGAATGTTTTCTAGCTGTAATATTTGTCCACACAGACGATGATTGTTAACTGTACTTTGGTTCACCTTCTTTTTGGTTCACCTTCTTTTTGTTTTTTTTCCGTATCAATCGCATAAAGATTGCCTGTTTACAAGAGCAATGTATATAATACATGCGAGATGTACTGTATCAAAACGTCATAATCTCCTAAAATTACATTCTCTGCCACTTACTTCTTGAATTTATGCATAATTGTCGTTTTATATGAGCAAGATAGCCGATGAATAATTGTGTTTCCAAAGGATGATTTTGAGCTTGTTGCCACGTCGATGATTAATTTTGCAGCCCAAATACGCATGCTCAGTGAATCACACTTTTAAATAAATATATCTGACATAGGCTGCCGATATTTTCATTCTCCATTTAACCCATAGATTGCCCCTTTCCCTTTTCCTTATTTTTGTTGTTGAATCTGTGACGTAAACAGTAGCTGGGTGTTGTTCTTGCCTCGTAAAACTCAGCAGACATAATCGAGGTCCGACGGACAGTACCGAATATACATGAGCTGGCTTTATATGGATCGGGAATGCTTGTGAGACCTTGAAACGCGGCGTACGCGGAGTTATTATATCGATATATTCCATGGTCATTTGTGATTAATAAAACATAATTGTAATATAACAAATGCATATAATTTCATGAATTAGCCATATTAACAAGATTATAGAGTAATTGTGTACATTAAAAATACTAAGATTCTCTAAGGCATTTTATGTACTTGGCATTAGTTGGATAACATAAGCGGCATACGTAGGGAAACTTATAGCACCGTACTTAAAATTCAACAGTGATTTCTAGACAGAGATTTCAAGGAAAGTTGTGGCACATTCAGGTTCCCATGAATTAATACAATAGTGACACATTTATAGAAACCTCTTTGCAGACGAAATTGTCCTTGAGATTATAAATTCGGCCATGTGTAATATGTATATATATATGTGTGTGTGTGTGTGTGTGTGTGTGTGTGTGTGTGTGTGTGTGTGTGTGTGTGTGTGCGTGTGTGTGTATGCGTGTTTGTCCGTGTGTGTGTGTATTATATATACGTGCATACATACATCCTTACATACATACATGCATACTTACATACATACGTACATACGTACTTACGTACATACGTACATACGTACAGACGTACAGACGTACACACGTACACACGTACACACGTACACACGTACACACGTACACACATACACACGTACACACGTACACACGTACGTGCGTACACACGTACACACGTACACACATACGTACGTACGTACGTACGTACACACGTACACACGTACACACATACACACATATACACATACACACACACACACACACACACACACACACACACACACACACACACACACACACACACACACACACACACACACATACACACATGCACACATGCACACATACACACACATACACACATACATACGTAAGTACACACATGTGTGCATAATTTATATAATAATAATAATAAGATTTAACTTGTATTGCGCCTAAATCCTTGGAAACCAAGTTCAGAGGCGCACCAAAACAAAAGGATTGGCCAATCTCAAAATCCATAAGCAGTATCCCAGTTGTCAACAGATGGGTCAAGGCGCTAGGGAGCAGCTACGTTGGATACGCAAGGTTGTAAAGATAAGTTTTTAAATGACGACGGAATTTTGTAATATTTTCAACTGATCTAACACTAAGAGGGAGCATATTCCAAAGAGTTGGTGCAACATCAGAAAAAGCCCTAGTTCCAATGTTAGTGTTGACCCTAGGAAAAAAAGTATACATGGGAAGCTTCATGCA
>CM034534.1:4746198-4748698 GCA_020002185.1 Paraescarpia echinospica | reverse complement strand
CTCTAACCGCAGTGGTATAGACCTCAAAAAGCCTTAAGCAGTTCATGTTTTGAAGACAACCGCTCTTCGTGCCCACTGGCATCGATATCGTGAATTTGATATACCACAGTTGGTGGATATGAGAGGACATTTCACATCTGTTTACACTATAATCAGTTCAACGCAACATCAACGATAGTAATTTGTAATGACATTTGTGATACTGCCTGATAATTATGTTGATGAAATCTGGTGTTGTTTGCTAAACTAAGCAATAGTTTTGATGACTGTTGAGATTTTCTACAAAAAACGTCATAGTGTAACTGTGTATGAACGTCAACGGATATGTTTTATGTTGACTTAGCTGGACCAACTAATTAATGCCATAAGGATTCACATTGATCTGGACGATAGAATGGCGAGGATCGATATATATATATATATATTTGATGTGTGTGTGGGCGAGGATCAATATATATGTGTATATATATATTATATATTATACATATGTTATATTTCTTATATTTTATTGTGTATGTTATGTGTGTGTGTGTGTGTGTGTGCGTGTGCGTGTGCGTGTGCGTGTGCGTGTGTGTGTGTATTCCATGTTGTCACTCATATTTATTTACCCGTCGATTGTGTAGATGGTTATTTCACACCCTCCGGAGGCCCAACGGTGTCTACAAGACCAGACTGGGCGACGGTGCAAGTGTACAGCAGATTGCAAGTAATCTTCAGTCGCCGTTCGGAATAGCTGTATCCAGCGCTCATTCGGAGATATACTGGACAGAGTCAGGTTAGTATGCTATAATTGATCTATCCATCACGTAACATGTTACCTAACAAAATGTCCGTCAAGCCATTAACTAATGTGTGCCGAACACATGGAGCGTTCGTTCGTTCCGTCGTGATGGAGGTCACGCGCATAATTTTGATTGTGACGTAGGAAACCGCGAATGTATCCATCAACTGAGTCCATTAGTCGTACGTCATTGCCCTTATTTGGTGTCCGGTCGTCAAGATGATCCACCATCTTGGCTATACACAATCGAATGTTGTGTATTGTTTACCATGGAACCAAAACGATGCAGGAGTATTTTGAGGGATACTGACACCTCTAACGCCTGGCAGTAATATACTAGTTCTTAAGGTAACCGGTCAAAGATGCGCAGCTGAAAAAACTAGTGGACTGGTTCCCTCGTTTGATTGCAATAGACGCCGACGCGCCATCTGGCAGTTGTTGTGTATAGCCCGCCAAGGGCCGTTGCTGGGATACGCGGCCGGATGTCACGTAATCGCTAATGGACTCAATGAACGTATCCAGCAACGTCGCGGTTTGCTTACGTCACAATCAAAATATTGCGCATGACCTCCGTCAAGCTTTGCCATTGCCGAATATGTTGATAACGGTTAAATATGAGAATTACATTGCTATTGCGCATGACATATCATAGATCAGACAAAACCGCATAAAGTTGTCACATTAACAACTTTCCTTCATGTTGTTGTTATAAAGAAATCATTCTGGGGCAGGAATGTCAACAAAATAATAACGGCTGAATACACGAACGCACCACGTGTTCGGCATCCTTTGTTTGGTGGCTTGACGGAGGGTTTGCTTGACAACAGTTCACGCGATGGATGGGTCAATTATTGTGCTTTATCGGGTCACGTATTCAACTTATATGTTGAACAATGTGTACAACATATTTTAAGTTAGTCTGCCTTGAGATCTCGTACGGAAACCGTCGGGCTCGCGAAATAGAGGTCGCTTTAATATAACACCTAGATACATCAATGATAGGGATACCGGTGTCATGCTTACATTTATCCGGGCGTTAAATAATATCCGGGTGACGTTTCTGCGCGTGCGCTTATCTATGGGAATATATTTAGCACCAGCTACGACTGTCGCGCTTTCATTTATCCGGGCGTTGTGTATGTTTATAGATATATATATATATATATATATATATACATATATATATACACATATATATATATATATATATGTACACATATATATATATACATATATATTTATATATAATTATGTCTACATAAACAATTTCTGTCGTAAAACAAATTATGTACTGTAACTATAAGGATCGTGTTACGACAACAATCGAAACATATTTAACTTCTGGATATTATTTATTACTACCTGATCTACTGGTGCCAAATATTATGCCTTACATACGCACATAAACATCACCAGGATAAAATGTAAAGCCCGGATAAATGTAACCGCGACACCGGGCTAAGTGGGTCTTGTCTTAAAGCATTGTCAGACAGAAAACAATGGACATAATATGTCTTGCCAGAAAGAATACAATAGAAATGCTTCATCATGTCACCACATTAAATGGAGGACATAACCAAGTAAGTACCTTGGGTGGATACATAATTCAATATCTTGATAGGCTTTAGTGAATGTGTGTGTGTGCGTGTGTGTGTGTGTGTGTGTGTGTGTGTGTGTGTGTGTGTGCGTGTGTGTGTGTGTGTGTGTGTGTGTGTGTGT
>CM034534.1:4686219-4745198 GCA_020002185.1 Paraescarpia echinospica | reverse complement strand
GTTTATATAATTATGTATTTTCAGATATTAATGAGTGCAGCAGCAGTCCTTGCAAAAATAGCGGCACTTGCTCTAACCATGTGAACTACTACAGTTGCCAATGTAGAGCAGGATACGAGGGAACCAACTGCCAGACTGGTAGGTCCTATAAAGATATTTTGTTTGTGTCCAGTAACTATATTATACCTATATATTTCACGGGTATAATTTATTTGTTGAAACTTA
Organism: Paraescarpia echinospica; assembly: GCA_020002185.1. NCBI lineage: Eukaryota > Metazoa > Annelida > Polychaeta > Sabellida > Siboglinidae > Paraescarpia > Paraescarpia echinospica. The sequence continues at coordinate 4,744,973 of CM034534.1, read as the reverse complement.
AAATTATTTCATCACGTGATACTATTTTCATACAATCACAACCTTCTGGTTGCCTGATCTTGAATAACTAATTGTAATTTTACTTCCGACACTCAACTTTCAACGTCGTTATCAAGTTTACTCGATTTCATTAATTGGCTATGTCTTCATGATTGAAACACATTGCAAGCGAATGTTGTACAACTCTCTTTCCCTGCCTAATAACTTACTACATCCTATAAGGATAACACGGCGATGCCTGGATGAATAGCTGTGATATCCGAGTGCATTAGTGCACTGCACAATGGAATTGGAACAATTTATTCGACAATAAACAAACAAAAGCACACAATGCAGCACAAATTTCACAATAGTTAGTCTATGTCGGGAGACTCCCACGAAGGCTTAATAGCCGCTAGCCAGAGAGACACGGAAAAACAATATTTACTGCAATTAGTCAATTATACATCAGTAGAACATATAAATGATTATTCAGTAGACTACTTTTATGTCATTCATATCCGTATTTTCACACTGTGGTGCACACCGTAAACATATGAAGTTATTCGGTAGAATATACACAAGGTCGCCATAATCCAGCACAATATTGATGAGGCTACATCTGATTTATCAATGGCTAGTTCATTTCATAGCAAAACATTTAATTGGATAACAGAATACCGTGCTCGGTTTAGATTAAAATATAGTTTGCTTTTAGTCGCAATTGCTTCATACATTATGAAAGACGAGACACGACACAGATACTAAGAGGTTAGTATAACCGGAGGCAGGTTAGTGTTGTGTTATCAGTTCGGTTACAAGTATTGTCGTTATCGTGCTGATGATGTGAACGGCATGTTAGATGTGAACGGAACTGTTTTATTGTGTTCATTCGCGTCGGCCCGTAGGGCATATCACAACACCTCCCTTCTAAGAATGCAATAATAATTATTGATTACGAATAAAACTTGCATTACAACTGAACGATGCATGAGTTGTCGTAAGGCTAATGTATGTCAATTAATACAATAGTAATAACTAAATTGTAACATGCATACAATCATAAGTGTGTGTATCCTGAAACATGCTTGTTTTAGTAGGCTACACACAACATTAATTGGGCTGACAGTTGATGTACACATTAACTAACTGGTAGATATAAACGTTAGCTGAACTAGCTATAAACATTAGCTAAACACAATTACTACAGATCAAGCATCTGAACTGGCTTGATATGTCGACCGTAACGCGACACTTTCACGTTAGTGAGCTCCTCAGATTGCACGACCGGAGGATCGATTGATGGCTGACTGAGTTCTCTCAGAGTCCTGCAATTGCGACGGACACTGCTGCCGTCACTATCGACAACATAGGAACGAGGGGTACCAGGGTTAGTATCGACTACCTTAGCAGAACGTTTGAGATCAGTGATCCACACATCGTCTCCTACAGAGAGTGGATGAAGCTCCTTCGCACGGTGCTTTCTGTCGAAGTTTAGCTTCGACGAAGCCCTCGACTCAGCCTCTTTCTGAGGAACCTGTACTGCGTTAGGCAACTCAGGCTGTAACACCTTAGGATGCGCTGGAACAGTGGATCTCAACTTCCTACCCATCAGAAGTTCAGCAGGCGATACACCATTGCCTAGCGGTGACGTCCGATACACAAGCAAACCCAAGTATGGATCATCTGCCTTTTTCATGATCGACTTGATCGTCTGCACGGCGCGTTCGGCCGCCCCGTTGGATTGTGGGTACCTGGGAGAACTAGTCACGTGTTGAAAGTAGTACTTTCCTTCCGACAACTTTCGAAATTCGTCTGATGCATACTGCGGACCATTGTCCGACGTAAGTATCTCGGGAATACCATGACGAGCGAAGTGTGACTTCATGTGCTCAATCACTTCATGAGTACTGAGCTCAGCTAGCAATGACACCTCAATGAAACGAGAGTAGTAATCTACTAGCAGCAAGTACCAACGTTTCTTGCAGTAAAACAGGTCACTGCCTACATGTTCCCACGGTCTGGTCGGAAACGCTGTTGGCAACAGCGGCTCAGCAACATCATTGGCCTGTGTGCGACATGTGTTACAGTTTCGTACCATCTCTGCGATTCTCTGAGTCATGCCAGGCCACCAAACCAACTGTTTGGCACGTTCGCGACATTTGGTTATCGCGAGGTGACCCTCATGTAGACGCTGGAGAACGTCAAGACGTTCAGATTGCGGGATCACAATCCTGTTCTCATACACAAGAACGTCATCTACGATCGTGAGTTGCCCTCTGCTTTCCCAGAACGGTCTGAGAAGAGAATCAGCAGACGATATGTACGGAGGCCAACTAGTTCGCACATACTTTAGCACTTGTGCTAGTACTTCGTCATGAGCCTGAAGTCGACGCATTTCGACTAACCGTTTAGGAGACGCACATAAGTTTATCGACTGTTCTGCATAGGACTCTACCTCCTCTACAAAAGTTCATCTACATTCGTAGGACTGGCGGTAGACCGCGACAACGCATCAGCAACAACATTGTCTTTCCCTGTGATATACTCGACTGTGTAACAGTATCTCATCATGCGATGTCGAAATCTCTGAATTCGCACTGGTAGCTTATCTAAGCTAATGTCATTGAACAGTGGGACCAATGGCTTATGATCCGTTTGGATTCGGACATGGAGACCAACGATGTAGTTGCGAAACTTTTCGCATGCCCAAACAATCGCCAAAGCCTCTTGTTCGATTGTGGCATATCGTTTTTCTGTCTCCGTCAACGATCGTGATGCTGCGCACACCATTCGGAGAGTACCGTCTATCTGAATTTGAGATAACGTGGCTCCGATACCGTGTCGACTAGCATCTGACTGAATAACAGTCTCCTTCTCGGGATCATACACGGCAAGTTCAACGGACTTTGAAAGTTAGTTTTTTACGTCACGGAAAGCTCTATCCTGTGCATCTCCCCAATACCACTCGGTATTGCTACACAATAAGTCGCGCATCGGCTGACTGAGTTCACTGAGCTTTTGTGAGAACTTGCCTAACTGATTAGCCATACCCAGAAAGCTACGCACGTCACTCACATACGTTGGAGTTTTGAAGTCAATCAGGCCCTGTACCGCCTCTGGATTCGCGCGCACACCTGTGCTCGTTATCACGTGACCGAGGAATCTGATCTGACTCACACCAAACTCACACTTTGACGCATTCAACGTCATGCCTGCGTTCCTTAGACGGGTCAAGACACGGCGAACGCGATCGTCATGTTCCTGGAGAGACGCTCCCCAGATGCAAATGTCATCCATATGACAAATTACACTCTCGACCCCGTCTAGGATTTTAGACACGATCTTCGAAAAGATCTCGGGACTCGACGAGAGCCCAAACGGCAGACGATTGAACGCGTACCGTCCGTGCGGCGTTAGGAATGTTGTAAGCAGTTTGGACTGTTCGGGGAGAGGGATCTGCCAGAACCCGGAATTAGCGTCAAGTTTCGTGAAAACTTTGCCTGCGCCTAGCTTAGCCAGACTGGCTTCCACATCGGCCATAGGATATACATTCCTACGAACTGACTTGTTCAATTCCGTGAAATCTACACAGATTCTCACCTTCTCGTCCTTGCCTCACTTCGGCACGACCACCATCGGTGCGCACCACTCCGCGGGTTGGTCCACTGCAAATATCACTTTTTGGGCCAACATTTGATCTAGCTCAACCTTGACCTTGTCTACCAGTGGGTATGGGACGTTACGAGAAGTGTATATTGCGAATGGACGTGCGTCCGCTTGCAACTGGACATCGTACTCCTCGCTAATCTGACCTAACCCCTGAAACATCTGTTTAAACTCACTGTTAAACTTGCTCGAACTAACATCGCTGACGTGACACGTAATCAACCCAAGTTTTACACACGCATCTCTACTCAGTAGTGCATTCGATTGGTCGACGACATACAATCGTTCACAGCATTCATGTGAATCTACTCTGAGTACACTGTCAAACTCGCCTAACACGGGTATACGCAAGTTACCAGGTCCTAGCAATCGCTTTACGGTAGGACGCCACTTCACGTGTTCACATAGTCTACTCGGCACAACTGACACATCTGCACCAGTATCTAACTTGAACTGCACTGGTAAATGTAACCCATCGACATAGACTTGTTGAGACCAACTACTAGACTTGCTATCGATCTCGCCCATAAACGACACGTCGACTAGTTGATTAACCCTTGCTCTTCTCGGCACGCTCGTTTTAGACTTGCAGCAGCATGCAAAATGGCCTATTGTGAAACACAAATTACATTTGCGATCTATGGCAGCACATTTACCATCACTATGCGACAATCTACCACAGCGAGTACACGGAACACTGCGCTTATCTGAAGTGTCACTTCTAAACTTAGTATTCGACTGTCCGCTGGATGGCGCCACTCTAGGCTTGCGTCGACGGCTCGACTTCACTTCATCCACGGACTTTGGTAGATTCAGGTCGCGCATCTGCTTCTCAACTTCTTCGGCTTGACGAGCCATGGACACCGCTTTCGACTCCGTCAGTAGGGATATGTCCATTCTCTGCATCTCCCGGGATACCGTCTGATCCAGGATGCCGACGACTATGCGATCGCGAATTTGAGTAGAGCGATCTGGGAATTCGCATCGGTCGGCCGATTCGTTCAACGCACGTATAAACTGCTCGACTGTTTCCCCTCAGCTTGAACGCGCCGAAAGAATTTCGCCCTCTCGTAGATGACATACCGCCTGGGGCTGAAGTATTCATCAAAGGCTCGCTTCACCGCGTCGTAGCTACGCAGCTGTTCCTCGCTCAGGCCCAAACTAGAGAAAATCGAATCTGCCCTCGAGCCCATACTGTATATCAGGCTGTCTATCTGCAAGCTGTCGTCTTCGTCGTCCAGTCTTGATACTGTACGAAACCTCGACCAGCGACTGATCCATTCAGACCAGTTTTCCGGCAGAAAATCGAATTCCTTTGGAGGATTGAACTTGGCGGCCATCTCGTCGTTTTAACTAGACCGTTATATGGCGCGCTCCTCGTTCAGTTCAGCCTTCTACGCTAGGTGTCGCCTCCGCATAGCGTTAAACACCATCCCGGCTTGCTACATACAATGCCCGGCAGCCATTTTTCTCAAAGTTCCGCACGCAGCCACGTACAACTTCCATCTCTAACATGACATCGTAGCGATATTGCCTTCCCCCAACACTCACACTCAATTCTTTAGCCGTCGTCGATTCTGATCCGCATATCGGCCACCATGTTGTGTTATCAGTTCGGTTACAAGTATTGTCGTTATCGTGCTGATGATGTGAACAGCATGTTAGATGTGAACGGAACTGTTTTATTGTGTTCATCCGTGTCGGCCCGTAGGGCATATCACAACAGTTAGTGCTGCACACGATGCAAATCTGTTGTGAAGGTAATACGTCGCTACGCATCGAAGTTTAGTTTATTTCTTTTGTACATATTCATTTCAACGGCTCATCATCCGTTAATCCACTCCCGTACCAAATCCTCCAGCCACGAAATCTTTACTGGACAACATTATATATTATTTTAACGACACAATATTAAACAAGCTAATTAATTTTGATGCATACGCGAATGATTTGCTGATAATCTATCTTTCATGATTTTTAACACCGGCTTTTTACGCTCGACACCCGCATCACAGCTACGCCGCACTACGCGATTTGGAATAATTGTATTAAAAACATGCGGTGTTTTATTAAAATTGACCCCTCCATCACGTGACCTATATCAACAAATCCGTCAAGCTACGACAAAGTGGATGCCGAAAAACATGGAAAGATATGACATTTCTGGGTTTATTTCAATGTTGACATTCTAACCGCAAGGATATTGTTTTATGACAAAACCAAAAACATAAGAACATTTGTTTAAAACGATAACATTTTTGTCGGAAGGTTTGATCTTGGTTTTGTCATGCCGTTCTATTAACGTAATTCACATTATATTACCGTCATCAACATTGAATGAAAGGCAAAGCTTCACGCAGGTCAGGAACATAGTTTTGGTTGTGACGTAGACAAACTGCTAAAGTAACGGATCCATCAATTGGTGGATCTATTTCGTCACTATTTACTTATGCTGTGTTCACACAGAGCGTAAGCGGTTTAACTTCACGTGTACGGCAATTACGTAATTTGGAACAATTGTTGGTAGGAAGCGTTGCGTTACAAAAATGTTATGTCATAATATTAAGTTTCATAATGTTTTTGTGTGAACACAGCATTAGTCACCATCAAAATTAAGCGCATTACATCCGTCAAAGCTATGCCTTGTCAACAATATCGACAACAGTATTAATTTCTTACCAAAATATTGTACACAATGTAGAACACTAATGTTATCATTGAAGTTGGCATTTCGAAATATCCGTATTGTGTTTATTATACACTTATTCTTGTAGAGTTGTACTCGCCCGAGTTGGATCCGCCAAACACGAAGGAAGCGTCAATGAGTCTGATTGACACAAACACTGACACCTGTCTGATCCTGGAGGACACTGAGATGTACACATTCTCGCCGTCGATGAGTCAGTGGCTGCCTCGACCACAGAATGCTTGCTGGAGGTCGGGACTCGTCATCAAGCACCGTGTACCAGACAACATACACGCATCTTTCACAGTCAGAATCAGCGGTCATCGTCTGGTGTGCTCCAAGTCGCACCTCAAGGTAATAACCAAACAAAACGACTCGCCTGACTGCGGACTGGTGTCTGGAAACTACCAGATTTGTAAGCTGAGCGGAGTCACCGAGCCGGAACCTGGGAGTCTGACCACGTGTGTCGCAGCTTGTCAATACAAGGAGACCAAAACCAAGTACGTCATCGTTGAAATCCCGAACAAGCACGAAGGCTGGAAGTTGTGTGAGCTCAGCGTCGAGTGACGGACTTCCTATTGTAAACAAATGGTTGTTTACGATGAGATAAACACGGAATTTTGTTCAACATTGATGCTTAGGAGTATAACAATACATCGAATTGTCGATATATCGCAATAGTCAATGTGACGATGAATACTCTCGATAATAAATTTAATTATTGATATTTATCATGGACAAAGAACACGAACGTAGTACGATATGGTTGGAAATATTGGATTGGACACAGAGGCCATTAGATTGAATATGGAGAGAAGGAATAAGGGATGGTGCGCCACTGAGCTCCGATTTTACCAGGATAAGGATAGGCAAAATAAGTAATGTTATTATAATAATTAATATTAATATTGGTACTGGTACTGGCATTAACATGCTTCTTCTTCTTCTTCTTCTTCTTCTTCTTATTATTATTATTATTATTATTATTAGTAGTAGTAGTAGTAGTAGTAGTAGTCGCAGTATTATTATTATTATTAGTAGTAGTAGTAGTAATAGTAGCATAGCATAAATGAGTAAGGAATGGCAAACACAGTAATGAGGGAGATGAGGGGAGGGATGAGGGGAGGGGTGAGAGGAAGGATGAGGAAGGGGGTGAGGGGAGGGGTGAGAGGAGGGATGAGGGGAGGGGTGAGAGGAGGAATGAGGGAGGGGTAGGATGGATGGGTGAGAGGAGGGGTGTAATGATGGAAGGAGAGAGACCCGTTACAATGAATAAGAGCGTAATAATTGGTCATTCTCGATATTCTTGCTAGGATTTGTATACAGATCGTTGTTTTAGTTTTACATTTCCTGTGGGTATCCTGTGATCAAATCATGTGGCTTTATAGGTACTGTACGTGTAGTTATTTCTGTCGTACTAGAAAGTAGTCCATGTGGGCCTTGGAGCTATTTTGATACTCGCGGCCTTTTCCGACTATGTGTTCTACCCAACCATCATCTCGCAAAATTGTAGCGGAATACAATTGGCAAACATGCCATCTGATCTCAAAATATGTATTCCCATCTGCGACTGGTAGATATGACCTAGAACACGTGTCACCTTGACAACACACCCTACGGGCACGAACGATAATGCACGTTCGAGAAACAATGTCGACGTGAAAGTTTTTTCAAATCACCGCGTGGTTATTATAATATTATATCTGGAGTGTTATCAGTAACTTTGTGCAGTAATGCTTTTTACTTTTTCCGAATATGCAAAATGAAGACATGGTTCATGGCACCCGAGTGACTGTCCTAGTAAGACTGAATATACTTTATAGACGTGCAGCATTGTTCTGTGGTGTGAAGTAAATGGAGTAACCGGAATAGGTGCATAACTGGAATAACCGCAGTAACTGGAATAACCGCAGTAACTGGAATAACTGCAATAACTGGAATAACAGCAGTAACTGGAATAACCGCAGTAACTGGGCTAACGGGTGACGGGGTCCAGGTTGTATTGATACGGCACGTATGATGGGGCATAAATACACTGCCGGGTCAACCAAAATTCTTGCCCTACATTGAGAGACTCAATCAATCAATATAACGGGGAGACGAGTGTCTAGATCAGTCCTTGGTTTAACAAATGTATATATGTTTGCCAACATTATATGTTGTTATTTTTGTTATTGTTAGTGTGCAACTGCCGATGTATTTATCCGGGATCAGGTTGCCATATGCAGCATATTTCTAAGAAAATATGTGTATTGAGGAATGCTTTATTGTGCATAATGCAAATAATGAAACGAACTCAAAAAAGAAAGAAACAAGACTAACCTTGACACTGCACAAAGTCTGTTTCTGGTTGACGCAACTGGTGCATCAATTAATTTACTCGAATTAGTTGACACTAACTGGCTGTATGCAGTGGGTATATTTGTGTACGAATAGTGTTCGCGTATTAATTGCAGCGAGGCTGAATGCTTCTCAGAGAAATCGAGATGGTGTTCGATTGAACAGGTCTGTCAGGGAGTGAAGTGTAAAGAACACACCTACGGACTGGATACTGCGCTACAGAGTCACATGCCATTTATATTTACTTGGAAGTATTTACTTGCACTGAGTGGATAATTCAACAGGTTGTTTTGTCATAATTAAAATACATGGTCTTAACATCACCAAGTATAACCAATCAAATATAAAGCTTCACCTTATAGTCGTAACAGGGACAATCTGTGACATTTACGCATTATTTGTTCTTCATGTATGATGAAACAGTTTGTGTGCCTTGTATGAAGTCTACCGACTAAACACTTGTGCAAAAGCCGTCTTATTATATATTACATTACCTGCATGTTATACATTCTTATTACTAACAACCACCACTAGGTATACATTGTTAGCAAATACGCACGCACACAGATACGCACGCACACACACACACATATGCACGCACAGCCGCACACACGACCGCACGTACACACACACGCACATGCACAAACGCGCGTGCGCGCGCGCACACACACACACACACACACACACACACAAATAAAAACTATAACTTACAGTTCGTTTATATTAACGTATTCTTTGTTCAGGTCAACTCAACGAACAAACAATTACATTAATTTTGTTTCGTAGAACCCGAAAGTCGGCCTGCCAGAAAGTTGCAGATTGTCCTATATGAAGACCATAGTAAATCATGTCGTTGCCTTTTCCTAAACTGAACGTACATATTTCTATTCAAACACAACATATCTGGACATCAGCGGAACAGATTCGCGTTGTGCTGAGAGAACTGAGGTGGCAGCTTTACAACGAAAATACTTAATTTTACAAAATAATTACAAAATAATATGTATGGATTGATTTCGCGTATTAAGTTGGTCATCATGCTACATGAATTGTTTAAAAATAAAATTGCAACAACTGCAGATATGTTGTTAATAATCGTTGTGTTTCTTTTCGTCAAACGAATGTGACAAAGGAATATTCTAATGAGGGTAACATTGTATGTCGTCATAAACCGACACGTTATATGCCGACAGTTCGACCTTCTGTTTCGTAATCGACGTATCCATTCCGTACGTTTGACATCAAAATAGCTATGTACGTTACATATCCAAAATAACAAAACATTCCGTCGTGTATATTATTGAAAATGTATACTGTACGGAATTGATTTTCTACTTGACTAAAACGTAGGGCGGGAAATATTTTGATATACGGTAGATGTAATACTGCCCAAATCATGTCATATGCATAATGTAAGCATTGATTGGTTGAGTTTATTCAGTAACACTAAACACATTCATAACTGATGATAATAATAATAATGACCATAGCACATGCAAGCATACAAAGGTATAATAATGTTATATTAATGAATAATTACATAATGATACAAATTATAATAAATCAATCAATTCAATTTATTTCCAAGTGAAATAATACTGCATGGAAAACAACAAAACAATATAAAATAATATGGAACATTTACAGCTGGAAATGAGGGAAGAATGAAGTAGAATACTTATTAATTACTTGCAACACAAACGCAACTTGTACAGGAATACTAAGCGTGGATAACACAATATTTATAATATATACAATCAATACAATAAATAACAAATATTACCAATAACAATATATTACATCATAAAAATATGAGCACACTAATAAAAATATATACATTGTTTATTTAACGTCGTTATCGTATACATGTAAAACATAGTAATTGACTAAACTGACTTAATAGTAATGTTAAGTTAAAAAAACAGATTAATCATTTTAAGATGTGACATCAACATTGTGTTCCCGAACAGCTAAATGGCCATGTAAGGTAGACTTCACAAGATTGTTAAACTAGTTTTAGTGCGATATTGCTTTTTGCTGTTGACAAGTTAGTCCAGTGGCATATGCTTGTATACAGAAAATTACATTCGTCCAGAACTATTTCTCTAGAAATCACACATGGTAATTCATTTGCTCTTGTGCTGTATCTATTGTTAACCAATTCAATATTTGTTCTTAAATATTGAGGAGCATTACCTTTGATAATATAGAATATGTGGTCCAATTTTGACTATTCTCTTCAATACACCAATAGGAGTAATTCAACATTGACATTAGTTTGTGCATAAATTAAGAAGGAATAATCAACACAATTTCTGGGAAAAATTTTTGTCACGAGCTGATGATAAACTTAATTAATATATATAATAGAAAAATTTGCTAAACTAGCAGCGATTATTTGTAGAAGGAAGTTGTCTAATTAACCAGGATGGAATGTACATATTGTGTTGTTCTGTTTTTGCCGTTTATAGTTGTTGTAGTGAAATGCGGGATAACACTTATGTCACAAGCATTAGTTGTATTGCAGTATTGCATAAACGAGTAGTTCGTCTGTTTCTGTGGTGCAAAACGTTTTCAGAGTAGCACAATGGTTATATACCCTGGGTGGCGGTATAAGGGAAATAACGTCAACACGCAGAGTAGCAGACCAACTAGCCAACACGCGTAGTCATGCCACATCGCGCATACGCAATGACCATATGATAGCTTGCCAAAGTGTATGCGATCGGTTGAAACATTGGCGGCTTTCCGGAAACAACCTAAAACCCATCTATTTCGCCTGCACTACATGCCTTGGTGCAAGCACTGCTGCCACATCTAAATGACACTGGTTTCTATTTTATAGTATTGATTGGTGTTTAATTTCATTGTTTGAAATTGTATTTTTACACCCTAATTTATTAATTTTTATTGATGTATTTTTTTTATCTTAGCTTATTTATTTAATTAATTTATATTTTAGCATTTAGTCAACACGTCATTTTAATATGTGAAGCGCTTTTCTTAGTATTTACTTACTTAAAAAACGCTAAATTAAAAAACGGAATTATTATTATTATAGGAGTAGGGTTAAAAATATTATGTTTAAACAGGGCTACGTATACTTCAGTCTATAAGATAACGGCTATAATCCATATAATCTTGTCTCGTGGACAAATGCCGGATGTTTTGCCCATAAATCCTTGAAAACCAAGCTAAGAGTCGGAGCGCAGTGGTGCCGTGTTGGAGCTTCGGACTCTCGACTGAAAGAAGCCGTGTCCGAATATTGTAAGGCCATGTCGAACACCTCATCGATTGACTACCACTGATACTAGGGACATCGCAGTCACGACGCATGGAGAACAGTCACAGCCGAATCGATGCCAGTGAATAATTCAGATGTTGTCGTTCGAACGTAATGTCATTCAGCATATATAATCACTTGTGACGAATAGTCGGCACACGATGTATAGGCTATAAATCCGTCTAGGTAACGCAGACAGTTCTACCAAGCCATCATCTAACGTTGCTGGTAATGTAGATCGGACTTCATATTAGTCAACTTTTGTTGTGCCTGTGAAAGAAGGCCGCGAGAACGAACATGGCGGAAATCAAAGCTGGAAGTTCATATGCAAATGTTTCGTGAACAATGCAAGCTGACGAATGATATGCTGCTATATGCCAATAATATTTTTATATTCTGAAAAAAGCTTCCGATTCATGACTCACAATCCGAATTTTCGGAATGATTTGCAACATTCTTCACCGTGAAGACTAGCCGTATCCGCGGCAAGTTGTCTCGCACTACTGCGTCACAACCACACCAAGCGTTAAACAACATCTACGGCACCTGCGGACTGTCTCCCTGCCAACAGCGGAATACATATAGAAAACAACCATGGATGCATTACCTAAATCGTACGACCTAGACCCAGCACCTACATGTCTAGTAAGAGAGTCGATTGATGAACTTCTTCTGATTGTATTACGTATAAATGTGCAATCACTACAATCGTATGTCGATCCTGGTCAATATAACACAAATGACATATCGCCATTAATAAAATCGACTGGACACACCCCATAATTGGTGCAAAACAGTTGACCTGTCTCAAATACGGCATTTGTCTCGAAAGTGCTGAAGCGCGTTATAGCAAAACAGCTTAGCGACCATATGCAAGAGAACAATTTGCACGAACAGTTTCAATGGAAATATCTACACATCAGTCCACTGAAATGACTTTACTTGAAGTTCACAGTGACATTCTGTGTGCAGTCGGCCGTGGCTGCGTTGCTCTGCTAGTCATGCTTGACTTAACCGCTGCATTTGACACCACTGACCACTCTATTCTGTTAAGCGGATTACCTCACATATTTTGTTATCAAAGGCGCTGCACTCGATATGTTCAGATCGTACTTGTCCGGACGACAGCAGCTCGTGCGTATTGGTGGTAACAAATCTTCACCAACGCCTCTGCCGTTTGGTGTGCCGCAAGACGATGTGCTTGGGCTGATGCAATTCACGGCATACATCTCACCACTCGGCGACATCATCAAGACATTCGTTTTGGACTACCACCTGGACGCAGACGACACGCAACATTACGTCTCGTTTTGTCCCTGCGCAGCTGACCGACTGAATTTAATATACCATCTGTGTAACTGCCCTGGGGATAAAGCGGAATGGTAGCGGGCCACTGCATCGAAGTTAAATGACCAGAAGACGGACGTTGTGGTGTTCGGTACCAAACACAAGCAGCCACTGATGAAAGACATCCGCATAACCATCGGTGATCCAGCTTTGAGGGCATCATCTAATGATCGTAACCTTGGCGTTGTGTTTGATTCATCACTCTGCATTAAAAACCGTATCAGTGCCATCTTCCAAACAGCCATTACCTTACAGTAGATGCGACAAAATCATTAGTCCACGGATTTAGCATGTCCATATTGGATTATGGGAATGCGTTGCTTGCTGGACCAACACTTAAACAATTGAATACAGAATAAACTCCAACGCATCCAAAACATGGCGGAAAGAATGATCACCTTCACATCTCGCCGTGATTACATATCCTCAATTCTGAGAGAATTGCTCTGGCTACCTGTGAGATGTCGAAGCTCACAATTTACTGACAATTTACTATCTTGGACATTTTACTGCTAAACTCATACTTGATTTATCTATCCATTATTTATGTATGTAACTATTATAATAAATATTATTTTATATATATGAATTATATACTTTTAAGAATTTTTACTCAATAGTTTAATTTGTTTATTTATTGTATTTATTTATTTAATTGTTCGTATAATTATGAACGATATGCATCGACGACAATTTGCAGTTTGCTGTTTCAAACAATTTATGCTCGAAACACAACTAAGTCCGAATGATGAATGAAAAGGCACGTAACAAAAGAAAAGCGGCCAAGTCCAGAATAGGCTAACAACAAAAGCACGTGACAACGGGAATTAGGGAGACTTCTGGGTTCAGCTGTAGATAGCAGCTTTCTGTTTTAAGTTGTCTCCGATACCATTCAAAGGAGGCGGCCATCTATTCGACAAGTCACGTTATGACAAAGATAGACAGTCACCCCGTTATTTATGTTGTCCGGAGGTGCACAAGTGTATCTATGAAGCAGTAATGAGACTAGCCTGGGCAGAGTTCTTAATTTGGACATAAGAAAAGAAATAGGAGAACACCACAGCGGCCAGCCCAGTGTTAGATCAAGTGAAGAGTATGACTGAAGAATTGTGCGGCAAGCTCAGTGTTAGATCAAGTGAAGAGTATGACTGAAGAATTGTGCGGCCAGCCCAGTGTTAGATCAAGTGAAGAGTATGACTGAAGAATTGCGCGGCCAGCCCAGTGTTAGATCAAGTGAAGAGTATGACTGAAGATTTGTGCGGCCAGCTCAGAGTTAGATCAAGTGAAGAGTATGACTGAAGATTTGTGCTGCCAGCTCAGAGTTAGATCAAGTGAAGAGTATGACTGAAGAATTGTGCGGCCAGTTCAGTGTTAGATCAAGTGAAGAGTATGACTGAAGAATTGTGCCAAACACATTTTGTTAAATTACTGTTTTTGTGTTTCTGTTTTTGTGGAGTTGGGGAACCTGCGGAATTATAATATATTGGAACAGCTTCGCAATGATCAGGGAGCTGAGGTGGATACGTACGTTTATAAAGGTAAGGTTTAAATACCCAGGTAATTGTAGGTGTCAAATTCAATTAAAATTAATTGTTAAGTAAAATCCCATTATTGTCGTAGGCGTCGTAAAAAAAAAAAGTTAATATCGGATTGCTTACGTCACAGTCAAAATATTGCGAGTGCTCCGTCAAGCTTTGCCTTTGCCGAATATGTTGATAACGGTTAAATATGAGAATTACATTGCTATTGCGGCATGACATATCATAGATCATAGATCAGGTTATAAAGAGATCATTCTGGGGCAGGAAAGTCAACAAAATAATAACGGCTGAATACACGAACGCACCACGTGTTCGGCATCCTTTGTTTGGTGGCTTGACGGAGGGTTTGCTTGGCAACAGTTCACGCGATGGATGGGTCAATTATTGTGCTTTATCGGGTCACGTAGTCAACTTATATGTTGAACAATGTGTACAACATATTTTAAGTTAGTCTGCCTTGAGATCTCGTACGGAAACCGTCGGGCTCGCGAAATAGAGGTCGCTTTAATATAACACCTAGAGACACCAACGATAGGGACACCGGTGTCGTCCTTACATTTATCTGGGCGTTAAATAATATCCGGGTGACGTTTCTGCGCGTGCGCGTATCTATGGGAATATATTTAGCGCCAGCTACGACTGTCGCGCTTTCATTTATCCGGGCGTTGTGTATGTTTATATATATATATATATATATATATGTATATGTGCTTGTGTGTGTGTGCGAGTGTGTGGGCGTGCGTGTGTGTGTGCGTGTGTGTTCGTGTGTGTGCGTGTGTGTGCGTGTGTATGTGTTTGTGCTGCGATTGATCCAGTGTTTGTTGACTGTGCGTGTGAGTCACTCAGTGCCTGTGCAAGAGTGCGAATGTGGCTGTGTGCGTGTGTGCGTGTGTGCGTGTGTGCGTGTGTGCGTGTGTGCGTGTGTGCGTGTGTGCGTGTGTGCGTGTGTGCGTGTGTGCGTGTGTGCATGTGTGCTTGAGTGCGTGTGTGCGTGCGTGCGTGCCTGTGTGCTTGTGTGCCTGTGTGTGTATTTGCTTGTATGGAAATATATTATGTTAATAGTAACGACATTCGAGTAAAGTTGAAATGATCTGTTGTGTTTACAGCCGGTAAATTCTTCATCAGAGCGGATTATCAAGGCGGAAATCGCAACAAATTTTATCAAGTATCAGGCTTGCCCACGCATTTGGCTAGTTCATATCCATACTGTTATTATTCCGAAGAATATCCAACACGGTAATATTTCATTTTGTATAATATGCATGTATATATATATGCAGTATATTATTCAATCATATAATTATTCTAAATTATTTGTTACTGTTCTCTAACAGGAGCAGTTGCGTATGCCACTTTTACACGCAAGTTAAAAATTAGTATTACATAAAGAATGAAGAGTATAATTCAACTGCAGAGTATCTCCTCCTTCTATATCGCTGGTTATGAATGTATCGACATTTTATACAACCTCAACAATACATCTGCTTCCATACTACTGTTTCTAAATATCCCGGGATTTAACACAACTGCATACACACACACACACACACACACACACACACACACACACACACACACACACACACACACACACACACACACACACACACACACACACACACACACACACATACACACACACATATATATATGTATATATATATATATATATAATTATAAGATAATCTACGTTTCCAGTGCTTCTTCTATTAAAACCGACGGGACCAACTTCAAAGCTCTTGATGCAGGAAGCTATCGTGGACATGAATCCGGTTTAGCGGTGTTGCCCGAGCCAGATGAGTCAGATAATGTTATAGTTGGTATCTCCCGTTAAACAATAAGTTTATGTATTGCACAGTGCCCAGTCTCTGACACTGCTCAGGGTGATTACACTTCACTCCGTGGCACACCTGTTCAGTGTGATTATACTTCACTCCGTGGCACACCTGGTCAGGGTGATTACACTTCACTCCGTGGCACACATGTTCAGAGAGATTACACTTCACTCCGTGGCACACCTGTTCAGTGTGATTATACTTCACTCCGTGGCACACCTGGTCAGGGTGATTACACTTCACTCCGTGGCACACCTGTTCAGAGTGATTACACTTAACTCCGTGGCACACCTGTTCAGTGTGATTATACTTCAATCCGTGGCACACCTGGTCAGGGTGGTTACACTTCACTCCGTGGCACACCTGTTCAGAGTGATTACACTTCACTCCATGGCACATCTGATCTGGATGATTACACTTCACTCCGTGTCACACCTCTTCAGTGCGATTATACTTCACTCCGTGACACCTCTGTTCAGGGTGATTACACTTCACTCCGTGGCACACCTGTTCAGAGTGATTACACTTCACTCCGTGGCACATCTGGTCAGGATGATTACACTTCACTCCGTGGCACACCTGTTCAGTGTGATTATACTTCACTCCGTGGCACACCTGTTCAGGGTGATTACACTTCACTCCATGGCACACTTGTTCAGGGTGATTAAACTTCACTCCATGGCACACCTGGTCAGGATGATTACACTTCACTCCGTGGTACACCTGGTCAGGATGATTACACTTCACTCCGTGGCACACCTGTTCATGGTGATTACACTTCACTCCGTGGCACACCTGGTCAGGATGATTACACTTCACTCCGTGGCACACCTGGTCAGGATGATTACACTTCACTCCGTGGCACACCTGTTCAGGGTGATTACACTTCACTCCGTGGCACACCTGTTCAGGGTGATTGTACTTCACTCCGTGGCACACCTGTTCAGGGTGATTGCACTTCACACCTGTTCAGGGTGATTGCACTTCAATCCATGACACACCTGTTCAATCGAGCACGTTCAAGCACTGCGCGAAGACTATTCGTAGACAAATAGTCATTCGTTGAGCAGAGCGAACTTGTCAACGTGGAGTGAACGTGCTTTTCGAAGGATCGAGACGACAACAACAGGATTGGAACACAGGAGCCTCGATTCAGAGGCTGGTGATCTATCACAAGGCTACCACCACACGTCCTTTGTTTTAGTTATCCGTAATATATGTACAGGCCTTTATATGTATATATGTATATATATATATATATATATATACCGGTACATATAAAGTGATATGGTTAAGGTATATTCATTGCAATGACTACGAAGGCTATTACAGTTGCACGTGTCGAGCAGGATACACGGGGAACAACTGTCAGACAGGTAGGCTGCGCAAAGATAATTTACTTCGTTGCACGATAATATTTACTAAATGTTGCAACAAAACGATAAATACCCTTTTCACATGAGTATATTGTGTTATGACTAAAACTGTCGGAGTCGTTCGAAAAATACGGAAATAATACTAAACTATTCCTGCGATAACCATGAAACATTGTCGTAGTTGACATAATTTGTTCACCCGATGAGAATGGCGAGGTGGCCGCAACACAGAAACTTACTTTCTTCTTTTAACTGTTCTGGAAATCACTTGGGACTGAATTAAGCTGAAAATATATGCGAGGCTATATTTCGAAGGTGACCAACTTCATTTCGTGTTTACGGAATTGGTAACATATGCATACTAATACTGCAGCAGCCCTCGCAGATTTGGAGGAACATTGCATGACAATAGCTATTACAGATGCAATTGTCCTGGAGCATTATCTAAATATTGCTGACAACTTGAATCGTTCCTACCGTTGTTGAGATTGACTAACCCTGATTTCTTCATGCGCCTTCAAGTTTGGTTTTCCTAGGAATTATACGCAAAACAAGTTATCGTATTATTATTATAGAGTAGAATGTGTCTTTAACGATCATCCCTTCGGCCTGCCTAAAATCTCACAACAGGTGGAATTCCATCATAGGTTGCCAAAATACGTAATGAAAATAATGATATGTACGGTAGTCCGGCTGGCACAATTAGCACAGTGTATTTCAATTGATGGAGTGTCCAGGAGTGTGATCGCCCAAGGGTTGTGGGCGAATAAGAGAGTAACATATTCTACATTACTTGATTAGAGGAAACCTCAAATACCCTTGTCACACGACCTTTTTTGTCTCTTATCACGAAGGCAGACATATTCGGAAGTAATATTGAACACATTCATGCAGCATGTTATAGCGTTATTCGCCACTGTCATTGTGATATACGTACTTACTTAGACTTAGTTCCTCCTGTTCCTTTCGGGACATCGGGCGACGAGCTTTCTCCATCTACTACGGTCTTTCGCAATTTCTTTGGCCTCATTCCAGGTGATTTCCATCTCTGCCAGATCTTCTTTAAACGTCTTGCGCCAGGTCTTAGTCGGCCTTCCTCTCCTTCTATTTCCACCTTCAGGCACCCATTCCATTGCTACATGTGCTGTTCTCTCACTTGGTAGGCGTAGGATATGTCCCGCTAGTCTTCGTCGTCGAGATTTAACTATGTGATGCAGGCTGTCCAGACCTGCCCTCCTCATCACTTCTTCATTTGTGGTGTGTTCTCTCCACGATATGCCCATTATGAACCGGAGACATCGTCGATGAAATACGTCTAGTTTTTTTTATATCCTCGCCGTATTCTTCCACGTTTCACAGGCATATATCGCTGTTGGTATTACGATTGACATGTAAAGACGTAGTTTTATGTCCTTTCTGATGGTGTTACTGGACCATATTGGACGTAGTCTTTGGAACACTGCTGATGCCTTGCCTATCCTCGCTCGTACATCTACTTCCGCGTCGCCTTTCCTAGAGATGTAGCTTCCAAGGTAAGGGAAGTTCTCGACGCATTGCAACTCTTCCTGACCGATCACAATGTGGGGGTCAGATCCATCACCAGCTGACAATGTTTTTGTCTTCCCATAGCTGATTCGTAATCCGACCATCTCTCCATTTTTGTTTAAATTATTGGTCTTCTCTTGTAGGATCTCCGGCGTGTGGCTGAGCAGTGCAATATCATCGGCAAAGTCAAGGTCTGTCAACCTATTATTTATCCATTTAACACCAAAGTTCGGATCTTTCATCGTTTTCCTCATGATGAAGTCGATAACAACAACAAAGAGGAAAGGGGACAGGATGCAACCTTGACGTACACCTGTCTCTATATCGAACATGTCTGTGTAGCCATCGTTGGTCTTGATGCAGCAGTTGGTGTTTCGGTATAGCGATTTGAAAATGTCTATATATTTGCTTGGTATGCCGTATAGCTTCAGGATTTGCCACAGCGAATTTCTGTGGACACTGTCGAAAGCCTTCTTAAAGTCAATGAAATTGACTAAAAGAGGTATCTGGAACTCTCTGCTTTGTTCGATGATGTTTCGCAATGTGAAGATCTGCTCACAGCATGACCTTCCTCTTCGAAAACCAGCTTGTTCCTCCCGGAGGTGTTGGTCAACTGCTGTCTTCAGCCGGTTTAGGATCACACTGCAGAACACTTTTCCAGGTACTGACATCAATGTTATTCCTCGCCAGTTATTGCAATCGCTCAGGCACCCCTTCTTTGGTAACGTCACGATCACTCCTCGTCTCCAATCATCAGGAACTTCCTCCTCAGACCAGATCAGATTGAACAAGTAGGTTAACTCGTCTACAACCCCGTCCTTGCCATGTTTCAATAGTTCGGCCGATACTTCATCAAGGCCCGCTGCCTTGTTGTTCTTGAGGCTATCGATGGCTTTGGAAACTTCTGCCCTGGTGATGTCATTGGTGATGACATCAAGCTCTTTTATGTTTGGTTCCTGTTCGAAGTTGAAGAGTGTGGTTGGTGTTGGTTGATTTAGTACTTCTCGGAAGTGTTCAATCCACCTCGTGTCTTGTTCCTCGTTTGTTAGAAGCACTCTGCCATCTTTGTCTTTTATTGGTATGTTGGAATTGCTTTTCGCGGTAGTTAGCTCTCTCACAATCCTATACAGTTTTTTCGAGTCATTCCGTTCTGCTGCTGTTTGTGCTTCTTTACCTTTCTCTTCTAACCATTTCCTCTTATCTGTCCTACAGCTCTTTTTTACTTTTTTGTCCAGTTTCCTGTATTCCTCATCTGATGATCTCCATTGTTGGATGTTTCTAGCTGCTTGATCTCTTCTGATCTTCGTATCCTTCCTTTTATCAATCAGTTTCCACGAGTCTCCAGTAATCCACTGTTCTCTTTTGGACCCTCTTCTCCTTCCTAACACTACATTCGCGCTCTCCTTTACGGCTTGAAGGAATAGCTGCCTTTGTTCTTCTATGTCGGTTGAGTGTTGTAGCGCTTGGAATCTGTTCTTAGTTTCCTCGTAGAATTGTTTTGATGTGTCTGTGTTCTTTAAGTTATCTGTCGCATATGGCCTGACCGTCTTCACCGTCTTGACTCTCTTTAACTTCAAACGGATTTTACCAATCACAAGGTTGTGGTCAGAACCAACATCTGCCCCTCTGTAGGTTCGGACGTCCTGTAGAGATGTACGCCATCTACTACTAATGCAGATGTAATCAATCTCATTCGATGTATTGCCATCTGGTGAGATCCAGGTTTTCTTGTGAATGCGTTTATGTTTGAAGAAGGTATTGCTAATGCTGATACCACTGGCGGTGCTCATCGAGAGCAATCGTTCACCGTTATCATTCGTATTTCCAGCTGAACCGTGAGGTCCAACCGTAGTATACATTTCTCTTCTGTCTCCATCCAGCATCGCGTTAAAGTCTCCTACCACCACTTTTATGTCAAAGCTTGGTATCTCATCCAGCACGTTCTGGAGTTGGTCGTAAAAGTTGTCCTTTTCCTCGTCTGTGGCGACTTCGGTTGGGGCATATACTTGCACTACTGTGACTTTGACATGTCTGGTGTTGAACCTCGCTGTGATTATGCGTTCACTAACTGGCTTCTACCCTATCAGTGCTTTTGTAGTATCCTTATTCAGGATGATGCCAACTCCATGAACGTGGTGATCTTCGTTTCCGGAGTAGAGTACAGTTTTATCTCCGCTGTTCAAGCATCCTTGTCCTGTCCATCTCATCTCGCTTACGCCTAGAATATCTAGATGGTAAGCCTTCATTTCCTTCAGCACTTGCTCCATCCGCCCGCTCTGAAAGAGCGTTCGAACGTTTCATGTGCCTACTCTAGTGTTAGTTTTGGCGTTAAAGATATGGTTCATCGGGGGTCGAGCTTCCTGACGGCTTTCACTCAACCCTGTCATAGATACATCTGTAGGTGTAGATACATCTGTAGATGCAGATGCATCCACATTTATGGATGTGCCTTCTCTTCCTCCCCTAGAAAGTGTACCGGAATGGCTTCTTCTCGTCGTTTCTGTAGTAGGATTTGTTTTTACGGGGTAGGGTTACTGACCCTACGCCCAACCCTCCTCCTTTTTCAACCTGGCTTGGGACAGGCTATGATATACGTAACGATTAAGAAAACAACTTAGGAGTGTCGTAGGGGTTCTACCATAAGTCATGATTGCCCCATATGATTGTCGCGCAGTGGCAATATCCATTCGTGAAAATGTTCATCAAGTAGGAAGGATAATTCAGTATTGCTTATTTTTTTTAGTGCTAATTAAGAAATGTCCATGTCAAGTATTATTGGCTTTTAGCCATTTAAACTATATGTGACCATAATTGCGAGTTGACCGTAAAGCGAGATTCGACAATTCGTGTTTCCTAAATGTGCCACTGCCATACATACAAACTAATCATTCTTTATATATTTATATATATATAATATATATATATATATATATATATATATAGTGCAGGTATACATGCAAACTAATAATTCCTTATATATATATATATAAGGAATTATTAGTTTGCATGTATACCTACACTTGTTGAACAAGTACACCTGCACTTGTTAACAAGTACACCTGCACTTGTTGAACAAGTACACCTGCACTTGTTGAACAAGTACACTTGCACTTGTAGAGCAGGATACAGTGGAACCAACTGCCAAATTTGTAAGCTGCGTAAACATAAAATAACAATTTGTTTTTATACAAAACTAGAACTCACATTGACTTTTCAAACGCGGTCGGCGGCCTTCAGGTTTCGACATTATTACATGTCCGCTGACCCGGCGCCTTTTTGGAAGCTGTCGGGCCAGTTCGGGCCACCAGCTTTCATACTTTTCCATCCCGACGGGCCATTGGTTTAAATCCGATTGACCACTGTCGTGTTTCCGGACAACCGATCCTACATAGAAAAACGGGATAACCAAAAGACTAATTTTACATTTTCTATTTGAATCAATGTTCGTTTTGCTACATCGTATTACAACTTATAAAAAAACGGCGACTAAAATTCAGCCTTGGGTATACAATGAAATGTATGCACTGCCGAACTCATATGTGTCCGCCCGCGCCATTGACGAATGGCGGGGTCGTTAATTATTCACCAAATAAGCATTCTTGTTATATGCCGGACGCCTAGTATCATAAATGTGCGTAGAAAACGGCTTGTTCTTTTCATAAATAGGTAGCCCACACCACCGGGCACCTAGCATAAAAAGTTCTTCACGAGATATCTGCGAGTTTTTTGTAACATGAAAAAAATGCACATAAGCAAAGTACGTTGCGTTGACCAAAACTAAGGGGCGGGGGAATACAATAGTCCATATCTGGAGAATGAACAGTCGTATGTTAACATATTACCACTCGCTGGACTCGTCGTTACCGTATCGTTACCACCGTCAGAGGCGGATCAAGAAAGCGAGTCTGGGTGGGCACACAAACGTCCACTGGCGGCCGAACCAAATGGTGTAGTCGAAATGTTGTCGCTAACACGCCGGCGTAACTTCAGCCGCTCCGCTGTCTCGGCTGGATATCTGAAGACAGGAGGGGATATGGGTGTTGTTGACATTTTTTGCCGCTGCGTCGCCGTAACTTCACCTTATCATTATAACCTGAACGGGGGCACTTTTCAAAATTTCAAACGATCTAGGGGGCACGGTCGCGTGGCCCCATTATGAAAGGTCTGCGGACACACCAAATACATAAGGTTTATGTGGGCACTGCCTCCATGACCGTGTAACAAAATATTCACTAAACCGAATAATGACGTCACGAAATAACATTTTACGGCATGACCATTAAAACGTGAAACTTCTGTCACGATCCTCGTTTGCATCAAGATATAGTTCACTTAGAATGCAGTGATTCAGTAATGCTATATATCTGCGTAAAGCATGATTGTTGGCCAACTTTTTGAGAAAAAAATGCCAAAATCGGTATTTTGAGACAACACTGCCAAGTTAAATCTGGCTCCTTTCTTCAAAAATTACATATTGGGCTGACTGCTCACTTCAAGGAACAAACAACCGACAGGGTGTTAGTACGAATGTGGTATAAGCACGTGGTTGATATACCTGTACATAATATTTACCGGTTAACTACACATACAAATGAGGGTGGGTGGGGAAACAGTCTATATTTGACAACTGAACAGTACTATCATAATAACTAGTGACGATTCGTTAAATTTGCATTTAAAGAGCTTACAATGAGCAAATAAAAATAGGCTAACCCTAAAAATGACTAAACCAGAAGTAATATAGGCGAGCGGTAAAACTACCTAACGGACCGACTTAAATGGCCCCCCATACACACACCCAAATGTTCCATCATTTGAAAGCCCTACATCTCCCCGACCCAGCTATGCCTGTCGTAGAGCTGCCAAGTGGTGCAGTAAGCGTGAATTCAAGGTCAAACAAGATCATTGTCAAAATATATATTTTCGAAAATGTACCGTCTTAATATTGCAATGGTTGCATATCTACTACACGTAACTAGAAAATGGTCAGGTCATATATTTTTGGAAAGCGTGTTACCTCCCCGTCAAAAGACTGTTCCTACTTGGAGCTGTTACCTGATATGGCAAGTGAGCAGCTAAGGTCAAACAAGGTCACTGTGAAATGATGAGCATTCGATTTTTTGCAATGACGTGGTCATTTGATGGAGTCTGTTGATGGAGTATGTGTGGTCAATATTTGCATATATCTACGTTGCCTATTTACTCAACGCCATGTCATAAACCGTTGGAAAGCCTACTGTCTCCTCGTAAAACCGGAGTACGACGGGGAACTATCGGGTGGTGCAGTCGTTGTGGCGTGAAGGTTAAACAAGGTCATCGTTAAACGATGAATGTTCAAATATGCTTCATTCCGCAAACGTTCTACAATCACAATGATTGCATAGCTACTTTATTTTCCTACACTCACTGCGTTACACACCATTAGACAGTGTATTGTATCCCAATCAAAATGAAGTATGACATAGAGTTGTATCATGGTGCTCAAACTGTGTAGTGAAGGCTGAACACCATCAAAAGATGAATTTTCGATAAGTTGCGTTTCCGCAGAGAGTGAGTCAGCCAATATGTTATGTTATACTTTTAATGGCATTTTTAATAGCAGGAAGTTGTGCTAAATTCATCACTCATGGGATAAGGGGATAGATGTGGGTGGGTGGATGCTATCCTCGATTTTGAAGGTTATTTGATGGTCACAAACTCGAACTTGTGTCAACATATTTTAATTAATTAATTGACATGTTCTTGTGCACACCGTTGCATAAAACCAAATATATCATGATTTGTACATGTATTGCCTGTTTCATTAGGTGTTGAACTTTTAATTTACTCATACATATGTGGAAAAATCTAAGTTAAAACGTGATTTTCTCGAAATGTATTTATCGCGTACACCAAAGTTGTTTATACACCCACTTGTTTTAAGTAAACCAGTTTGCATATTCCTATCGGTATAATATATATATTATTATATTAATACACATTCATTTGGTCATTAATATGATGTGGTCATTAACATGACGTGGAAGTCAAAGAACATGCTCAAAATGTAGTTAGGATGTTGAAGAAGAGATGTGGCAATCACCTATTAGAAATCTGCAACCCAGTCGGCCAGTTGTCAGGTGTTCGCAGGAACGAGTTAATTCAATATCTCATGGAGGAATCCAAACATCAGGATGTGGTTCAAATACGTGGAAATTATGGGGATCCTGCTGGGTATCATCTGGGCTGAGAAGATTGGCAACTATATAGAATCTTTCGCTGCAATTATACAGTGGCTGACTATCTACAATCACACAAACTATGCCCGCCCGAGAGAGAACGACGGTCTATCTGGCAGACATGAAACACCTCGAGAAGACAGCAGCAAGAAGTTCTTGCAGTATTAAATAAAAGAAGTTGTTGTGAAAAGGACCAAAAGGCGCTTCAGCCAAGTTCCTGCTGATCTGGCAACTGAGTCAATTACTAGCACATGCAGGATGTAGAATGGCATCGTCAGCATTACAAAAACGATCGAGCCAGTTCACAGAGCAGTCCTGTACTTTGAATGGCACCCACAGACATCTACATACAATAGGGGATAGCCGTGTCCAGACAGCAAACTGATACATTCTTCATCGCATATGTGTCAATGTGAGACTATATATCTATATATTTCTAATCTGCCTGCAACCAAATCTTAGCGTGGTGGTTAACGTGTGGAATATGAAGTTCTAGGGTCGGGGAAGGGGTAACTTCGCCAGACCCAAAGAGGTGGATCCTGGCAGGGTCGACGGTTAGCTACCCACGAATGTGTGCCATAAAATAGATGACACACAACTTATCCAGCCCGTGCAAGTTCCCACCCTGAACTGTGGTTGGTTCTGGAAATTGTGCAAACTCGTCTTCTTCACATTACCACTAAATACTGATGTTGAATCATAGTTAACCTGTTAGTGCATGGCAGTTGAGCAGGTTATCTTTCGCAGGTTGTGTAAGTCTTACAGATTCTGTTACTGGATGTTCAAAGGGTGTGCGAAGTCCAGCCATCAAGACACTGGCCAGATATGCCTATGGTATCGAGTTCATGTTACCTCCAAGTGTGGCCACAGACAACGAGACTGGGGATAGCTCATGCGTCAGGGTATTCACTATTTCCACTACTCGCCCAGTAGTGATGCCAATTCAACAGCTTTCTGTCATTTTGGTAATTCTCTGTACATTTTACGTGGTGGAAATAGTTGCAAAAGTATATGAGCGTTGCATCATCAGTGCTTCATAAAACCATGTAGTTTCTTCAGCCAGTCGTTGCTTCACGGTGGTGATGAAATACTATGTAATTGTTTATGTTGTACATATGTCATGTCTACTACTAGGTTGGTGTGAGTGATAAAAATACACTTGAAACGTATTTATTACAGCTCTCCAGATATCCTCCACCTGTACTCGTTTTGAAGAAGGGGGCAGAAATGTTAACTTTAACGTGAATTACGGTATTAACCGCAAGATAAATTTTGCTCAGATGCATTGGAATTATTAACGATTGCAGCTGCAGCTAGCTGCCATTTTAATAAACCTTTGTCTTTAACCCACAGGCACCGACTCAGATGGAATTGAACAAATTGACATAACATTCCCAATATGACGATTTTTATACCCAGTACCGGGCAATGATGTTGTCGACTAGATGGACGGTGTTTGAGCTAAGCAATTTACTTCATTTTCCATTAACTTCCTATATTCTATCTGGTTACCATTCTACATAGCTTACGATTACGCCTTGGCCCAAGCGTCAAGAGGTGTGACCAGTAACGATAACGTCCGGAGGCCAAGCCTGCGGCTGTGACTGAACAATGACGGTCGTGCATGATTCCCGAACGATAGATTTTCAATATAAATGCAAACAATCTATCGGCATAAAATATTAATATTTATATATCATGTACATCTTAAGACAATAGGAATTGGAACTACGGGACAACAAAACACACAAATGGTCAGCCCAACGCTGGCTAAAACGCAGCAATCAGCGACAATGCAAACTTACGTGTCAAGCAGGATTTTTGATACTTCACGATCCTATTTCGCTTTTATGCCAGCCTTCAGACGATCCCACCGTCTCTTCTGTTCTACCAAAGTAACCCGTGTAGCACCCCTGAGTTTGTCATCTTCTTTTTTCCTTTTCTTCGCCGCTGAAGATAATACAGGCGGACGCAACCCTTTCTTACCCGCCATTACAAACTGTGACAACTAACTCGCTACCAAGCGTTCACGTGATACACAGTTCCATCTCGTTAATCATTGAAAATTAGAAGCCACGCCTTCGAAATTGGCGCGCTACCTTGTAAACAGCGGATACAAACTCGTATCATAACAGATTTTACCAACAGAAATGGTTCATTAAAACATATTTGGGTTGTAACCCGCTGTCAGTACGTTATACTAGATACCAAGTGTACTGTATAACAGTATTTTAAAATAAAAACGAGCATACCATGTTCCTTTAGCATATAGTTATTCCGTTATCCCATATATACCCCAAGGTAATACTAAAACATGAGGCTACATTTACCAAATTCTGCTCATAGAGACACATTGTAGAGCACAGTGGCGCAGTGGTTCTCAATCGAGAGAACCCGGGTTCGAATCCTTTGCTGCAGTGCCAAATCTTGGGCAAATTCGCTCACTTTATGTTTCTCTAGTTCACTCAGCCTGCTTTTTTGCTAATTGTGTAAAATGATTAAACTGTTGTTATATGCAACAGTAATACCTTTCAAACTCTATTTTTTTTATACCAAAGACTTGACAGTACATAGTACCAAAGTAAGAATGAAATAGTGAAGTTTTAATGGTAGAGCTGCAAAAGCGAAATTTTCGTGCTAAGACGTTGGCCTGAGAATATATACATCTTTTCTGTCCGACAATGTCGTCATCATCAGTAAGATTATTATTAATTATATGACCCATATAATTTGCATTTAATAGTGTGAGGTAACAGACGATTATTGAGAGTGGCAGTATGAGTATTGTTCATGTCCCGACGTTTATTGACAATATAATACGACTTGACGATTTGTTGGCCTTATACGTTATGTTAAACATTTCGCCCTACTTGGCACAACAATCTGTTAGTTTTCTCAACCCGGAAACACTAGGTGACAAAATACAGAGATCATCTGCATACATCAAGTGATTCATTATGGTGCTGCATAAATACATCCAATTTGTAATTTGTTAAGATGTACACTTTAGTCGTCCATGTACACATTAAAAGGTGGGGAGAAAGGATTCCACTTTGTTTAACACCATTTGAGACAGTAAACATTCTAGAAAAGCTCTGACAAAAGTCTGACAGTGAATTTCTGGGTTCTTATATATATTCTTATATATAAATATATATATATAATTATATATATATATAATTATATATATATATAATTATATATATATATAATTATATATATATATATATATCAACCGGATGCGGATAAGAATTGTGTCAATCCATCATTTGGACGGGTAACATTTCCGGGCACATGATGCATGGCGCTGTCGTGACTGGCAAAACTATTATCCTGCATTAATCCCTGCCCAACAGTCCCCATTTTAAAGATTGGATGCATTCCAGATTTTGCTGCGTTCAGAAATGGCAGACATTAAAAAAATGGCCACCAAAATCAGTTTCCCAATATCTT
Source organism: Paraescarpia echinospica (assembly GCA_020002185.1). Classification (NCBI taxonomy): domain Eukaryota; kingdom Metazoa; phylum Annelida; class Polychaeta; order Sabellida; family Siboglinidae; genus Paraescarpia; species Paraescarpia echinospica. The sequence goes on along the minus strand of CM034534.1, from coordinate 4,715,701 downwards.
AATAATTGCGTGATATAGAGCAATAATTTGTGTATATAGATGTAGGTTATAGGGATCAAGGCGTCATGTCCTGCAACAAAATGGGAAATACCGGAGGAGACATTACGGCGCTACTTGAAAACAGATGACAGGGTGAGTAAGATTACAAACAATATGCCTCGCCAATCGAAACATATTATTTAATCGAAAATTAATTAATTAGGTATTTATTGCAGCTATTAATTAATAATGATTTTCAATGTAGGAATTTGGCCTCCTCAACATTATGATGAATATTTACTAAACAATACGGTAACTAGATTATGATGTTTTGTTTTAGAACATGCTGAATAGCGGAGGTCGGATCAAGAAAACTTTCGACAGTGCCCTGCTGAATGATCTCAAGCGATACATCACAGAAATCGATAAACGATTGTTTGGGCTTACAAGCAACAACTTTAGGCGCCTGGCATTCGTCTTTGCGGAGCTGAACAACATCCTCATCCGTCCGAAATTAGCGAGAGAACACCGGAAGCCACTTGACTAGCAAGAGCAATGGGCTTCGAGAAAGTGGAAGTTGGACTTTTCTTTCGACCGGTGCGGGTGGAAAACATCATCACACCACATCGTATACATAACGAGGACGAATCTGGATTATAAACAGTCCCTAAAAGCTGCCAAAGGTAATGTCACCATCTGGCACCAGACTAGTGGCAAAGAGTGTGTCAAGCGAGAGAGGCAGACACGTGGCGGTGGTTTGTAGCTGCAATGCAAGCGGCGACTACGTGCCACCTTTCTTTATCTTCCCTAGACAGAGGATGCTGCCAGAGCTGCTCTACTGTTGTCCACCAAGCACAGACGCCGTTGCACGGAAGAGTGGATGGATGAAACGGAAACGTTTATTATTTATCTCGCATATTTCGTTAAGTATTTGAGAAGCTCCGATGAATCAGACTTGACTTTGGCAATGCATTACTTCACCGACTGCCTGTGAAACAACTAGAACGGCTGCAGAGAGTACAGAACTGGGCGGCCCGCCTTGTCGACGACGCCAAGAAGTTATGTCATGTCACACCTCTATTGATAAAGCTGCACTGGCTGCCAGTAGCAGTTAGAGTAGAGTGTAAGATACTTCTACTCACGCACCGAGCACTGACCGGTTGTGCACCATAGTATATCACCAAAAGTGTGAACCGACGCCAGCCAACTCGACTGCTGCGCTCCAGGGAACACAATAATTTGTGTGTATCACGTGCAGAGCGTCGCTGGGATGATAGATCATTTTGCGTGGCAGCCCCAACATTATGTAATGGAAATTGCTACCTCAAAAGCTGACTGCAACAACAATGACAAACACTGATTTTAAATCAAACCTTAAGACCGATCTGTTTCCCCGAACATTCTGTACGGCGCCGTGAGCAACGATTGTTGGAACGGCGCAATATAAATGTCACGATTTGATTTGATTTGTTTTGAATCGAAGGTTTTGTTACTTATAAACAAACACGTGTCGCATGTTTCTCTACAAGCCATCACCTACTGCCGCTCCCGTGGCATAGTCATCCCATATAATACACACAAACTACAACCCCTGATTGTTTCCTTCTTTGGTCCGCTGAAGAAATTCAATTCTACAACCAACAGTGTGATAGCTGGATGGTGTCGCATCCCGGCAGTGCCATAACAAACCGACAAGTCGGCCAACTATTTGGCAGAGCTTAAAGTAAGCAGCTACAGCTGGAAATACAATCAATGGGTTTTCAGCTTGTGGCATAGAACCATTCAACGACGACATCTTCGATGACAGTAACTTTCCCACGTCTATCACAACAGAATGCGACCAAACCCTATTTGATAAACGCGCCACTCCCGTCAGACGCAACAAAGAAGCTGCTGCTCCAGTCAGAGGCAGCGAAGATGGCAGCGTTCAAGATGACACTCACTCATGGGCTGCGAAGGTATCAACGACAAAACTGCTGCTTGTAGCAGAGGCTGCGAAGGTAGCAACGACGAAGGTGCTGCTCTTGTCAGAAGCTGCGAAGACGTCAACGACGAAGGTGCTGCTTCCAACAGAGGCCGCGAAAAAGTCGACAACGAAGGTACTGCTCATGTCAACGGCAACTCAGACACTAACAATGGAAATTGACATGTTACGAGGATTGTCGTTAATGCAGACAGACATGTTCCACCAAGACAAAGGCCGCAGGTGATTTCCGACACTCTTCCGATTAACTGAAGACAGTGGGCACTTGACGATGCTGACGCGATTGTCGTAATCGAAACGACAATATTTACCAAACTTCTCTCGCCATGGGATATAATGCCTTGCTGCCAAATGCAGACAGGCCGTTTTCAAAGCGAAAACAGCGAAGAGGTCATCAGCTATAATAACCGGATCTCAAATGAAGAACGCACTGGAAGCAAAATAATTAGAGAAGAACGGGAATGAATACCGCAAGAGACAGAGAATGGACGGGGGCGAACGACGAAGGAAAGACAAACAGCAACCTAAACTCAAAAGGAAGTAACCAACAATCACAAACAACGGCCCAAAAAATTCCAAACATTCCGACAGATGACAACAAAGGCGATGTGGTCTGCCCGGCAAGCAACGTGACATTTGAAGATGCGCCGAACGAGGATTGGATCCAGTGTCAGTACAACGAATGGTGGCATGAGGATTCCTCCAAATATGAAGGAAAGGGACAGTTCACATGTGAGCTGTGCTGAAGCAGGTATACTAACGGTCACCTAACCGACTTATGCTTGTGGCTTCTAGTCGTCAACTTGCCCTACCACGAAAGTCATCTCGCCTCACCAAGCCTGGGTTAAGATGGCGAATATTGAGTATTAATTGTAAAAATAATTTCTCACACTCCATATATTTGCATAGTAATTTTTATTATCTTGAAAGACGGTACATATATGCCTGTTTGAGTTGTGTAGTTATCAGATTAATTGATGTTATTAAAAATCACATAAATAAATTATTAATGCTTAACGTCTTCAACTTGCCCAAGTTCCCCTAATTTCAAGACTCAACTTTTAACGTCATCATCAAGTTTACACGATGCAACTAGTCGCTTGTTGTTGTTGTTGTTGTTGTTGTTGTTGTTGTTGTTTTCTTCATGATTGACACACGTTATATGTGAACTTTGTAATACTTTCACTTCCTGCCTTATATTATACCACAGAAGGCTAACATGTCAACACAGTGCAGACTTGTTGTGAGGTGATACGTTTCTACGCCTCGACAAAAACGAAGGTTAATTCATTTGTTTTGTAAATACAGGATTCCAGGACTCCTCACCCGTCAGCCCATCTATGTTCACAAACTCTCCGGCCACGAATTTATTTAGAGCCCAATCTTCTATCTATAACAACACGATATTGATTTCAAACTCTCTTACCCCGTTTTTTATAGTGGGTGGCGGTTTGCACAATGACATTTTCTGCAACGCGAGAACTGTTTGAGGGAATGTTTGTATTGGTACTTGTCAAGCCACTGTGTTAACGTTGTTCATATATATTACCGTTATCTACATTGTTGGCAATGGGAAAGCTTGACGCGGGTTATAAGCATAGTTTTGTTTGTGACGTAGGCAAACAGCGATGCAATAGTAATAAGGTAACTTCTTTTGCGCCTAAATCCTCGGAAACCAAGCTCAAAGGCGCAAAAATACAAAAGGGTTAATTAATATCAGAATCGATGAGCCATGTTAAATTCGTCAACAGATGGATCGGTACGCCAGGGAGCTAAGGTGGATACGCAAGGTTATGAAGGTATTTTTAAATAACGGCGAAATTGTATAATATTTTCAACTGATCTAACACTAAGAGGGAGCAAATTCGAAAGAGTTTGTGTAGCAACAGAAAATGACCTAGCTCCAATACTAGTATTGACTCTAGGAATAAAAAGTAAATCACAACTAGATGATCGAAGCTGGATAGTTTTTTCTTTTATAGGAGTAAGCAATGAATATAAATATGCTGATTGCTTAAATGAAAGTGCCTGATAGGTAATGGTACAGATTTTTAAAATAATACGATATCGTACAGGAAGCCAGTGCAAAGACTTCACAAGAGGCATTGAGTGAGAAAACCGCGGAGACCTAGTCCCAACCCTAGCTAAGCAATACTGCACACGTTGTAAACTAGTGATATCATTAAGGGCAATATTGTGAAATAGTGAATTTCTATTGTAAAGCCTTCGATCTAGTCACAAGTGCAGTTACGATATTTTTTGCAACAGAAAGAGGCACCTAACGGCGAATACGACATAAATCACGAATATGACAATAGCGGTAGCGACAAGTTTGAGACATATGCCGCCTAAAATTAAAATTGTCATCAAAGATTACTCCAAGATTTTGTGCTGAAAGTGCAAACCTAATACACTGGCTAAGCATAGGTGTGGGAAACAAGCTTTTAATTTTGTTACGCTGCCAGTGTGCACCAATTACAAGAAACTCTGTTTTATCAGCATTTAACTTGAATCTACTTTGACATCCAAACGAAAATGTCATTAAGACAATTTTAGAGCTGATCTAAGGAGCAATTAGTATTAAGCGTAGATAAGGAAATGTAAATCTGGGTAATATCTGCATAAAGATGATGGTTTAGATTATGACTGTTAATAACGAAGCTTAGTGGTGTTGTGTAGAGATTGAAAGGCAAAGGTCCAAGAACAGAAACCTGGGGACACCACATAAAGTGGGCAATGCAGCCGAAAAGCAGTTCCCAATCATAATGGTTTGGTATCTATCAGTTAGGAATGAAGAAAACCAGCTCAGACCTGTGCCAGATATGCCGTAATGATGATGCGTTTTCTCCTCCATATTAAGATCTAACATGAAAGTCACTGGAGACCAACTATTACTGATCTGATTATACAATGATGGCTTATAATCACAACATACCACCCCATGGCCTCGGCACTTGTGAGGAGATGCACTTGCAGTGCCTCCAAGTTAGCGCATTTATTAGTATAGTTAATTGTAGAATTTAACACGGATACATATGCATACTTATGTAATTATTTTGTTTCAGATATTAATGAGTGCAGCAGCAATCCTTGCAGAAATGGCGGCACTTGCTCTAACCGCGTGAACTACTACAGTTGCCAGTGTAGAGGTGGATACGCGGGAACCAACTGCCAGACTGGTAGGCCGCACAAAGATATTTTGTTTGTATCCAGTAACTATATTAGTACCTATATATTTCACGGGTATAATGTATTTGTCGAAACTTAAAATTCCTTCATCACGTGATACAATCTACATATCATCGTAACCTTCTGGATCTTAAATAATTAATTGTAATTCTACTTCCGAGTCTCAAATTTCGACGTCATCATCAAGTATACTCGATTTCGGTAATTGGCTATGTTTCGTGATGGAAACATTTTGCAAGCGAATGTTATACTACTCCCTTTCCCTGCCTAATGTTTGACTATATCCTATAAGAGTAACACGACGATGCCCGGATGAATTGCTGCGATGTCCGGGTGTATTAGTGCACTGCAAAGTGCTGCAATGCACACGATGCAGGTGTGTTGTGAAGGTGATACGTCGCTACGCCTCGACATTAACTTGAATGTTGAGTAATTAATTGTAAACATAATTTCTCACACTCCATTTATTTGCATACTATTGTTTATTATCTTGAAAGACGGTACATATATGCCTGTTTGAGTTGTGTAGTTACCAGATTGTTGATGTTATTAAAAATCACATAAATAAATTATTACTGTTTAACGTCGTCAACTTTCCCAAGTTCCCCTAATTTCAAGACTCAACTTTCGATGTCATCGTCAAGTTTACACGATGCAACTAGGCGCTTGTTGTTGTTGTTGTTGTTGTTGTTGTTGTTGTTGTTGTTGTTGTTGTTGTTGTTGTTGTTGTTGTTGTTTTCTTCATGATTGACACACGTTATATGTGAACTTTGTACTACTTTCACTTCCTGCCTTATATTATACCACAGAAGGCTAACATGTCAACACAGTGCAGACTTGTTGTGAGATGATACGTTTCTACGCCTCGACAAAAACGAAGATTAATTCATTTGTTTTGTAAATACTGGTTTCAAAGACTGCAACGCGACAACTGTTTGAGGGAATGTTTGTTTTGGTACTTGTCAGGCCAATGTGTTAACGTTGTTCATATATATTACCGTTATCTACATTGTTGGCAATGGTAAAGCTTGACGCGGGTCATAAGCATAGTTTTGTTTGTGACGTAGGCAAACTGCGATGAAATAATAATAAGGTAACTTCTTTTGTGCCCAAATCCTCGAAACCAAGCTCAGAGGCACAAAAATGCAGCAAACGGGTTAGTTAATATCAGAATCGATAAGCCATATTAAAACTATCAACAGATTTATCGGTACGCCAGGGAGCTAAGGTGGATACGCAAGGTTATAATATGTTTAAATGACGGCTAAATTGTATCATATTTTCAACTGATCTAACACTAAGAGGGAGCAAATTCCAAAGAGTTTGTGTAACAAAAAAAAATGATCTAGTTCCAATATTAGTATTGACTCTAGAAACAAAAATTAAATCACAACTAGAAGATCGAAGATGGATAGGTTTTTCGTTTACAGTATTAAGCAATGAATATAAATATGCTGGTTGCTTACACAAAAGTGCCTGGTAGGTGATGGCACATATCTTAAAAATAATACGATATCGTACTGGACACCGGTGCAAGGACTTCACAAGAGGCACTGAGTGAAAACCGCGGAGACCGAGTCGCAACTTTAGCTAAGCAATATTGTACACGTTGTAACATAGTGATATCCTTAAGGGCAATATTGTGAAAAAGTGAATTATTATAGTAAAACCTTCTAGTCACAAGTGCAGATGCGATAATTTTTGCAACAGAAAGTGGCAAATAACGGCGAATACGACATAAATCACGAATATGATAATAGCGGTAGCGACAAGTTTGAGAAATATGCCTTCTGAAATTGAAATTATCAACAAAGATTACTCCAAGTTTTCGTGCTGAAGGTGCAAACGTAACATACTGGCTAAGCATAGGTGTGGGAAACAAGCTTTTAGTTTTGTCACGCTGCCTCTGTGTACCAATTACAAGAAACTCTGTTTTATCAGCATTTAACTTTAATCTACTCTGACATCCAAACGAAAATGTCATTAAGACAATTTCAGATCTGATTTAAGGAGCAATTAGTATTAGGCGTAGATAAAGAAATGTAAATCTGGGTAACATCTGCATAAAGATGATGGTTTAGATTAATAATATTTAATATTTATAGAGCGCAATATCCATAATATACTCAAAGCGCTGTACAATAAAATTAAATCAGGCGATTCCATGTATACTAATAAAACCTGCAAAAAAAGAAACTTCAGATAAAATGTAGAACAAATTAAGTTAGTTTTATTAAAACTATTAATTAAAGACTGTAAATAAATAAAATTTGATAAATTATAAATTAGACCTATTATTACTGTACTTATATACATGCATACCGACACATCTATATGTATAAAAGTAAGATATGCAGTAAAATGTCCTCAAATGAAACGAAATGTTAAAAATGTCAGCAGTATTGAGCTTTGAACATATGCGTCTTTAGTGTCTTTCTGAACGCCGACAGAGTTCTGCTGCACTTGATAGCAATGGGCAGTGCATTCCATAGTCGAGGTCCAATCACACGAAAGGACCTGTCCCTGAAACTGACCAGGTTCGTTCGTGGAACTTCAAGCAAAAGTTGTTCAGTTGAACATGTGCGTCCCGGACAGTGCCTGGTTAACAGGTTGGCAAGATACAGCGGCGCCGTCCCGTTCAGATATCTGAATACATAAAGGAGTATTTTAAACTCGATTCGGCATTTGATTGGCAGCCAGTATAATTCTTTTAGAACCGGAGTTATGTGGTCACGGCGAGGTGTGAACGTGATGATTCTGCCTGCCATGTTTGGGATTCGCTGGAGTTTGTGAATGTGGTCACGTGGTAGACCAGCCAGTAGCGCGTTCCCGCAGTCCCGCATCTGTTGTGCGATATGGCCTGATACGACTGATGTTGTGGAGTTGCATATACTCTGTTCGGCAAATGGCACTGATGTGGTTAGTCATGTTGAGGGATTGATCAAATACAACGCCCAGGTTGCGCGCACTTGAAGACGAAGTCAAAGTCGAGTCAAAAATACGAATCTCCTTTAGCAGTGGCAACTTCTGTTTAGTACCAAACACTATGACATCCGTCTTCTGATCATTTAATTTCAGTAAATTTGGTCCGAGAACATTCGCCAATTTATTCTAGGCAACAGCACGAATTATCCATTAAGTTCAGTTGGCCATCTTCACCAGGACAAAACGAACATAAAGTTGCGTGTCGTCGGCATATACATAATGACTGTTAATAACGAAGCTTAGTGGTGTTGTCTAGAGATTGAAAAGCAAAGGCCCAAGAACAGAACCCTGGGGAACACCACATAAAGTGGGCAGTGCAGCCGAAAAGCAGTTCCCAATCTTAATGGTTTGGTATCTATCAGTTGGGTATGAAAAAACCCAGCTCAGACCTGTGCCAGATATGCCGTAATGATTATGAGTTTTCTCCTCCATATTAAGATGTAACATGAAAGACACTGGTGACCAACTATTACTGATCTGATTATACAATGAAGACTTACAATCATAACATACTACCCCATGGCCTCGACACTTGCACTACCTCCAAGTTAGCGCATTTATTAGTATAGTTAATTTTAGATTTTGACACATATATATGCATACTTATGTAATTATTTCGTTTCAGATATTAATGAGTGCAGCAGCAATCCTTGCAGAAATGGCGGCACTTGCTCTAACCACGTGAACTACTACAGTTGCCAATGTAGAGGAGGATACGAGGGAACCAACTGCCAGACAGGTAGGCCGGGCTAAGATATTTTGTTTGTGTCCAGTAACTATATTAGTACCTATATATTTCACGGGTATAATTTATTTGTCGAAACTTCCTTCATCACGTGATATAATCTAATCTACAATATCATCGCAACCTTCTGGATGCCTGATCTTAAATAATTAATCTTCATGATTGAAACACTTCGCAAGCGAATGTTGTACTACTCACTTTCCCTGCCTAATAATTAACCATATCCTTTAAGGGTAACGCGGCGATGCCCGGATACATTTCTGCGATGTTCGAGTGTATTAGTGCACTGCAAAGTGCTGCAATGCACACGATGCGAATGTGTTGTGAAGGTGATACGTCGCTATGCCTCGACATTAACGAAGTTTAGTTGTTTTGTACATATTCATTTCAACGGCTCCTCATCCGTTAATCCACTCCCGTACCAAATCCTCCAGCCACGAAACCTTTACTGGACAACATTCTATTTTATTTTAACGACACAATACTAAACAAGCTAATTAATTTTGATGCATACGCGAATGATTTGCTGATAATCTATCTTTCATGATTTTTAACACCGGCTTTTTACGCTCGACACCCGCATCACAGCTACGCCGCACGATAGTAAACGCGATTTGGAATAATGTTGACATTCTAACCGCAAGGATTTTGTTTTATAACAAAACCAAAAACATAAGAACAATTGTTTAAAACGATAACATTTTGTCGAAGGTTTGATCTTGGCTTTGTCATGCCGTTCTATTAACGTAATTCACATTATATTAAGGTCATCAACATTGTATGAAAGGTAAAGCTTCACGCAGGTCAGGAACATAGTTTTGGTTGTGACGTAGACAAACTGCTAAAGTAACGGATCCATCAATTGGTGGATCTATTTCGTCGCTATTTACTTATGCTGTGTTCACACAGAGCGTAAGCGGTTTAACTTCACGTGTACGGCAATTACGTAACTTGGAACAATTGTTGGTAGGAAGCGTTGCGTTACAAAAATGTTACGTCATAATATTAAGTTTCATAATGTTTTTTGTGTGAACACAGCATTAGTCACCATCAAAATTAAGCGCATTACATCCGTCAAAGCTATGCATTGTCAACAATATCGACACCAGTATTAAAGATTTGTATTATATTACTAGGCCGGCTTGACACATGCTACATCATCAATCTTGATGACTTTTCTAATCCACATTACGATCTAACATTAAACAGTGATAACCTATTATTGATGTGATTACCAATATACAACAATGGCCTATGATATTCCCCAAGTTCTGTTGAGAACATACGTAAGTACATGCCTGTGTGTATTTGTGCATACGCATATACATACAAATGTTTGTTTTTTAGATATAAATGAGTGCAGCAGAGGTCCCTGCAGAAATTGAGGTACTTGCTCTAACCATGTGAACTACTACACCTGCCAGTGTAGAGGAGGATACGAGGGAACCAACTGCCAGACTGGTAGGCCGCGCAAATATATTTTGTTGATCTCCCATACAGTATTACCTAAATAGTTCATTGGTACAGTTGATCTGGCGAAACGTCAAATACTGTTCTCAATTGACACTATCTTCCTACAAACGCTATGCTCTGGAGGCCGGATCCTAAATACTTGATTGTCACTGTACTTCAGAGACTACGAGACATATACCATTTCGTACTACCGAGGTGAACATAATGCCAGGTATGAATTTAGTTCGTGTTTTCTGCCTACGTAACACATGCACAATAATAATATTTTATTTGTAGATATTAATGAATGCGGCAGCAGCCCGTGCAGTAATGGCGCCATTTGTGTTGACGAAGTGAACAAGTACAGTTGCATATGTAAAGCAGGATACGAGGGAACCAACTGCCAGACTGGTAGGCCGACGTCAGATACACCGATTCCTTGCACGACGTTATAATTTAAATATACGTGATGATCATATATATATATACATATATATACACATATGTGTGTTTGTGTGTGTGTGTGTGTGTGTGTGTGTGTGTGTGTGTGTGTGTGTGTGTGTGTGTGTGTGTGTGTGTGTGTGTGTGTGTGTGTGTGTGTGTGTGTGTGTGTGTGTTTGTGCGTTACGTATGTGTATGTATGTGTCACGGATTAGCGAGGTCTCCGTACACTAGATGGCTCAGTCTATAGTAGGGTTCTTATATATCAAGGTCAACGCATATGAGAAAGAACGGTTTTCGTGAACAAGCAACAAAGAACGAGGAAATTTTAATAAACTTTATTACAAGATATCTTTCTTTTGGTAAATATCTCGATTAACAAAATAAACAGAATAAAGAAATCCCGTAACCAAATCTTAATAGAACATAATAAACAATAACACTGAATCTTTCAATTATCAAATTCCACTTCCTTTCTAAGGTGGATTATACCGCTACACGACCATACACTAGGCGCCAAGTGTTATCTAAGAATAACTCCCTTAGTATAAATACACAGTATAAGCTAGTCCTCGCGGACTCTCATTACAGTAATCTGTTACAACACACACATATATATATACATATATATGTGAATACTTCAAGAAGAGTAAAATACCTCACTTCAAATACAGATAACTACCAATCATAATACAGCAAATAATAGGTACGTTCAATCAGAAAATAGACATTGACACTGGGCTAGTCCCATCTCGAATATATATACGAACGTTTGTTGAAGTCAACACGCCGAGCTCAGAACACAATTAGAACGGTGTCTCTCGGCCGCACGAGTGATGATGCCGGGCACTTGACGATTGCCGTCGTACGCCGCGAATTCTCGAGTCGCGTCCGTTCAATGATCGCACGGTCGCGATTGCGAAATCAGTTGAATACGTTCAACGGAAAGACAAAGCCGGGCAGTAGACGCTTACCGCCGGCCGCTACGAATTCGATCGAGATGTCTTGCCATGTCGCAAACGTTCGAGAAGTCGAATGAACGGGTTCGCGCAGATGACGACGCCTGGCAGTATACGTTTACCGCCGGCCGTTGCGAGTCGCATTCGGTCAAGCTTCCTGACGTTGTCGCTGTGAGACCGATGTTCGAGGATGGCCCGTGCTGGGTGAGCGCGTCGCGATTATCGCTCATCGACGCAAATACGTTGGGGCCGACCGGAACGTTATCTCAATATACTGCTGACGTGGCGGCATGGCTTCTTCGAAGCTCGATCGAATAGTCACTCTGGACACTGAATATTACAGACATACAAACGCTTGGGAACGTAACCCACGTTAACGATTCCCACCACGCTGTACGAGTTTCCTTGCCATTCTCTTGGCAGCAGGGCAACCTGTCTAGTTCAACCCTGGATCTGTCCCAGTCCATCGCCAGCGCCCAGATGGCGAAATGCGTACAACAAACGTTTATATAAGCAGACCTAATGACACATGATATGACAGGTTTCCATCATTTCTATTGGCTAATGTAATATACAATTCAAACTAGGCATTGTGGAATACCCTCTCTACGATTACAGTGAAACCACCTGTTTGCCTAGAAACACTAGCAACAGAATACCACGCTTCACTGAGCGCATCTGCAACCGAGTTGCTGTAATTACGTAACTAAGGCGGTTGGTTAACAATATGTCTATCTACTGGCTTGACCTTCCTCATTTCCCAAATTAAACCTCAGGCAAGTAGATTTAACCATCTAGAAATAGCAGAAATGCTACAGTATGTATGATCATCACACGCGCATTGTAGAACGGTTTCTTGACCAGTATAACAATATTTATGAAAACCGTGATTTCCAACAAAGATTTCATATATATATATATATATATATATATATATACATATATATATATAAATATATATATATAATATATGTATATATATATATATATATATATATAAATATATATATATATATATATATATATGAAATTGTACATGTTATCAACTACATTTACACTCCTATCCAATATCAAGCCATTAAACTCTGCATTTTTATAATACATATCACATATATATATATATATATATATATATATATATATATATATACAGGCCCTGTATATGTAATTTCATATAATTTTATTATGTATATATATATATATACGTTATAAATTGTGAAAAAAAAACAAATCTCATTCAGTAATGTATTAATTCATTCAAATTATTTTAGTTAATGTGACTTGCTAATAATGTGATATGTAATTCGTGCGTTGTGATATGTAATGTGGGTGACGTAATACATGACATGTGTACATTCTAATAATTATGTATTTATAGAAACTGACGAATGTGAGAGCAACCCGTATAACAATGGCGGCACTTGCACTGACGAACTGAACAAGTACACCTGCATAATTGGATTCGAGGGAACTAACTGCCAACAAGTAGGTCGCAGTCAGATAATGTATATATGTTGACGATATTTCATGTAGGCATTGCATGAGTGAAGTCGATTTGATGAAAATTCAAATATCTTTTGAAAATGACGTTTTTTCTTATAAAGGTAATCCATATCTTATTGGAACGGCCGTCATTATGATCAAGGATTTAATGTAATTGTGTGAAACGCAAATTTCGACATCACCTTGTTTTAAGTTTACACTATGTCATACTGTCTTTTTTGTATTTCACATTTACTATGTTGTTTCAGATATAGACGAATGCGCCAGCAACCCGTGTCAAAATGGCGGCTCCTGCAGTGATGAAGTGAACAAGTACAGTTGCACTTGTGACAGCGGGTACGATGGCGCCATCTGTCAAACTGGTAGGTCATTGTATTGCAGACTACAGCATAACAAAATAAAATAGCATATTAACTTAATGATATATGTTACAAATTATATTTGCTGATCTGTCAACACCCATGTTGTGGTTGGGATTATCTCGTTTTCAAAGTCTCGAGTTTAATATCACTTTAAAAGTGTGCTGCTGAGCTCGCGAGTCGAACACCAAGTGCATTGCTCACTTGTTAGTTATATTTTAAAAATAACAGGCATGTTTCGTTATGTCCCACGTTGAAATGTTTGTCTACATAATTGTTACCAATACACCAATCGTTCATAATACAGGCCTACTACCATAATAACACCGTGCGTAATCTTGGTTTTTCACAGACATACGTATGTTTTGTTAATGTTAGTTTGTATATTGCAAACAACAAATAATGTAACGTACCCTTTAGATAGCACAAGTAATTAATTACAACAAATTCCGTTGCACTCCTTAATGTTGAACGCTTATTCAACATTGGCCCCTTGTTAATAGTACTGAATATATTTTATTTGACTGTGACGTGCTCAGTTTCGGAGAGACATTTCACTTTTTTTTTTTTTTTTGGCATATGATGTCAGTGTCGTTGTATAATTACTAACTTGTTTTCTTCTGCATCTCTCGGTGCAAACACAATTTTTCTGATTGAATTTGCCACTTGGCTGAAGAGCTGTACAGGCGACGGTGCCTTGATTAGTTGTGTCTTTTGTTGCAGCTCATCCTTTTCTCGACCCTCCAGTCAAGATGGAACTGCTGAGGCTTCTTAACGACGATAGCACCAACACTTGTGTGTCGCTGGCGTCAACGGATTTATACACCTATTCGGCGCTCTCTAAGCGCTGGAGTCCACCGTCTGCAGACACATGCTTTTTAAAGGGACAGACCATCAAGACACTCGTCCCGGACCAACTAAAGTCGTCGTTCACGGTCAGAATCACAGGACACGGCCTCGTGTGCGCCAACTCCCACTTCGCCGTGATGGTTCGACGCACGAAGTGGCCGCCCTGTCCAGTCGCCGGAGACTACTACCCATGCAAACTGAGTCGCGTTGACCATGGGGATCTGACGACGTGCGTGGCGAAGTATCTCTGTGACGGGAAGGACTGCAAACACGTGACCATCCACGTCCCAGAGAGACACGAACACTGGAACATTTGTGAGATCACCGTGGAGTATCTGATCGTTGCCTGGAATATGAAGATCAGACAAGTCGTTGTGTTGAGCCTGAACGCTAACATTTTGCACCGCATTTCCAGTCTGCCGATCTTCCGAGATGTTGTAGATTAAGTTTAGTTTCCGAGAGGCAAACCGTCCAGGAGGAACATGTTTACATACCCGCACACAAATCTGATTGTTGCCAGGAAAATCAACATCAACAAAATAATTGCGTCCTGTGTGAATACTAGAGTTTCCATCGAGAATTCAGTCTGTCCATCCATGTGTCAAATAAACACCCACCTTGAAACATTTGCTCACCGTCAAACGTAACGCTGCGTAATCATTTGGACGATGGCCCTGATTCTTATTGCAATATTTGTCAGTTTATATGTGTAGTATTATTTGTGTCCAGTGTTCATATATACCTTTGCTGTTGATGTTTGTGTAGAAATATGTGTAGACATTACAGTTGACAAGCCACGACTCGATCAGACAGCGTCACTCCGCCAGCTGTTGCCGTCACACTTCGCCGCCGGACGTCAGATGTAAACCAATAGCGCTTTCCGGTCGAGAAACGAACACTCCGCCACTAAATATTGCACCGTAGAACTGTTTGAACCACCAGTCCGGCCGCAGGCAACATACGCTAGAAGGTGGCGTATGGAAGAAGGACAGTTAGCACACATAGGAGATTGCACTTCCGGCATATATAGCAGGCTATTAGTGCCGCTGAATGGTTTGTAGTATCTTTTTACTGTATATTACATCACAAATGCGCCATACAAAGTTGTTGGGTGTGATTTGTTTAGTGTCTAGTCATAATAATAATGTAATCGCTTCGGCCCGCACACATTTCATGTTCATGAGTTTGGCGTTTGAGTGACATATATTAATACTTGGTGACAAACCGATGAAGACAAATTCATTCGTCATCCAGAAAGTGTGTGCAACAAACTTATGTGGAGACCTCAGCTGACTCAAGGTCTACATCCCTGTCGAACGGTCATCGTACATCGCTTCTTTCCCTGCCACACCCAGCTGTATCTTAAACAAGTTGCAGCCAGATTCGGTATCTGCCTCCTTACAGGAACTGGCAAAGTGAAGTTATATCCCAAGTAAAGTCAACACGAATATTTTCGTACAAACTATTCGTTTCTTCGTAATCGCGTGCCTCTTATAGTTGCCCTTTCACTGCTGTCGTTTGTGATGGCTGACTCGTGATTCAAGTTTGTCATATTTATCTTGTACTGTGAGATTGCCTGTTGTAATCACTGGGTAGGACATTACGTCATCGTAGTTTCAAACGAGTGCAGGGTCGCAACAAATAACCAAGCATGGGTTAATTCGAACTGTTAATGTGATAATTCAATTAAATCAATTAGCTCAATTTAGTTAATTTATTTTACATAAATGCACAATTAATTAATTAACTTTTTCTGGAAGAGAATAATTAGCTGAACTGAAGTTAATTGTTAATTTAATTTAATTGAACAAGTCTACTAATTTAAATTAATTGAACTACCATATGTGTGAGAGTAATTTAAGTTAATTTAATTGGGACATTCCTAACTTGATTTATGAAGATATGGTATCCCTCTGTGTGGTTTATAGTTTGGAATAATTGAAGTGGGCGTGTTGTTGTCGAGTATAATCTTCAGAGAAGCAACATTTGTGTTGTTGCTGGTATTGCTGTGGTTTGTGTTTATACTGTGCAATCCCAATGTAATTATCACGTTTCCTGTTGCAACATGGAAACTATTACGGATGAAGCATATCATTAGAAACTGGTACATCGTACTTAATGAAAGTAAGTATTTGTAAGGACTGAAAAACAAAGAACAAAATAGTATACTGTAAAATTCAGTGTACAACTACATACCCAGACAAAACTCGAACCGTTTTAGGTGAAGGTGGGACCCATGAGCCATTTTTCACGTTTTCAGCGATAAACCAAAAAATAATACAGTTTTTAACGTTAAAATTACATTGTCACAAACATGTATGTCCTGTAATATGATCGTGAAATTTGTTATGCTGGGATACGTCAATTTCTAAATGTATGCAAATTAGTGGAGGCACGTGAGGGGGTTCAAGGGATACTAATCGTGAAGTCCCTTCAGCCACCATGTGGGGTCCATTGAGCCACTACACGCTTTTACATTTAAAATCAATCAGTGAGTTTAACATGACATTTCTATTACAATAAGCATATGGTATATGTGCTACGAGTTATTCGTCATAACTAAAATTAAGATATTATATTCATGCTTTAAAACACCTGTATGTCATGCATTACTATTCTTTTGCATAAATGTCAGTTACGCAAAACTGAGTTACCCCACTGTCTATTTACTGTCTATTATCATTTTTATATATCTACATGATGTTGGCGCGTTCCTTGTTTACAACAACCTTTTAATTAATGTTGTTATCTCATATCGCTCACTATCCGGTCTGGAAGCAAATGTAGCTTAACAAACAATTCTGACACAATAAATGCCCTAAACAACCGGCTGTTCACCCATTAGTCTTCTTGAGGATAATTTAGCTCAACGAACGATTGAAATTAATAATTATTATGTAGAACTAAGTCAAGCGATTTTACAGCTTATCCATTGTTCATTACACACTTTGTCACACTTGATATTGCAGCATTCTGTGTTTATAGGAAACTGTTTTTTTTTGGATATGTTGATGTATTGATAGTTAACGGATCGTAATATACACATATATTAACACTACCATGCCCTATTGAATGCAAACAAATGTGCATGGTTGCACCAGTCAATTTTGGCATTCATGAACCGGCTTATCGGACCCCGCACTGACTGGCACACTACTTCCGGTCTCAGTTGGGACACACTGCTCAAGAAGACAGGTGTAGAGCTGGAACTACTGACCGACTACGACATGTATGTCTTCGTGGAGAAGGGGCTTCGGGGTGGTATTAGCATGGTCTCAAAGAGATGCGCTAAGGCAAAAAATCCGAGGGTGGCGGGATATGACCCTGCCAAGCCCAACAGCCATATCCTCTACCTTGACGCCAACAACCTGTACTGTTGGGCCATGAGCCAACCGCTGCCAACTGGTGGCTTTGAGTGGGTAGAAGACAGTGGGGAGATCGCATCTCACCCATAAGATACCAAAAAGGGCTACATTCTCGAGGTCGACCTCGAGTATCCTGAGTAGCTGCACGACACACACATACCCGCTGGCGCCAGAGGGCCTGGCAATTCCGACTGATTGGATGTCGGACTACCAGAATGAACTGTTGACAAGCGCAGGGGACAGGCTTACAGCCGTTGGAAAGCTGGTGCCCGACCTCCGTAACAAGGAGCGCTACGTGGTGCATTACCGCAACTTGCAACTGTACTTGTCTCTTGGGATGAAGCTGAAGAATATCCACCGGGCTCTGCGATTCTGAGAGCCCCTGGATGGAGCCTTACATCAGGATGAACATTGAGCTTCGCAAGCAGGCGACCAGCGGCTTTGAGAAAGACCTATACAAGCTGATGAACAACTCTGTTTGGTAAGACCATGGAAAACCTGCGCAAACGGGTGAATGTCAAGCTGGTGCGCTCGCATGAAGAGCAGAAGCTCCCCGTCTCGTAGCGAGTCCGGCCTTTGCTCGGCTGCAGATATTTAATAATGACCTGGCCGCTCTCCACATGCACAAGAGTAGGCTTGTGGTGGATCGCGTCTACGTGGGGATGAGCATCCTGGACCTGTCCAAGCACATGATGTACGACTTTTACTATAACCGACTGAAGACACAGTGCGGCGAGGGATGTAACCTCCTCTACCCAGACAGAGACTCCTTGCTGCTTGAAATCCAAACAGAGGACTCTACAAAGACATTGCCGCCCAAGCAGAGCTTTATGACACCAGCAAGCAACTACCCCGAAGTCCACCCGCTCTACAGCTCACAGAACAAGGCCTTGGGAAAGATGAAGGACGAGTGTACTGGTGCCCCAATTGTTGAGTATGTTTGTCTTCGTCCGAAGATGTACAGCATCATCAAGGCAGACACCACAGAGATCCAGGGTTGAACGAGACAGGTTGCCCTGCTGCCAAGAGAATGGCAAGTCAAGTCGTGAAGTGTGGTGGGAATCGTTAACGTGGGTTACGTTCCCAAGTTTTGTGTGTGTGAGTAATATTCAGTGTCCAGAGAGACTGTTCAAGCTTCGAAGAAGCCATGCCTCCACGTCAGCGGTATATTGAGACAACGTTCCGGTCGGCCCCAACGTATTTGCGTCGTTGAGCGATAATCGCGACGTGCTCACCCAGCTCGGGCTATCCTCGAACAGCTGTCTCACAGCGACATCGTCAGAAAGCTTGACCGAATGCGACTCGTAGCGGCCGGTGGTAAACGTATACTGCCAGGCGTCGTCATTCGCGCGAACCCGTTCATCCGACTTCTCGATCGTTTGCGACAGGGCAAGACCTCTCGATCGAATTCGTAGCGGCCGGCGGTAAGCGTCTACTGTCCGGCTTCGTCTTTCAGTTGAACGTATTCAACTGACTTTGCAATCGTTTGCGACCGTGCGATTATTGAACGGACGCGAATCGAGAATTCACGGCGTACGACGGCAATCGTCAATTGCCCGGCATCATCACTCGTGCGGCCGAGACACAACGTTCTAATTGTATTCTGAGCTTGGCGTGTTGTCTTGACAACAAACGTTCGTATATATTCGAGATGGGACTAGCCCAGTGTAAATGTCTGTTTTCTGATTGAACGTATCTATTATTTGCTGTATTATGATTGGTAGTTAGCTGTGGTTTTGAAGTGAGGTATTATTACCCTTGAAGTATTCATATGTGTGTATGTATGTGTGTGTGTGTGTGTGTGTGTGTGTGTGTGTGTGTGTGTGTGTGTGTGTGTGTGTGTGTGTGTGTGTGTGTGTGTGTGTGTGTGTGTGTGTGTGTGTGTGTGTGTGTGTGTGTGTGTGTTGTGTGTGTGTGTGTGTGTGTGTGTGTGTGTGTGTGTGTGTGTGTGTGTGTGTGTGTGTGTGTGTGTGTGTGTGTGTGTGTGTGTGTGTGTGTGTGTGTGTGTGTGTGTGTGTGTGTGTGTGTGTGTGTGTGTGTGTGTGATTGTAGTGTGTGTGTGTGTGTGTGTGTGTGTGTGTGTGTGTGTGTGTGTGTGTGTGTGTGTGTGTGTGTGTGTGTGTGTGTGTGTGTGTGTGTGTGTGTGTTTACGTATGCAAACTTAACGTAGACAACGGCTCGAACAACAAACTAAACGTACACAGCGGATCGAGCAACATATTTAACGTAGACAGCGGCTCGAGCAACAGACATGTGTATGTGTGTGTGTTGTAACAGATTACTGTAATGAGAGGACTAGTTATATACTATTTATATTATGGGAGTTATTCTTAGATAACACTTGCGTTTGGTCGTGTAGTGGTATAATCCACCTTAGAAAGGAAGTGGAATTTGATAATTGAAAGATTCAGTGTTATTGTTTATTATGTTCTATTAAGATTTGGTTACGGGATTTCATTATTCTTTTTATTTTTGTTAATCGAGATATTTACCAAAAGGAAGATATCTTGTAATAAAGTTTATTAAATTTTCCTCGTTCTTTGTTGTTTGTTCACGATAACCGTTCTTTCTCATATGCGTTGACCTTGATATATAAGAACCCTACTAGACTGAGCCATCTAGTGTACAGAGACCTCGCTAATCCGTGACATAAATACAAGGAAGGTCTCTTCGAGAGGAAGACCTTCCGGCACGGGATGGACATTCTACGCAGCCAGGGCCACCAGATCTACGGGATGTATCTCAACAAGGTGTCACTCTCTCGCCGCTGATGGTGGCGATGATGGCGTTGGGACGCTGGCCTATAATCACAAGGCCATACTTCAGCCGGAGTTCGATGACCTCATCGACGAGCTGCTCGCCGATAAGACGATAACCTGCGAAGGCATTCGTCAGCCGGAGCCCGACGGCATTCATCAGCCGGAGCCCGACGGCATTCGTCAGCCGGAGCCCGACGGCATTCCTCAGCCGGAGCCCGACGGCATTCGTCAGCCGGAGCCTGACGGCATTCATTAGCCGGAGCCCGACGGCATTCCTCAGTCGGAGTTCTATGTTGAGACGCATGGCATTTTTCAGCCGGAGTTCGCACAAATCCACGGGCCGGCCCGTCCAACAAATAATACAGGATAGGCTCCGCAGGTTTGGTTACAAAGCGACCGAGCCGGTGTCGCGCTTAGATTTATCCGGGCGTTAAATAATATCCGGGTGACGTTTATGCGCGTGCGCGTATCTAAGGAAATGTATTTAGCACCATCTACGACTGTCGCGCTTTCATTTATCCGGGCGTTATGTATGTTTATATGTATACATATATTCTATATATGTATATATATATATACATAAATTATAAAATGTTTGCTTCCCACAGACATAACAAAAACAGTTTCCTCTCCACGCACGTGACTTACTCTTATACTTGGTCACAAATCTGAAACAGCAAATTATGATTATATACTCTAACTATAACGCTCATATTACGACAACAAACGAAACATATTTAACTACTGGATATTATTTATCACTACGTGATCTACTGTTGCCAAATATTATGCCTTACATATGTACATAAACATCACCGGGATACAATTTAACGCCCGGATAAATGTAAGCGCGACATCAGTACACATTCAGAGACCACACGGGGTCTGTGGCGCAGCGGCGATCTACCTCGAGTTTGCCCTGCTGGTAGAGGTACCGCACATCCACGTCCGAACGGAGCTTCGGCTGAGACGTACCCACAGGCCTTTGCACCGACAGTCGGGACGACGGCGCGCGAGTAGGTACGGTGGGCATTGAGACCACTGTCGTTCCCGCGATAGCGTCAGAGGGCATTTTGCCAGTCAGGCGCGTCACATCGTTGTTCAGGGCCCCAACCATGCATGGCAGCCGAGCCACCCACTCCACCGAACGCCGACTAGGGTCGACCATTTCTAGTGCGTATTGGTGTCCAAACAGCTGCTCTGCCAGCGTGCTGTTGAAACGCTCCACAATGCCCTGCGCCCGGTGAAAGTCTTTTAGATCACGCCGATCCGCAATGCCACGCTTTGTTAGCACCTGGACAACTGCTCCCTTGAACTCGCGCCCCAGGATCTACCTGCAGTAGTTTGGACCACTTAAGGGGGCTACGACTGTAGATGCGGGTCAACGCAGAAGCCACCTCGTAGGCCTCTTATGAGGCCAGTGCTCAGCCTCTTTGTTGCGGCTGGCCACGTCCACCACGGTCAGCGCAAACTTATATGTACCTTGTCTTGCAGCAGGTACAGAAGATCGGCCTGGCTGACTTCGTTTGGAACAGATATATCGAACCTGGGTCGAGGTACGTGGCACGTGGCGAGGGGCTGGTAAGTAGATGTGCCATGCGGCCTGCTTTGTTAACCACGGGCAGCATCTTCTGGGACCTTAGCAGCAGCAGCAGCAGCGAGCTTATTGGTAGCAGCAAGCCCCTTCCATCATCGCCATCATCAGCGGCGAGAGAGTGACACCTTGTTGAGATACATCCCGTAGATCTGGTGGCCCTGGCTGCGTAGAATGTCCATCCCGTGCCGGAAGGTCTTCCTCTCGAAGAGACCTTCCTTGTATTTATGTCACGGATTAGCGAGGTCTCTGTACACTAGATGGCTCAGTCTAGTAGGGTTCTTATATATCAAGGTCAACGCATATGAGAAAGAACGGTTATCGTGAACAAACAACAAAGAACGAGGAAAATTTAATAAACTTTATTACAAGATATCTTCCTTTTGGTAAATATCTCGATTAACAAAAATAAAAAGAATAATGAAATCCCGTAACCAAATCTTAATAGAACATAATAAACAATAACACTGAATCTTTCAATTATCAAATTCCACTTCCTTTCTAAGGTGGATTATACCACTACACGACCAAACGCAAGTGTTATCTAAGAATAACTCCCATAATATAAATAGTATATAACTAGTCCTCTCATTACAGTAATCTGTTACAACACACACACATACACATGTCTGTTGCTCGAGCCGCTGTCTACGTTAAATATGTTGCTCGATCCGCTGTGTACGTTTAGTTTGTTGTTCGAGCCGTTGTCTACGTTAAGTTTGCATACGTAAACACACACACACACACACACACACACACACACACACACACACACACACACACACACACACACACACACACACACACACACACACACACACACACACAAACACACACACACACACACACATACATACACACATATGAATACTTCAAGGGTAATAATACCTCATTTCAAAACCACAGCTAACTACCAATCATAATACAGCAAATAATAGATACGTTCAATCAGAAAACAGACATTTACACTGGGCTAGTCCCATCTCGAATATATACGAACGTTTGTTGTCAAGACAACACGCCAAGCTCAGAATACAATTAGAACGTTGTGTCTCGGCCGCACGAGTGATGATGCCGGGCAATTGACGATTGCCGTCGTACGCCGTGAATTCTCGATTCGCGTCCGTTCAATAATCGCACGGTCGCAAACGATTGCAAAGTCAGTTGAATACGTTCAACTGAAAGACGAAGCCGGACAGTAGACGCTTACCGCCGGCCGCTACGAATTCGATCGAGAGGTCTTGCCCTGTCGCAAACGATCGAGAAGTCGGATGAACGGGTTCGCGCGAATGACGACGCCTGGCAGTATACGTTTACCACCGGCCGCTACGAGTCGCATTCGGTCAAGCTTTCTGACGATGTCGCTGTGAGACAGCTGTTCGAGGATAGCCCGAGCTGGGTGAGCACGTCGCGATTATCGCTCAACGACGCAAATACGTTGGGGCCGACCGGAACGTTGTCTCAATATACCGCTGACGTGGAGGCATGGCTTCTTCGAAGCTTGAACAGTCTCTCTGGACATTGAATATTACTCACACACACAAAACTTGGGAACGTAACCCACGTTAACGATTCCCACCACACTTCACGACTTGACTTGCCATTCTCTTGGCAGCAGGGCAACCTGTCTCGTTCAACCCTGGATCTCTGTGGTGTCTGCCTTGATGATGCTGTACATTTTCGGACGAAGACAAACATACTCAACAATTGGGGCACCAGTACACTCGTCCTTCATCTTTCCCAAGGCCTTGTTCTGTGAGCTGTAGAGCGGGTGGACTTCGGGGTAGTTGCTTGCTGGTGTCATAAAGCTCTGCTTGGGCGGCAATGTCTTTGTAGAGTCCTCTGTTTGGATTTCAAGCAGCAAGGAGTCTCTGTCTGGGTAGAGGAGGTTACATCCCTCGCCGCACTGTGTCTTCAGTCGGTTATAGTAAAAGTCGTACATCATGTGCTTGGACAGGTCCAGGATGCTCATCCCCACGTAGACGCGATCCACCACAAGCCTACTCTTGTGCATGTGGAGAGCGGCCAGGTCATTATTAAATATCTGCAGCCGAGCAAAGGCCGGACTCGCTACGAGACGGGGAGCTTCTGCTCTTCATGCGAGCGCACCAGCTTGACATTCACCCGTTTGCGCAGGTTTTCCATGGTCTTACCAAACAGAGTTGTTCATCAGCTTGTATAGGTCTTTCTCAAAGCCGCTGGTCGCCTGCTTGCGAAGCTTAATGTTCATCCTGATGTAAGGCTCCATCCAGGGGCTCTCAGAATCGCAGAGCCCGGTGGATATTCTTCAGCTTCATCCCAAGAGACAAGTACAGTTGCAAGTTACGGTAATGCACCACGTAGCGCTCCTTGTTGCGGAGGTCGGGCACCAGCTTTCCAACGGCTGTAAGCCTGTCCTCTGCGCTTGTCAACAGTTCATTCTGGTAGTCCGACATCCAATCAGTCGGAATTGCCAGGCCCTCTGGCGCCAGCGGGTATGTGTGTATCGTGCAGCTACTCCGGATACTCGAGGTCGACCTCGAGAATGTAGCCCTTTTTGGTATCTTATGGGTGAGATGCGATCTCCCCACTGTCTTCTACCGACTCAAAGCCACCAGTTGGCAGCGGTTGGCTCATGGCCCAACAGTACAGGTTGTTGGCATCAAGGTAGAGGATGTGGCTGTTGGGCTTGGCAGGGTCATATCCCGCCACCCTCGGATTTTTGGCCTAAGCGCATCTCTTTGAGACCATGCTAATACCACCCCGAAGCCCCTTCTCCACGAAGACATACATGTCGTAGTCGGTCAGTAGTTCCAGCTCTACACCTGTCTTCTTGAGCAGTGTGTCCCAACTGAGACCGGAAGTAGTGTGCCAGTCAGTGCGGGGTCCGATAAGCCGGTTCATGAATGCCAAAATTGACTGGTGCAACCATGCACATTTGTTTGCATTCAATAGGGCATGGTAGTGTTAATATATGTGTATATTACGATCCGTTAACTATCAATACATCAACATATCCAAAAAAAAACAGTTTCCTATAAACACAGAATGCTGCAATATCAAGTGTGACAAAGTGTGTAATGAACAATGGATAAGCTGTAAAATCGCTTGACTTAGTTCTACATAATAATTATTAATTTCAACCGTTCGTTGAGCTAAATTATCCTCAAGAAGACTAAAGGGTGAACAGCCGGTTGTTTAGGGTATTTATTGTGTCAGAATTGTTTGTTAGGCTACATTTGCTTCCAGACCGGATAGTGAGCGATATGAGATAACAACATTAATTAAAAGGTTGTTGTAAACAAGGAACGCGCCAACACCATGTAGATATATAAAAATGATAATAGACAGTAAATAGACTGTGGGGTAACTCAGTTTTGCGTAACTGACATTTATGCAAAAGAATAGTAATGCATGACATACAGGTGTTTTAAAGCATGAATATAATATCTTAATTTTAGTTATGACGAATAACTCGTAGCACATATACCATATGCTTATTGTAATAAAAATGTCATGTTAAACTCACTGATTGATTTTAAATGTAAAAGCGTGTAGTGGCTCAATGGACCCCACATGGTGGCTGAAGGGACTTCACGATTAGTATCCCTTGAACCCCCTCACGTGCCTCCACTAATTTGCATACATTTAGAAATTGACGTATCCCAGCATAACAAATTTCACGATCATATTACAGGACATACATGTTTGTGACAATGTAATTTTAACGTTAAAAACTGTATTATTTTTTGGTTTATCGCTGAAAACGTGAAAAATGGCTCATGGGTCCCACCTTCACCTAAAACGGTTCGAGTTTTGTCTGGGTATGTAGTTGTACACTGAATTTTACAGTATACTATTTTGTTCTTTGTTTTTCAGTCCTTACAAATACTTACTTTCATTAAGTACGATGTACCAGTTTCTAATGATATGCTTCATCCGTAATAGTTTCCATGTTGCAACAGGAAACGTGATAATTACATTGGGATTGCACAGTATAAACACAAACCACAGCAATACCAGCAACAACACAAATGTTGCTTCTCTGAAGATTATACTCGACAACAACACGCCCACTTCAATTATTCCAAACTATAAACCACACAGAGGGATACCATATCTTCATAAATCAAGTTAGGAATGTCCCAATTAAATTAACTTAAATTACTCTCACACATATGGTAGTTCAATTAATTTAAATTAGTAGACTTGTTCAATTAAATTAAATTAACATTTAACTTCAGTTCAGCTAATTATTCTCTTCCAGAGAAAGTTAATTAATTAATTGTGCATTTATGTAAAATAAATTAACTAAATTGAGTTAATTGATTTAATTGAATTATCACATTAACAGTTCGAATTAACCCATGCTTGGTTATTTGTTGCGACCCTGCACTCGTTTGAAACTACGATGACGTAATGTCCTACCCAGTGATTACAACAGGCAATCTCACAGTACAAGATAAATATGACAAACTTGAATCACGAGTCAGCCATCACAAACGACAGCAGTGAAAGGGCAACTATAAGAGGCACGCGATTACGAAGAAACGAATAGTTTGTACGAAAATATTCGTGTTGACTTTACTTGGGATATAACTTCACTTTGCCAGTTCCTGTAAGGAGGCAGATACCGAATCTGGCTGCAACTTGTTTAAGATACAGCTGGGTGTGGCAGGGAAAGAAGCGATCTACGATGACCGTTCGACAGGGATGTAGACCTTGAGTCAGCTGAGGTCTCCACATAAGTTTGTTGCACACACTTTCTGGATGACGAATGAATTTGTCTTCATCGGTTTGTCACCAAGTATTAATATATGTCACTCAAACGCCAAACTCATGAACATGAGTCGTGGCTTGTCAACTGTAATGTCTACACATATTTCTACACAAACATCAACAGCAAAGGTATATATGAACACTGGACACAAATAATACTACACATATAAACTGACAAATATTGCAATAAGAATCAGGGCCATCGTCCAAATGATTACGCAGCGTTACGTTTGACGGTGAGCAAATGTTTCAAGGTGGGTGTTTATTTGACACATGGATGGACAGACTGAATTCTCGATGGAAACTCTAGTATTCACACAGGACGCAATTATTTTGTTGATGTTGATTTTCCTGGCAACAATCAGATTTGTGTGCGGGTATGTAAACATGTTCCTCCTGGACGGTTTGCCTCTCGGAAACTAAACTTAATCTACAACATCTCGGAAGATCGGCAGACTGGAAATGCGGTGCAAAATGTTAGCGTTCAGGTTCAACACCACGACTTGTCTGATCTTCATATTCCAGGCAACGATCAGATACTCCACGGTGATCTCACAAATGTTCCAGTGTTCGTGCCTCTCCGGGACGTGGATGGTCACGTGTTTGCAGTCCTTCCCGTCACAGAGATACTTCGCCACGCACGTCGTCAGATCCCCATGGTCAACGCGACTCAGTTTGCATGGGTAGTAGTCTCCGGCGACTGGACAGGGCGGCCACTTCGTGCGTCGAACCATCACGGCGAAGTGGGAGTTGGCGCACACGAGGCCGTGTCCTGTGATTCTGACCGTGAACGACGACTTTAGTTGGTCCGGGACGAGTGTCTTGATGGTCTGTCCCTTTAAAAAGCATGTGTCTGCAGACGGTGGACTCCAGCGCTTAGAGAGCGCCGAATAGGTGTATAAATCCGTTGACGCCAGCGACACACAAGTGTTGGTGCTATCGTCGTTAAGAAGCCTCAGCAGTTCCATCTTGACTGGAGGGTCGAGAAAAGGATGAGCTGCAACAAAAGACACAACTAATCAAGGCACCGTCGCCTGTACAGCTCTTCAGCCAAGTGGCAAATTCAATCAGAAAAATTGTGTTTGCACCGAGAGATGCAGAAGAAAACAAGTTAGTAATTATACAACGACACTGACATCATATGCCAAAAAAAAAAAAAAAAGTGAAATGTCTCTCCGAAACTGAGCACGTCACAGTCAAATAAAATATATTCAGTACTATTAACAAGGGGCCAATGTTGAATAAGCGTTCAACATTAAGGAGTGCAACGGAATTTGTTGTAATTAATTACTTGTGCTATCTAAAGGGTACGTTACATTATTTGTTGTTTGCAATATACAAACTAACATTAACAAAACATACGTATGTCTGTGAAAAACCAAGATTACGCACGGTGTTATTATGGTAGTAGGCCTGTATTATGAACGATTGGTGTATTGGTAACAATTATGTAGACAAACATTTCAACGTGGGACATAACGAAACATGCCTGTTATTTTTAAAATATAACTAACAAGTGAGCAATGCACTTGGTGTTCGACTCGCGAGCTCAGCAGCACACTTTTAAAGTGATATTAAACTCGAGACTTTGAAAACGAGATAATCCCAACCACAACATGGGTGTTGACAGATCAGCAAATATAATTTGTAACATATATCATTAAGTTAATATGCTATTTTATTTTGTTATGCTGTAGTCTGCAATACAATGACCTACCAGTTTGACAGATGGCGCCATCGTACCCGCTGTCACAAGTGCAACTGTACTTGTTCACTTCATCACTGCAGGAGCCGCCATTTTGACACGGGTTGCTGGCGCATTCGTCTATATCTGAAACAACATAGTAAATGTGAAATACAAAAAAGACAGTATGACATAGTGTAAACTTAAAACAAGGTGATGTCGAAATTTGCGTTTCACACAATTACATTAAATCCTTGATCATAATGACGGCCGTTCCAATAAGATATGGATTACCTTTATAAGAAAAAACGTCATTTTCAAAAGATATTTGAATTTTCATCAAATCGACTTCACTCATGCAATGCCTACATGAAATATCGTCAACATATATACATTATCTGACTGCGACCTACTTGTTAGGCAGTTAGTTCCCTCGAATCCAATTATGCAAGTGTACTTGTTCAGTTCGTCAGTGCAAGTGCCGCCATTGTTATACGGGTTGCTCTCACATTCGTCAGTTTCTATAAATACATAATTATTAGAATGTACACATGTCATGTATTACGTCACCCACATTACATATCACAACGCACGAATTACATATCACATTATTAGCAAATCACATTAACTAAAATAATTTGAATGAATTAATACATTACTGAATGAGATTTGTTTTTTTCACAATTTATAACGTATATATATATATATACATAATAAAATTATATGAAATTACATATACAGGGCCTGTATATATATATATATATATATATATATATATATATATATGTGATATGTATTATAAAAATGCAGAGTTTAATGGCTTGATATTGGATAGGAGTGTAAATGTAGTTGATAACATGTACAATTTCATATATAT
>CM034534.1:4593284-4685219 GCA_020002185.1 Paraescarpia echinospica | reverse complement strand
GAATCCCTCTTCCTTAATATCTGCCCATGACTTCTCACAGCATGACAAGGCAAAATCCGCCCAGTTGTGGCAGTCGCACACGAAGTGTCGCTTGGCCTTGACTTGCCGCTTGCAAGGCGCCGTATCATAATTTATTTAATAATAATGATAATAATCTAAATAGCTATTCAAAATAGTTTAGTCAACAATGTTTACACTATTTACTGTGTAGTTTTTAATAAAATTATTTATTGTGCATAAACGTTACACTTTAGGCTAGATCGTCTTGTTTATTTCGGTTATTCAGCGCCCTAGCGCATACGCGGTACATTAGCCACATCAACACACTCGATTACACCCGACTTTCGCCCACCGAAGCTTCGGCTATGGCCTACGACTAACTTCCTCAAATACACTTTCTCTGACTACCGTTTACCTACTGCTGTTTCTTA
This sequence comes from Paraescarpia echinospica, assembly GCA_020002185.1. NCBI lineage: Eukaryota > Metazoa > Annelida > Polychaeta > Sabellida > Siboglinidae > Paraescarpia > Paraescarpia echinospica. Next base: position 4,684,788 of record CM034534.1, on the reverse strand, counting down.
ATATATGTCTATGGATATGTTTCATCTCTACAATCCTTCCATGTATTTTCCGAAATTTCTTCACCAATATCCACAATGAACCGAGCCCAAGATTTCCCGCCAGCATTGATTAATTAATCTATCAATTTTGTATTCAAAATGTGGATTCTAATCGACTTGGCATCTACACGCTTTGGTTCTAGATAATCTAAAATAGGAAGTTTGGTAAGTCATATGATATTGTGTTTATTAATACGCCGGCAGTTGCCTGTGAGACGTCATGTGATAGCTTACATAGCCATAGGAAATTGTCTATGAGCGTTCAGTTTCTACTCGAGAGCCTGGTGGATAGTGTAATTTTAGTGAAAAAACCTTGGGCAACAACAGAATAAAAATATTCACCAAATATTGCATATTCTTTAATTTGCAATAAATCAATATTGTAGTCACCAGCAATGATGGCTTCACTTTTACATGTTTGAAGATGATGTAGTAAAGGGATAAATTCGTTAACAAATTTCTCACATCTTTCATAGTTACGCCCGGGTGGTATATATATATTTGTCCTAATATAACTGTTTTGTCAAGTGGCTTTCCTGTAATTTCAATAAATTTTCGGGGAACTTCCGGTGGTGAATTTGTTTGAATTTGGTGGTGCAGCAAACTTGCGAAAATATAAGGATATTTGATCAAGATAAGTGATATTATTGAGTGTATAGCATACATAACGTAATTATAGATATATATTAAGCAACATTTTTTGTTAAAAGTTAGCTAGAGGGAGTAATCTAGGGTAGATTAAAAGTAGGCGATTTGCGCGGGGACGTTAATGTAATCGGAACATTGTTTACAAAGTAGGTCACTGGCGAAGTTAACGTAACGTGAACGACAATAGAATAGCGTTATTTGAGATAATCGATGTAGTTAGATGAGTAATTAAAACCTGAAATAACAACCTTTACTTAGTGTACTTAGTAATGTAATTAGTACACAGGAAACAGTCTTTGTAAAGGCTACCTTGTATCTAAGCCTAACTTGAATACATTGTCATCGACATCGTAACTAGGTAAGGCACGGTGTGTCACTGTGTGTTAACAAATATAATTAACTATGACCTAAACAATCTGGTGTAAATTGTACACAGAAAAGTCTTTTCAAAGACTATATAACAATTATTTTGAACATAAATAAATTCTGATATGGCACCTTGCAAGCGGCAACTCAGGGCAAAACGACACTTAGTTTGCAACGACTGCCAGAGCTGGGTGAATTTTGCGTTGTCTGGCTGTCCAAAATCATGGATGAAGGATTCACCTTTCGGTGTATGGGGTGTTTGAGGGTGGAATGTCTGATGAAGGAGGTGTTAAGTTGACGGATATAGTGAAGGAGATGGAGGTGAGACTCAACATAGAAATAGATGGAGCAGAGAGGGATGACGCGGAGAGAGTTGAGAATTCTACAACACAGACGGAGCAGAGTTGTGACACGGAGACTGAAGAAAGGAGACTGAGAGGAGGGAAGGTGACTGGTGTGAAGGGACAAGAAATTGAGAAGACAGAGGGACGGAGGAAAAGTGTTCGGCAGAGGAAAAGAAAACGGGTCAGTGGGGATAGATCAACAGGTAGTCAGACTGTAGAGAACGAGGAGAGACGCGACAGCGATACAGGTGGTGAAGAGGTAGATACCACAGAGGCAGTTGGTAAGACTGTGAGACAGAAGACTGATGGAAGAAGACAGAGTGTTCAACAAAAAACAGAAAACATGACAGGCGTGAAGGTGACAGGGGAGAAAGTGACCGTAGTGAAGGAGGTAGCCGGGGAAAAGGGACGGGAGAGGAGAGAAGAAAATGTGATGGAAGGAAAGATGAAGGGACGAAAGGAAGTGAGAGTAAATGTGCGAAGATGAGAGGAGGAAAGGGGACAAGAGAAAACGCGACAGGAAATAAGGGAATGGAAGAGAATGTGACAGGAGAGAAGACGGCAAGAGGAAAATACAACAACCAGACATATGCAAACCGGAGGAGCTACTCCGAGGCAGTGATTGAGGGGGCAAGGAGAAAAGAGAGAATGTTTATGGGCGATTCAATTCTGAGAAAAACAGACAAGACTATGCGAGGGGAAGGATGTTATTGTATGTCTACCGGGGGCTAGGATAGAGCATGTGACCGAAAGGGTAGAGAAGGTATTGGGGCATGGCAAGGGAGGGTCTATACTAGTACACTTAGGGACAAACAATGCAGACAAGGAGGGAACAACTTGGATAGTTCAGAAGTACAGACATATAGTGAGGAAGCTAAAGAAGACAAGAGTGGAACAGGTTGTTCTCTCAGGAATTTTGCCAGTAATGGGAGAAAGGGGGGCAACATACAGAAACTGTAAGAGGATGGCGATCAACGCACTAGTTGAGCAGATGTGTGAAGAATAGGGCGTGGGATTAATAGATTTATGGGGGTACTTTGTTGGGAGAGATGATATGTACATGAGAGATGGCCTCCATCTAAGTGGAAAGGGGGCAGCAGTATTCTCAGAGAATCTGCTGCGATCTGTTGACAGTGGGACAGGTTGCATCTATTTAAACTAAATTCGCAGGAGGGACTCGCAGAGAAGCCTGAAACTGGAGGCATAGATAAAGACAGCAAAATACTTCAGCAAAGAACAGTCTGGAAAACTGCTCTGAAGCTGGATATAAATGTGTTTGTTTAACTGCAAGGAGTATAGTAAACAAAAGAAATGAACTAAACATTATGGTAGAAGATATTGACCCTCACATAATAGGTATAACCGAATCATGGGCAACCATCGATATATCAGATGCCGAATTGGAACTGACCGGATATGTAATGTTTAGGAAAGATAGAATAGGAAGAAGGGGAGGTGGAGTTATTTTATATATTAAAGAATCTATCCAGGCTTATGAAATAAAATTAGACAGGGAAGCAGATTGCGAAGAAGCTGTTTGGTGTAACATAGTTACAGGAAACTCAAAGTTAACGGTTTAGTTTATCGAAGTCCAAACATAAGCATAGAAGAGAATGAAAAATACAAAACGCTATAAGGGAAGTGAGCAAACAGGACTGTGTTATTATGGGGGATTTTAACCATGGGCATATAAAATGGAAATCTCTACAGAGCATGGGTAGTGAGGACCACAAGTTTTTAGTTTTAGTACAAGATAGTTTTCTTTCTCAACATGTGCTAGAACCAACCAGGGGACAGAATGTGTTAGACATAGTTTTGTCCTCACAGAATGAATTAGTTGACAATGTCAGGATATGTGAGCCACTGGGGAGTAGTGATCACAACCAGATACATTTTACTATCAAAGTAAAATCAGAAAGGAATAGTAAAAAGCAGTACAGGAGATATTTCCACAAAGGAAAATATAAGGACATAAGGAAATATTTAGCAAAGATAGACTGGAGTAACACACTGAAGAATAAGACAACAACAGAATCCTGGAATATCTTAAAGAGTGAAATTGAATGCATCATCGTCAAATTTGTTCCCTTAAAAAAACACGGGAAAAAAGAAACACTTATCAAAAGAAGCCATTAGAAAAATTAAGTATAAACAAATGATGTGGAAGTCATATAGACGTACTGGAAATGACGAAGACTACAACATTTATAAAGAAGCACTAAACCAAGCTACAGCTGAAATTAGAAATTCAAAGAGAAGCTATGAACACAAATTAGCTTGTAATATAAAACATGACAGCAAGAGTTTTTATGCGTATGTTCGAAGCAAACAGAAAGTTCAGGATAAGGTCGGTTCTCTAGAAGATAGTGCTGGAAATATAATATCAGAAGGATTCGTAATGGCAGAAGACCTGAATGAGTATTTTAGTTCAGTGTTTACCAGAGAAGACACTAGTTCACTGCCAGTACCAGAGGCTAAGTTCAAGGGGGCAGAATCAGACTATTTAAGACAGTTAATTGTAACCCCAGAAATGGTAGCTAAGAAAATTAGGGCTATGAAGGATAATAAATCACCTGGAGTGGACGGTTTTCCACCCAAACTACTATTGGAAATTGTAGAACAAATTAGCATACCGCTTGCAACAGTTTTCAACTTGTCATTAGAAGAGGGAGTGGTTCCTTTAGAATGGAAAGAAGCAAACATTATACCGTTATTTAAAAAAGTTTCGAGAAACAAGTCCAATAATTATAGACCATTTAGTTTAACATCGGTGATTTGTAAATTATTAGAAAGACTAATTAAAGATCACATTGCGGATTTTTTTGTTAAACATAACTTGATAACATGGGTTTCTGAAAGCGAGGTCATGCTTAACAAATATGTTATGTTTTTTGGAAGATATCACTAAGTGGGTAGATGATGGATCACCAGTATATATCATCTACTTAGATTTTCAAAAAGCTTTCGACAAAGTGCTACATCAAAGATTACTGCTTAGACTAAAGGCCCATGGCATAGGAAATGGTATAATTAACTGGATAGAAAAATGGCTGATTGACAGAAGACAATGGGTAGTTGTTGATGGGGAGGCTTCAAACTGGAAATCAGTTTTTAGTGGGGTTCCACGGGGATCAGTACTGGGACCTATATTATTCTCAATATATATAAACGATTTGGATGGTGATATAGGTAGCAAAGTGTTGAAATTTGCAGATGACACAAAAGTGTTTAGAAGGATTAAAAGTGATGGAGATAGACAGCATTTACAAGATGATCTTGACAGGTTGATCAAATGGTCTGAAAAGTGGCAAATGTTGTTCAATTTTGGGAAATGTAAATGCCTTCACACAGGACATGGGAACGAATATGTAGAATATACAATGGGAGGAACTGTACTAAGTACTACTGTAAAGGAAAAAGACTTAGGGCTGACAATTAGTGCTGACATGAAGGTTTCAGTGCAGTGTGGAATTGCAGCTTCAAAAGGAAATCAAATCCTTGGATTGATTAGGCGAAATATAGCATATAAAGAAAAAGAACTAATAATACCGCTGTACAAAACAATAGTTAGGTCTCATTTAGAGTATTGTATACAAGCGTGGAGGCCATACCGCAAGAAGGACATAGATATGCTAGAAAGAGTACAGAGGAGAGCGACTGAAATGATACCAAAACTGAGGGATCTTAGTTATGAAAAACGCCTAAAAGAATGTGGTTTAACAACACTAGAGACCAGGAAATTGAGAGGAGATCAGATAGAAGTGTTTTAAATATTAAATGGTTATGAAAATATTGATAGAAATATGTTTTTTTTCAGATAAGAAAGATAGAAAGACTAGAGGACATGAAGTTACATTAGTAAATGAAAATCTGTAGATTAGACGTAAGAAAGTTCTCATTTTCACAAAGGACTGTGAATGAATGGAACAGATTATCTGATGATTGTGTGGGTGCTAGTAGTGTGAATATGTTTAAAAATAAAATCGACACATATCTCACAAGGGCTGGATATATGTAAATAAAAGGGTTGGACTCTCGATAAGCCAAAGGGCTTCCTTGTCCACCTGCCATCTAGAGTTAATTCTCTGGATGGCAATCTTGTTAAATCTAAATTGGCCTTCCCACATTTGTGAATTGTCATAGATCTGAATAATCTGATAGCCACATTTCTAGTAAGTAAATAGCATAGAATTCATAACCGTTATTTTTTAGCTCTTGCAATTTAATGTTGATCAGATCAAACTTTACATTAATACTTTGGCAGTTTAAACTTAAAATGTTGAATATATTTTCTTTATTTAGGAATAGTTTTATTTTATTTTATAGTTTACGCTGTCCACGTTATGTCTGTTGCTCGAGCCGCTGTCTACGTTAAGTCTGTCGCTCGAGCCGCTGTCTACGTTAAGTCTGTTGCTCCAGCCGCTGTCTACGTTAAGTATGTTGTTCGAGCCGCTGTCAACGTTAAGTGTGTTGCTCGAGCCGCTGTCTACGTTAAGTTTGTTGCTAAAATCGATGTCTATGTTAAGACTGTTGCTCGATCCGCTGTCTACGTTTAGTTTGTTGCTCGAGCCGCTGTCTACGTTTTGTTTGTTGCTCGAGCCGCTGCCTACGTTAAGTCAGTTGCTCAAATCGATGTCTACGTTAAGTCTGTTACTCGAGTCGCTCTCTGCGTCATGTCTGTAGCTCGAGCCGCTATCTACGTTTTGTTTGTTGCTCGAGCCGCTGTCTACGTTAAGTCAGTTGCTCGAACCGATGTCTACGTTAAGTCTGTTGCTCGATCCGCTGTCTACGTTTAGTTTGTTGTTCGAGCCGTTGTCTACGTTAAGTTTGCATACGTAAACACACACACACACACACACACACACACACACACACACACACACACACACACACACACACACACACACACACACGCAAACACACGCAAACACACGCACACACACACACTCACACACATACACACGTTAAACCACATACACACGCAAACACACGCAAACACACGCACACACGCACACACGCACACACGCACACTTGTCATACTTGACGTCAACGTTTATTGAAATTAGCATTCAATTCAGTTTTCCACTTGGTTTAGATACTCTTCTAATATTTTCCTTACAAGCTCATTATCTCAGTGAGACGGTCCCCAGAGGTTGTTCACTTGGTTTAGATACTCTTCTAGTATTTTCCTTACGAGGTCATTATCTCAGTGAGACGGTCCCCAGAAGTTGTTCACTTGGTTTAGATACTGTTCTAATATTTTCCTTACAAGCTCATTATCTCAGTGAGACGGTCCCCAAAAGTTGTTCACTTGGTTTAGATACTCTTCTAATACTTTCCTTACAAGCTCATTTTCTCAGTGAGACGGTCCCCAGAAGTTGTTCACTTGGCTTAGATACTCTTCTAATACTTTCCTTAAGACCTCATTATCTCAGTGAGACGGTCCCCAGAAGTCGTTCACTTGGTTTAGATACTCTTCTACTACTCAACAATAGTGAGAAAGTATATTGCTATATATGACTATGCGACATGGAGAGTGAAACACGCAACAACAGAAAACCTCCAAACATTCGTACACAAATGCCTCAGGCACATCCAAAACGAAATGGCAAGGCAAGGCAAGACGACGGACACAGAGTTCATAAGGAGGACAAACCAAACATGCACCAAGAATTAGAGATAACCCAATAAAATGATCATACCCTCCAGAAGGAAATCTGAAATGTTTTGAGACAGGGTTTACAAAGGAAATCGCAAGGAAAAAGAAAACCATTTAGACCCTAAAACAGTTAAAGGCGATACGTACCGGAGAAATGAAGACGAAAAAAGAAAACCATTTAGACCCTAAAACAGTTGAAGGCGATACGTACCGGAGAAATGAAGACGAAAAAAGAAAAACAATTAGACCCTAAAACAGTTGAAGGCGATACGTACCGGAGAAATGATGACGCAACGAATGCATTGGACATCTCTCATACATTATGTATATTCTTCTTCTTCTTCCTCGTTACCAGCCAACTTCAACATTTTGAAGAGCAGTAATTGTTGGTTTCATGATGTACGCGTCGGCGTTGTAGAGAAACAAGAGAAGGTAGTTTGCAGCTGCATAGATGAGTTTGTGGGTTGGCGGGGGAGGGGGACACATGACATGGATGAGGGGTGGGGGTGAGGGGGTGCGCGGGGCGGTGCTGATTTTATTTACGGAAATGGAAATGGGCAGCAGCACTAGCCTTGAAGCAGCCAAGTCTGGGGGCTGACACTACTTCCTCTGGAAGTCCGTTCCAGTCTGGCATATGGTCCTGTGGAAGAATTGAGAATTTCCTGTAGTCCGTTCTGAAGGATAGTTTCTGGAATGTCTTGCTGTGGTGACATATAGATCTACTGGTCGGTGCTGTCAGGTTGTGGCTGGAGATGTTTACTGGGTCATTGAAAGATCTGGAATAACATCGTGAGGCGGGCAATCAGCATGGTGTTGACACAAGACGTGTTTCGAAACTTCCCAAGGCAGCACCTGGCTGCACGTCTCTGCACTGATTCGATCTTGCGGATACTTTTGGTGAATGGATCCCAGACCGTGCTTGCGAGTTCCATTAGGAGTCTGACGAGAGCCTGGTAAGCCCGCTCCTTGATGGATGAGAATCCAATCTTCAAGTTTCGCTCTGTTTACCTTTGAGCGTATGCTGTTTATGTGCTGTTGCCACCTAAGATCAGAGCTGATGATGACACACTGATGTTTCGTGTTGGAGGGTGTGATCATGAAGCGTATGGAGATACTGCTTTGTGACGACGACAGTGAGTGATGGAGATAGATAGTTTATTTTGGAATTGTATAAACCATACATCCAAGCAAGTAAAATAAACAGTAAAGTGGTATACAGCTCCGGGTTGACAGCGGAGCAAACGAATGCTGTAAACTTAATTACATAACAACACAATACTTTCACGTGTAGCATTAAGTTGCGGTATTAGTGGAATGTAACAATGATATTATTACATAGTAAAGTTCAGAAGTGTAGTGTAGCGCAAACATGAACATATGGAGATACCAAGGACCGCCTATAGCAGAATACATAAGGTAGTAGAACATTAGATACACATATGGAGATACCAAGGACCAGCTATAGCAGAATACATAAGGTAGTAGAACATTAGATAAACAAATAGAGATACCAAGGACCAGCTATAGCAGAATACATAAGGCAGTAGAACATTAGATACACATATGGAGATACCAAGGACCAGCTATAGTAGAATACATAAGATAGTAGAACATTAGATACACATATGGAGATACCAAGGACCAGCTGTAGCAGAATACATAAGGTAGTAGAACATTAGATAAACATGTGGAGATACCAAGGACCAGCTATAGCAGAATACATAAGGTAGTAGAACATTAGATAAACATATGGAGATACCAAGGACCAGCTATAGCAGAATACATAAGGTAGTAGAACATTAGATAAACATATGGAGATACCAAGGACCAGCTATAGCAGAATACATAAGGTAGTAGAACATTAGATAAACATATGGAGATACCAAGGACCAGCTATAGCAGAATACATAAGGTAGTAGAACATTAGATAAACATATGGAGATACCAAGGACCAGCTATAGCAGAATACACAAGGTAGTAGAACATTAGATAAACATATGGAGATACCAAGGACCAGCTATAGCAGAATACACAAGGTAGTAGAACATTAGATAAACATATGGAGATACCAAGGACCAGCTATAGCAGAATACACAAGGTAGTAGAACATTAGATAAACATATGGAGATACCAAGGACCAGCTATAGCAGAATACACAAGGTAGTAGAACATTAGATAAACATATGGAGATACCAAGGACCAGCTATAGCAGAATACACAAGGTAGTAGAACATTAGATAAACATATGGAGATACCAAGGACCAGCTATAGCAGAATACACAAGGTAGTAGAACATTATATAAACATATGGAGATACCAAGGACCAGCTATAGCAGAATACACAAGGTAGTAGAACATTAGATAAACATATGGAGATACCAAGGACCAGCTATAGTAGAATACACAAGGTAGTAGAACATTAGATAAACATATGGAGATACCAAGAACCAGCTATAGTAGAATACATAAGGTAGTAGAACATTAGATAAACAAATGGAGATACCTAGGACCAGCTATAGTAGAATACACAAGGTAGTAGAACATTAGATACACATATGGAGATACCAAGGACCAGCTATAGCAGAATGCACAAGGTAGTAGAACATTAGATACACATATGGAGATACCAAGGACCAGCTACAGTAGAATACACAAGGTAGTAGAACATTAGATACACATATGGAGATACCAAGGACCAGCTATAGTAGAATACATAAGGTAGTAGAACATTAGATACACATATGGAGATACCAAGGACCAGCTATAGTAGAATACATAAGGTAGTAGAACATTAGATAAACAAATGGAGATACCCAGGACCAGCTATAGCAGAATACATAAGGTAGTAGAACATTAGATACACATATGGAGATACCCAGGATCAGCTATAGCAGAATACATAAGGTAGTATAACATTAGATACACATATGGAGTTACCAAGGACCAGCTATAGCAGAATACATAAGGTAGTAGAACATTAGATACACATGTGGAGATACCAAGGACCAGCTATAGTAGAATACACAAGGTAGTAGAACATTAGATAAACATATGGAGATACCAAGGACCAGCTATAGTAGAATACATAAGGTAGTAGAACATTAGATAAACAAATGGAGATACCTAGGACCAGCTATAGTAGAATACACAAGGTAGTAGAACATTAGATACACATATGGAGATACCAAGGACCAGCTATAGCAGAATGCACAAGGTAGTAGAACATTAGATACACATATGGAGATACCAAGGACCAGCTACAGTAGAATACACAAGGTAGTAGAACATTAGATACACATATGGAGATACCAAGGACCAGCTATAGTAGAATACATAAGGTAGTAGAACATTAGATACACATATGGAGATACCAAGGACCAGCTATAGTAGAATACATAAGGTAGTAGAACATTAGATAAACAAATGGAGATACCCAGGACCAGCTATAGCAGAATACATAAGGTAGTATAACATTAGATACACATATGGAGATACCCAGGATCAGCTATAGCAGAATACATAAGGTAGTAGAACATTAGATACACATATGGAGTTACCAAGGACCAGCTATAGCAGAATACATAAGGTAGTAGAACATTAGATACACATGTGGAGATACCAAGGACCAGCTATAGCAGAATACATAATAATAATAATAATAATATTTATTTTTTATAGAGCGCAATTTCCAATAAATTGCTCAGAGCGCTGTACAAGAAGCTAATATAATAAAACATTAAAATTTAGCAAAGGTATGTGCACAGTAGATATAAAATACAAATTTGATATAATAATTATAAAAACAGAACAATTTTATTTAATTACTAAAAATAGATAAATAAAAATATGTATATATAAAGCTGTTATTTAAACATTATTAAGATATATAAGATACTTTATGTATATATAGAATAAATAATAGATATAATATTTACATATATGCAATCGTGGGTAGATAAATAAAATATAAGTTTAGGAGTAAAATGTCAAAGAAAGTAAAATGTCAACAGTATTCCGCTTTGAACATGTGTGTTTTCAGAGTCCGTTTGAACAGTGTTAGGTTTCCACTACATTTTATGTGAAACGGCAGCAGATTCCATAATCGAGGTCCTATCACTTCGAATGCACGATCACCAAAACTAACAAGCTTCGTTTGCGGCACGTGTAGCAGATATTGTTGGGACGAACGTGTGCGCCCTGCACAGCACTGTGTCTTCAGCATGTTCTCCAGGTACAATGGTCCGGTGCCGTTCAGACATCGATACACATGCATAAGAATCTTGAATTCGATTCGACATTTCACAGGTAGCCAGTGCAGGTAGTAGAACATTAGATACACATGTGGAGATACCCAGGACCAGCTATAGCAGAATACATAAGGTAGTAGAACATTAGATACACATATGGAGATACCCAGGACCAGCTATAGCAGAATACATAAGGTAGTAGAACATTAGATACACATATGGAGATACCCAGGACCAGCTATAGCAGAATACATAAGGTAGTAGAACATTAGATAAACATATGGAGATACCAAGGACCAGCTATAGCAGAATACATAAGGTAGTGAAACATTAGATACACATATGGAGATACCCAGGACCAGCTATAGCAGAATACATAAGGTAGTAGAACATTAGATACACATATGGAGATACCCAGGACCAGCTATAGCAGAATACATAAGGTAGTAGAACATTAGATAAACATATGGAGATACCCAGGACCAGCTATAACAGAATACATAAGGTAGTAGAACATTAGATACACATATGGAGATACTAAGGACCAGCTATAGCAGAATACATAAGGTAGTAGAACATTAGATAAACATATGGAGATACCCAGGACCAGCTGTAGCAGAATACATAAGATAGTAGAACATTAGATACACATATGGAGATACCCAGGACCAGCTGTAGCAGAATACATAAGATAGTAGAACATTAGATACACATATGGAGATACCAAGGACCAGCTGTAGCAGAATACATAAGGTAGTAGAACATTATATAAACATTAAATACACATTTATCGAGAGTTCCAATAGAGATAAAGGTAGAACACCATACCCCCTTACAACTTTTGCTTCTAACGATATACAAACCTTTTTGGATTGCGTTTATTTTGAGTGCTAAGTGGAACTGAATTCCAGACTAACGGACCTTTACCTCGGTCCACGCTACACTTTAGGAGGTGAAACTGGGTGGCCCACTTGAAGTCCCAAGTGGCCTCCATTGCTTTACTTTGGGCGAAGAGTATGTCTAAGTAGTAGATATAGCTTACTGTTCAATCACTGCAAGAATGAATAAGCGTCAGAAGGAACCCATTTCACTCAAATAAAAAGCTCATTAAAACTATACATAAACACAATTCTTCGGGTCCAAGATTGCTGTAATAAACCAAGGAGCGAAGGGTACACAATAGGCCGGTAGACATTAAAAGTGCCGCCAACTTTAGACGTGGTCAAGTTGGGGTTATTAAACGTAGGGGCTTATGATGCATTAAGAACGAATTAACCCCACTCTTAGTGTGGACGACTTAAAAAGCGATGTTTGTCCTTCCTAAAAGAGTAAGACTGTGTTAAGTGAGCAATAGCGAGTGTTTGCAGGCATCCCGATCTCAACTGTGTTATTGATGTATCTTTGGGCCTTCAAGCATTAGGGATGGGAGGTTTGTCCTTTCAACATCAATTTCTTTGCCGAGTGTGTGTCTGTGGGCGTGGGCGTGCATATGTGTATGTGCGTGTGTGCGTGAGTACGCAACCATGCAATGTAATGTAGCTATAAGCGATGCTATGGGCGATGCTATATGCGACGCAGTGCGATCCTGTCATCCTCGCGCACCAGGGGGCGCTACTGCTGATTCCGTCAGTGCCAGCCAACAGTACCCACTGGCTGATCGCTTTGCGAAACTCTGAATTTAAGCTCAGCCTATGAAATCGCTCACTATATCAGTCGTTGGCGGCACGTCAGGTGTTCATAATAACTCTCATTTCAACCAACCGTGGCTCGTGTTATATGCAATGTTTAAGAAGTGGAAGCAATTATTCGAATACACAATATTGGGATTCCCAGAAGTCGTTTATCCGCTTTAAATTGGGGCGGGTATTTGCGCTGTTCTCACGGGTGACGCAGTCGCGACTGACGAAGTCAATTACTAGTTTGACTATTTTCCGCACTTCGCGTTGGAGATCTGCCAGGGCTAGTTTTGCATGGCAAACAGCCCTGGCCTGTGAGGATGGTACGCCCGGCAGATCGCCTTGCAACTCTCGGAATATAAAGTCAGCCAATAATATCGCTTGTCTTCTGGTTGGTCTTCACGGACTGTTTGGGCAGTAGACATAATTACTGAAATACACAGTAACGGTCAGCGGCTCGTTACGCTCTCACCCAGCTCGGGCCATCCTCGAACAACGGTCTCACAGCGACATCGTCCGAAAGCTTGACCGAATGCGACTCGTAGCGGCCGACGGTAAGCGAGAGACTCGAGAATTCGCGGCGTACAATCGTAAATTGCCCGGCGTCACCACCCGTGCGGCCGAGATACACCGTTCTGATTGTATTCTGAGCTCGGCGTGTTGACTTCAACAAACGTTGGTATAGTTTCGAGATTGGACTAGCCCAGTGTAAATGTATATTTTCTGATTGAACGTATCTATTATTTGCTGTATTGTGAATGGTAGTTATCTGTGATTTTGAAGTGAGGTATTATTACCCTTGAAGTATTCATATATATATATATTTGTTGTAACAGATTACTGTAATGAGAGTCCGCGAGGGCTGGCTATATACTGTGTATTTATCTTATGGGAGTTATTCTTATATAACACTTGGCGCCTAGTGTTTGGTCATGCAGTGGTATAATCCACCGTAGAAAGGAAGTGGAATTTGATAATTGAAAGATTAATTGTACATTTATTTTCTTAATTAGATATATTCAAATATTCAGTGTTATTGTTTATTATGTTCTATTAAGATTTGGTTACGGGATTTCTTTATTCTTTTAAATTTTGCTAATCGAGATATTTACCAAAAGGAAGATATCTTGTAATAAAGTTTATTAAATTGTCCTCGTTCTTTGTTGCTTGTTCACGATAACCGTTCTTTCTCATATGCGTTGACCTTGATATATAAGAACCCTACTAGACTGAGCCATCTAGTGTACGGAGACCTCGCTAATCCGTGACAGCCGCCTACCGGAGAACATTGCCAAACTATTGCAATGTTCAAGGCTAGTGAGGGGAGTCCTGCCACCAAACGGCGCGTGGATAATCGAGGCTAGAGATGCCGTAATGAGCATGCGCGTACAAAAAACGAGGCTTACGCAACCATACACGCAATCAGTTTCAAATCGAGTAAAAGCCTGGTTCACTGTGAGTGTTGGAAATTATAGCAAATAAGACTGTGTATTTGGAGATAGCGTGTTTTAATATTAATTGTATACACGTGTCGGATGCTTATTGAAACACATTTTTTTTAAAGGAACATAGGTGACACATGCGCCATAGCGATCCAACGGCGGTTTATGTTGTATTATAGGCGATTTGACCTGTTGCACCGATTGCGTGACCCGACCTATTTTCCAATATAAGTCAAACTGTGATTCCGTGTATTTGCATTTTTTTTCAAGGGAATGACTAATCTGCATCTTATGTTGCTAATTTGTATTTTTAGTGACGATCCTACCTGTACGTATACGGTTACACTTCTATTTATTTTGTACAAACAATTGTGTAGGATATCATCCGGAAGCCGGGGCTATCGCATTATCCAGAAGAAGATCGTACTAATGAAGTATGTCAACATGTATTTGATTTAGTCTAAAATGAATGGGTCAACCACTTCACAGAATCCAAGCTTGATCGACAAGCGCTGAATGAAAATTGTCAAGTATAGGGTCGGGTCTATGTTGACGAATCATGTCGTCGACATTTTGTGTAACGTCATCGAAACAGCTGTTAGTAATAATGTAACATGTTAATATTCTACAGTCGGCTATTTCACAACCTGTAATTGATCGGATTGCGGCTTTCGACCTAGCCTCTTATGGCAGGTACAAATAGTGGTCTGCTGTCCAGTTTGTTTTTGGTCGTTAGCTGCAATTAGCAGGTGGCCGTTCACGACAGGTACATGACTGTTAGAAATAACCCGTGCCTAGAATTGTGGTTGCAGAAGACAGGTGGTCGGCCAAGAGAGGTTCCACTGTAGTGTAGGAGCCTACTGTTTCAACTGGAACAGTGCCATTGTAAATATGATTAACTTAGTCATTAGTCGCTTGGTGGCGGCACCACTTTGCGATTTTAAGTGAATAGATTGTCACATCAGCTGGTCACATGGAGGCGCCACCTGTATTTTGCAACTAACAATTACACGGGCGCCGTTCGTTAGAGTCAAGAAGTCATATTTGAACCGCACAATACTACAACGCATTTCTTGCACAGTAGAGTGCTAGAATGATCGCGGTGTGGTCGGGAGTTATACCACACTCAAAACACGCTACTCTTCTGCCTTCACATTCTTCCCCGTGATCCCTTGCGGGTTGGGGTTCATATCACTCTGTCCGTCCCGTACTCGGTACGATTCTTCTCCATCTATACCGGTGTCCCGGGCCCCGATTCAGCCGTGCCAGGATTCCTCAAAACGCATACTGCGCATGCGCGCGCAGGCGCAGTAGGCACTTTGATGAGATGTGACGTCACGTTTTTCACAGCCGTGCCAGAAGTATCCGCGGTCGTATAGTTTATGTGAATTAGTAGTTGTACGTCGATTTATTTAGTTCTCCGTGTTTTTAAGGAGGCGTGGTGAGTATGGAGGACAGACAACAAATACGTGATGTATATGACATGCTTGAAGCATTATTTGGTGCATGGCACACATCGACCAGGACTCGGGGCAGGACTGGCAGGAGCCGACAAACGCATCAGGAATGCGATACACAAAGCGGTCAATAAATACGAAATAGACGGTGGGTAAAATGTTAGCGATCCAAAGATTCATAGTCCTAACTAGTAATCAACTGATGCAGTACAAATAAACTTAGTCTTAATTTGTTTCTCATTAAATACAACAACACGTTTCCCGAAAGGACGACGCTATTCGCACAGCTGCTCCGCGTATGATTATGCTGGTGAGAATGAAATTCGTACTGCCTCGTGATTTTATCGTGTCAACAAAAGCAGAACATACTTTCACAAGATATCTATATTCAGCTCTCTATTCTCAAATACTTTGAAATTCGTGCAAACAAACTCTTAGAAAAGTTGTTTTGAGTGAAGTAGGCCTACTTAGAGTCACTAAATAGACCAAAACAGAAAGTCTCTCTAGAGACGCCTACTGCCCAAAATCGTGCATACTATCTGCTGTGTAAGTGCGTGTCACATGGTTGTTATACAAGATCAGACACTGTATTAGTAAATGTTTTGTTAAATTATTTGATTTGTTTTATCTCCTGTTGAGCTGACAAAATGCGATACACTTAGTCGACGAAACATAATAATAATAATAATAATAATAATATAATATATTTTATTTAATATAGCGCCAGATCCAATTATAAATTGTTCGTGGCGCTTTACAACATGTAGAACCCAGATAGAGGTATTAATGATGGCTAAATAAGCATGCATTTTCTAAAAGAATATTAAAATATTAGTAAAATACGAATAAATACAGTAATTAAATAAATATATTAAAATAATGATCATAGCTACAGTTCTATGTAGAACTAAGACATTGTCAATTCATTTAACTGAACTAATGTACATGTAAGTATAAAATAAATATATTAATAGGTTAATTAATACATAAGAGATATAAAACAAATCAATGCAGAGAGTAAACTATGCCACATTGGACAAGAACGAGAGTCTAAAAAAATGAGTCTTTAAGCGTGCCTTGAAAGTAGAGAGACAATCAGACGTTTTAATGTCATTAGGCAAAGTGTTCCACAAAGTCGCTGCGGCGACCGCAAACGAATTGTCCCCAGCTTTGACATGAGTCC
Source organism: Paraescarpia echinospica (assembly GCA_020002185.1). NCBI lineage: Eukaryota > Metazoa > Annelida > Polychaeta > Sabellida > Siboglinidae > Paraescarpia > Paraescarpia echinospica. The sequence goes on along the minus strand of CM034534.1, from coordinate 4,667,727 downwards.
GCAGGACCGTTAACATGTTATTGTTGGTAGAGCGCAGGGCTCTTGTTGGTTTGTATGGGCATACAAGGTCGCATAAATATTTCGGGGCATCGCCATGCACAGCTTTATATGTAAACACTAATAGCTTAAAGTCGATTCTGTGTGCTACAGGCAACCAGTGAAGAATGCACAACAGAGGCATGGCGCTGTCACTCCGTGGGCGGCGTAGGATCAACCTAGCAGCAGAGTTGTGCATTCTCTGCAGTCGAGCGATGTTGTTGACAGAAGTGCCGTATAGAAGTGAATTGCAGTAATCAAGCCTTGATGTAATAATGGCGTTGACGACACGTTCCTTTGTCGACGTTGGGAGATAACGACTCATCTGGTTAATATGGCGCAGGTGAAATGAGCACACACTGACGATGCTTGAAACTTGCTTCTTAAAATCAAGGTGGTGATCCATAACGACACCAAGGTTACGAACACATCTTGAGGCAGTAATCGTAACACCTCCTACGCGTATCACACTGCCGTCAATAAGCGCAGCGGCACTCTTTGGCACTACGGGAAGATATTCCGTTTTATTGTTGTTCATGCACATGTAGTTTGATGTCATCCACTGATTGACAATATCTAGACACTCCTCCATACGTCGCCGAGTAGCAGCCAACGCAGTCGCAGTGAGGTCAAAATGGCAGTACAATTGCAGATCATCCGCATAATGATGAAAACAAAGTCCATGCGCTCTAATTATGTCGCCAATGGGTTGTACGTACAACGAGAATAACAAAGGACCCAGCACCGAACCCTGTGGGACACCCGATGTCACACAAGTTGTATTCGATGACGCATCACGAATGACCACACGCTGGGTCCGGCTCTGCAGATAGGATTGCAGCCAGCCAAGCGCCTTGCCAACAATGCCGTAACGCAACCGAAGGCGCTGGATCATTATCTTGTGATTGATTGTGTCAATCACATTGACTCAGACAGAAGTCCAGGCCAACTCCTTTGCTGCAAACTCTATGAAATGTAATTTTTTCCCGAAAAAGGTATGCTTTGTTCATTGTTATGAAACAACTGTTTGTTACTTCTTATTCTTCACAATAGCGTGGTGACCTCTGTACAAGGTAATTTAATGCTCATATATTATCTTCTTCACATCTGTGTGGTGACCTCTGTACAGAGGAATATCCCACAGTAACCATATGCGTGGGTCTAATTTAAAGTAAGGTTGATAACAACAATATATTACGAAGTTTAGCTTCGATTAATTGACTCAATGACCTAATGTCTGAAATGGTTAACTGTTTTTTTCCTATATAATTTTCAGTGTTATGTTTAATTTGAACAGTACAAAGTTAGGGCATCAAGAAACTGGCAAACTATATCCCAAATGACGGTTTACCCTTTTTGATAATTAAAAAATAACGATTGTTAGACCCAACTTAGCAGTAAACATAAATTGTCTATTCTACTACAAAAGTATTGATTTATGGCATAATTATTAACCACCACTCTACTGTCTACTGGTTCTTTGTGCCCTTCTAAGGGTTTGTATAGTGCCTGGAGATATGATAAAGGTGGCAGATATTATGTATGGAATGTATTATTTTATGTTTTGTTTGTTTATTATACTTATTTCATGTTCTACGTTTTAGAGGATGATCAGTATATGAAGTTGAAACACTGTTGTACGATGTCTGAACAAGAAAAACAACCGACTCCTCCAATGCAACAAAAACAGACTGCACAAAGACACATTGTTTGATCGTCACTTTCTGGACACATGCTGCATCTGCAAAATAAAAGAACTCTAAATCCAAGTCGACGCGATTTCTTTGCACGCTCATATTTCTTTCATTCGGTTAACACAAATTTATTAAATCTTTACTATCAACCATTTAAATTTTGTCCGTAGGTATGGATATAAAACGCTATTATCGTATTGGTAAAGTGATTTTTGTAAGGATTTAGTTACTATTTCACTGACATTTCTCTCACTCAGAATGTTTTGATTTTACTAACTTATATTTCACTGTCTGTTGAAATTAGTGCTCAGAACTCTTGTTAATTTGTTTCCACATTATTTCTGACATCAGTCACTAATGCTGTTTGACCACGCCGGGCATTGCCTACGCCAAGAGAGAGGTTATCATAAAGTCTTCCAAAGAGAATCAGTTGCCTTTTGGAGTAATTGATTAACTTTATAAAACAACATTTTGTTTGTAATTGATGTCTTGGTTTTAGTTGTTGGTTCGATCCCAACTGGTATTGCACTTTGTGCAAAATTACCCCTGGCATGGGCTTATTGACCGAAACATTGCATCTCCTCTTGTAATTATATTGATGTTGAATTGGAAATGCTCACCAAACAGTTATTATTTTCAACATTTAATTAATTGACTTTGACTAATTATTTCTGGTGTTGTGGAAATGATGCATTATAATTGATTACATTAATAAATATTTGCCCTGGAAATGACAACATAATGAGTCAAATCCATTATATTAAAATAATGGCTTATTTTTAGGGTATTTTAATAAACTTATGCTGGGCAAAATTTTTAAATAAAGGCATTGGGTAAGGTCCTGCAAGGGCACTTTCCCTAAAAATGAATGTACAGTGTATACATATACATTGACTTAGATTATAAAAAGATCTTCAATCCACCAAAACTTAGATAAGATAGCAAATGTCTACAAGTGTTAATGTAAAGCGTATATGTAAAGAGCTGTTCTGGAATTTAAGTAAATAAATCTAAGTTTCAAAATCATATAACTAAATTGCAGGGTTAGTTTTCTGCCGAGCAGAAAGGTATTTCTGCCGTGCCCATGGCAGAAATAGGGTAGAAAGGGGAGCTTTTCCCCAGGGTAGCATTTGCCCAGAGGGGCTTTTGTCCAACTACTTGCATTCATGTGTGAATTTTGTTGTGCCCATGTGTTAGTTATTGTAGCAGCACATTTGTACTTCCAGTGTATCATTACAACATAACATACACACTATGTGCCACATTTGAATGTCATGCATGTAATATTTCCATGCAGTCCATTTACATATATAATGTAAAGCTTCAACAGCCGTTTTCTTCATTTTCATTTTTTGATCCCTCCCAGATTCACTGCTCCATAACTTCGCCAATTTTTGTAGCAGTCATAATTTTTGAAACCGTGTAAAGCACCCTCCCCAACCTTTATAAGAATGTAAGAAAACAATGTTACAATTTGTTTGACTTATCACTCATTTGGTTAGGGGTCACATATAGACTTATTAGTCCAAAGGACTTCATGGCCACTTGGCCACTTTTTACTCTTTCTCCTATCTCTGCTCTCTCAGTCCATGTGCAGCCTAGTTTTATTACCAGCCTAGAAGTCGGCTGGTAATTATAATTAGTTATCACCTGGTCATCTTGTGGTCAATGGAAAGTTTGGTTTTGAAGCACCTGACCACTGTTGTATCCAACTAACCAGGCTAGCTGCTAGAGCTTGCTATTGTTTCAGTGTTTGGGTGAGCTGATAAGACATGTTTGCTAGCTGTCTGTGTCTTAGTAACTTGTTGGGGCTGGCACCACAAGATGACACTGTAATGGTGTAAGAAGGAAATAGAGATGTTTATATTGATAGCACAGGTAGGAAGTATTTCTGCTGCATGGTTTCTTCCATGAGGACAAAAACATGCCAACCCTGCTCAATTGTTATGCTAGAAACAAGTATCTTGAGCACTGAATTGGATGATGCTTCAAATGAGAGGTAAACAATGGTCTAGTTAATGTAAAAAGGACACAGTACTTGTATTCTGCACTGCAAATATTATTACAATGAACCTTACAACACAGTCAAAACTAGTTCATATAGTGTATGTGTGCTTGTGTGCGTGCGTGCGTACATGTGTGTGTTAAGAAAACATGTAAATGTAAAATAGTGGTGGTAGGAAGCCCCATGTAACTGCATCCATCTAATAGGCCTGTATTTCTATGACTTTGTCATTGAAGGAGCTACATGAAGATGCGCGCGAAGACCGTAGAAACAGAACTTGCTGAATGGGAAATCAGTCAAGCAGCAAGCAGACAGCAAGCAGACGGTTCAAGCTGTGGTATATTTGTCCTTATGGTAAGTCTTTCTTATAATAAGTAATTGCAGAATTTTTTTTGTATTTACACATTTTGCTTGGTCAGTCGCCATCTAGTTATGTTTTTATTTAATCACAGTCCATTCCATATATCTGATTTGGTTTATTTAATGTTACTAACTGGTTAGTACCTTCCCTGTATGTTAAATGAGATTTAAATATTATATGTTGTACTACTAACCACTATACATTTCAAATTTTAAAAGTAATTATCAAGTACTTGATCTCTAGCACCAAGTAAATACACTGGTTCAAGTTAATTTATCTGGTCCATCTCCAGCCTATAGCCTAGTGTTAGAAATGTCTTAAACAGTTAGATCAGGCATAACACCATAATTGACTACAGTTTTATTAAACAGTATTACTAAATGAAGAAATAATTACTATTGTAGAATGCTGAGGCTTTGGCAAAAGGTGTGGCAGTTGGCCTGATGGGTCAGGCCCAGGCTTCTCACTACCGAGAGTTCGTGACCGCCCGACTGGTGGAAGAGGGCAGCAGTGATTCTTGCTGCAATCCAACCTGCCAGCCCAATAGAGACTACACAGACTGGGTGGAGTGCGAAAATTGTTTTTCATGGTGGCACTTGCAGTGTACCGAACTGGTAACAAAACCTTTACAGTTCTACTGCACACACTGTACTAAGAGAATACAGTAGAACTGTACTCAGAGAGTACAGTAGAACTGTACTAAGAGAGTACAGTAGAACTGTACTAAGAGAGTACAGTAGAACTGTACTAAGAGAGTACAGTAGAACTGTACTAAGAGAGTATAGTATAACCTCACAATGTAGTTAACCCTGCAAATTGGCACCCTGTCACTGTGTTAATTTTTGATCATTTATCATCAAGCAACTTTTCTCTTTAAGGTGGTTATACTGTACAGTGAACTAAAACTGTGTAATGTGTGCAACCTGGCCTAAAAATTACAAACAGGAGGATAATGTTCCTCAAAGATCTATGCAAGTTACTAATGGAAACTTAGTAAATAAATTGTTGGCAAAGTTATTCATTGCTGAATTGATTAGTGAAAGAATTCATGTTTTGAGAAACAATGTTGAAAGTTTAATGCACAACATTTGTGACCCACCAAAATGAGACACTACTCGAGAAATTCATACGTCAATAATAACTATATTCTCATTACTTCCAGAGATATAGCTATTTTAATGTTAAAAATGCAAAAGTATGGTTTAAAAAAAAACAGTTTTAAAGTTTTCTCTCAGCTGGCTATGGTTTTTACTTTCTTGACTGTGGTTTTAATTGTCGGCTGTGCTTTTTCACTTTGTGGTTTCACACTGACTGCTGGCAGTAGTTTAGAGCATTGTCAGCAATAAAAAAATTGACAGTTGTCACAAAACTAAGTACGAAACACATGTTGCTAAAAATTTTACAATTTTCACATCACAACTAACACATGACAGATTTGTCTATTCACGATGGATACTCAATAACAAATTGTGACAGTGACGGCTCATAACTCGTAATGACCATCAGTAAGAAGTGTCTCATTTTGGAATGGTGGGTTACATTTATGAATTCAGTACAGAGAAAATGCATATTTTATAGGTGTTGTTGTTTGGTATAGTTGGTCTTTGGGGTAAGAAAATGATACGTTGAGTGCGCGCATAGGTTAGTTTGGAGCCAGCAAGTTTGGCTACGAATGTGCTTAAATGTTTCTTTTATGAAGTTGTCGATGTATAGTATATTAATATATTGGCAAAGACTGAAAACAGTTCAATGCAGTCAGTTGAATGTGTTGCTAATAATACCAAATATCGATTGGTTGGTTGGCTGGTTGGTTGGTTGTTTAGCCTAGATGACTTGTGGATTGGATTTGTTAAATTGTACATCACAGAACATGATATTGTACATAATAAACTCAGTTGTTATTGAATAAGAGGTGTACGTCTACAGTAGTTTCGAAATTAAGTAGAAAACAGTTTATTTTGTATAACCAATCAGATTCGGAAGTAATGACAGCCACATGTGTTGTTCCACAAGGATCCATGCTAGGTCCAGTTCTGTTCATGTTATATTAAAACAACATTGTTAAAACAATAAATATGTTATTTACAGATGGCACAAATAGGTTTCACTTACACACAAATGTTACTAGGCTTATTGAAGAAGTAAATTCAGAACACAATATGATATCAGCATGGATTCATTGTAACAAAATATCACTTACAATAAATAAAACAAATTTATTATATTTACTCCTGAAAAATAAGACGATGATCATGATGTAATTAAAATAAATGTAATTAGTATAATTCAAGTTACTTCAATAACATGTTTAGGAATTTACCTAGAGGAAACCGGTCATTTCATATTGTAATTCATTTGTATGTGAACCAGTGGCACCCCTTGTAAGCGTTTTATATACATATATATATATATGTAAATTAAAGCCACTTTTATTACACATTGTGCTGTGCCCTAATGTGTGCAAATAGTTATCCATCAAATAAAGGATAAATAAACATAACATTTTTACATAAGAAGGCAATCAGAATAAGTAGGCCTACTATATTTTTATTTATTAAAGCAAAAAATTAATTGTGTTGATTAATTTACCACCATTTCAAGAAGAAAGTATTTCGTATACACAACAGAATAGCACGACACCGTGGCTGTGCATATAGACAGTGCCGCGCGCCACATATCACGATAGCCTCGATATTAGTTATAGCCTCCATTACAGATCATGAACAACAAAAAGAGGGCTCTAAATCACACGATATGTTTGTGTGCGTGAAAATAATCATGCATGTATACGAACAATTATACTGGAAAACATTTCGTATTACTAACGCAAACCACCTTAGTAACAACGCGGAATCCTGGCACGCACTTACTCTGGGCCCGCTACCGTCGCGGGCCGAAAGTAGGCGGTGAATCCTGGCACGGGTGAATCGGGGCCCGTGACACCGGCCTTCTGCATTATTCTTCCACGTGCTCGGAACGTCTACGTACTTCTTCACAAGGTCTTTCTATCACAATTGTTAGTCTTCCTCTTCTCATGCCACCTTCCTCTGTTTTCAACGTTCTCTCTCTCTCCCCCTCCCTACCTTCTACGAAAATTATAATACAAAACATATTCTACCTACTAAAATGTCTAATGTGAGAGATTGTAGCAGGAAGCACGTATTATTGTGTGAAGGGCCAAATAAAATCTGTCGAAGCTCTTGTTGTCTGTATGGGACGTTAATTGAGGCTATTCTAGATGATTTATTGTCGAATCAACAACTGTTTTCTGTTCACTATACTGTGTGAGCTGTTCACCGAGTACATTTTATACAATAAGTAACACACATTAACACAATTTACTCGTTTATATTACATTTTAATATTTGTCATCATTCTAGTCTCAACTTTCATCAAATCGGTCTCAAAAGTAATCAAATTCGGCGCTGATGTGAAAGAAGCCAGCGGTGTCTTGGTGGAAGTTCTCATCGTCGATGTCGTCATCAAATCTGTAAACATAATATTTATCATCTCTGACTGGTTTTGTATAGAAACACAATGTGTCATTATCACCATTACATGTGTGATGTACATGGGACAGTGGCTACAAGGAATATGTTGGAACTTTGTGAAACTACTCTCTAACTCTCGGTACATACAACATCGAAGAACGGCATTACGAAGTTGTTCCTTTTGTTTTCCTCTCAAAATAATGAGAAATACTTTAGTAATATCCAATGTCATATCCGTATGGTCTATGACTAAATTCTTTTGCAATGAAATATAGTATTAGGGATTATTTATTTAAACCATACATAAATGTGTGTAGACCCCTACTGCTGTTGTAACTGCTCAAAACAATGAACAGTAACTAGTAAATGATCATAGCAATATATTAAGTGATGCTACTAAAGGTCTGATCATCAGGAACACAGAGAAAGGACATATTTATCAAACCATATTCATTTGTTATTAACGTGTGCCCCTCGTTAACTGCCCAATGTTTCCTCTTTCTCTTCTGTCGATTATTACTGAATGTTTCACTGTACATTTCACCGACTGCACAAGGCACGGCGTGACGTCATCACTCACGTCAGACGTAGCAACTCTCTATTAATTTATTTCCCTGACCTTGTTAATGTTCCAGTGTTTCCCACGTTGCCATCTGGCCACGATTAAAACCTCTTTCAAGATGACTCTACATTTCCCCGACTGCCACGTCAGACGTAGCGACTCCGGCGACTTTTGATACTTTGTGATACATTGCACAGCCGCCCGTACGTCTGACGTGACCTAAGGTGAAGGTCGGTCGGACGCTGTTGTTTATCACTCGCGGCACTTTCTACAGCCGTGTCTAATAAAGTCGACATTTGGTGACACTCGGTGGTCGTTGACGAGTTGGACAGAGTTGTGAGGGTGTGTTATTTGTCAGTTGTGTGGTTGGTGTGTCCCGGAGACGACTGACCCACGACGGGGGTGACCGGGACCAACCCCACAGACTGGAAGAGAGAGGACACGGGGTGACACACGACACTCACACAGCTCTGTACACACTGTCAACCCACTAACACGTGCATGTAGTAAAGACTTACTCTATCGTCACCCGCTTGGATAGTTGGGTGAGGAACCATCTGACGGTCTTCTTGCTTTTTTGTGTCAACCGACTGTTGTCGTCGTCCGAACACCTGTAAAGAAGGAGACACGAGTGACGACGTCTGGTGACACTTTCTCTCACCTCACTAAACACACAAACATAAACAACGTCCATCTACACACAAATAACCCGACTACATCAGCGACAAGTCACGAGGGGGTGTAAATGTGGTGGGGTGAATAAACAACTATTTACTGTATTGTCAACAATTACCTGTGATTAACGTGTGACGTTGACACAACGCGCTCGCGACACATATTTCACTCTTTCAATGACAGGTAGTTTTATTTGTACAGCAAATTGTTTACATTACATTAATGCACAATGTAGTTTAAATGTGGATTTAAATTTTTAATTTAAACAGTTTGATTAAAAAGTTAAAGTTTATGGAATGTTAACAGTAATTAGGTAATTTATGTGTATAATTTGGTTAAGTCACCATTAGTGTGACGGGGTAAATGTGAAGTGATGTGGGGTGAATAAGGAAATGTGTCCTTACTCGAGCCAGGTCAACCGTAGACAGCCCCGGACGACGCCTTCCACGATGTGTCGGAGGCCGTCGTCCGACAGTTGACATCGGTCGAGGCTGTAACGTAAACAACGAGTTGTTTTATGTCACCAACAACACACATCTGTCGTCTCACAAACTCACTTCTCTCAACTCTCCCACGACGACATGTCTACATTAACACAACAACAACTACTACAACAACTACTACTACACTGTCAACACATGTTGTAATAAATAATTAAACTTACCGTATCTTAGTGAGGTTTGGCAGAGACGCGACGACTGCCCCCAGCTTCTTGGCCGCGTCGACGTCACGAAATACGGCGGCGTTGTCGCTCAACCTGTGGATGAAATATATTGGTTGATTAAACTCGACAAACTCACGACCCCGTCACTCGCTGTCGCACATTAAACTACACAATACGTCTACAACACACGATAAACTGTCGCATGTTGTCCACTCGTGTCCACTACACTCACTGACCACTGACCAACAACACAATTGACAACACTTTCCTGCTCAAGTCTGTCACATTCCGTTAAATAACAACTGTTTAATGTTTCCTGCTCACGAATATGTCGACCCCGTGTCTCATTACGCGGCGACAAACAACAGATTTGGACGACAATCTCAACTCTCCCACGACGACATGTCTACATTAACACAACAACTACTACTACTACAACAACTACTACAACAACAACTACTACTACAGCTACTACACTGTCAACACATGTTGTAATAAACAATTAAACTTACATGTGTGGCCTAGAGTCGACCTCTTCCTGCACACGCTGGTCCAAGTTGTTGTTGTCACGAAATACGGCGGCGTTGTCGCTGAAGCTGTGGATGAAATATATTGGTTGATTAAACTCGACAAACTCACGACCCCGTCACTCGCTGTCGCACATTAAACTACACAATACGTCTACAACACACGATAAACTGACGCATGTTGTCCACTCGTGTCCACTACACTCACTGACCACTGACCAACAACACAATTGACAACACTTTCCTGCTCAAGTCTGTCACATTCCGTTAAATAACAACTGTTTAATGCTTCCTGCTCACGAATGTGTCGACGCCGTGTCTCATTATGCGGCGACAAACAACAGATTTGGACGACACTTTGTGTTCAGTTTGTTTCATTTTAGTCGGCCGCCTCCAACAATGACGTACAATGTGTCACATCGAGAGTCGGTGACCTGGAAACTTATACAAACAAGTCAAATCATAATTAGCATTATAACACTAAAATGTCACGAATGGGAATTCTTTAATTTAACACATTTAAGAAAAATCCAATAATAAATTATTAATAATATCTCAACCATTATATAACTCCGGTCAGCTGTAATAGCTGGACATTACAAGTAATACACGAATCGTTCAAGAATCAAGCCCTATCACAATAATTGTGATCGAGCTTGAACGAGTCGTGTATTACTTACTAGAATTTGTAAGTCACAGGCGGGTAGGCAAAATGTTTTACAACGCTGGCTCAACCTTGTCATTTTCATTGAATACCCGGTGTCATGTTAATGTAAACAGTAGTTCATACTCAATTGCACACAACTCACTCAGACACAACTTACAAATTTAAAAAAACAATTATAATTGTTATAATTATGAGTTTGCGCAATAATTATGTTAAGTTAATGCACATGGTTACGCACGCGTTGATTGTAGCCAAGCTTACCTTTCCACTTCATCTCAAAAGAGCACACAAGGCAAACTTGTAGCTACTTTAACGTCAACTGATGTTTCGGCGAGAAAGAAACTTTCCAGATATGATTCTAAATACGGTGTAACTAAGTATTTTTGTTGTATTTTGTGACAAATGTGTATACAAATTACTGCATTACTTACCTTGTTTAATAAAAACAACTTGGGGATTGGTTGGATTATAGTTACTGTAAGACAGGACACAAAAAAGTAATGCTATAGAACTCATCAAACAAAGCGTGCGCGAATGCGGCTGTATCGAGCAGACGACATCTGACGTGACGCTAACGACACAATGCTACCACCTGGAGACAAGTGTGGAACGAACGTGGTTCTAGATGCATTCGCCGAATGTCACTAGCACTCAATCGCCTACAGAGCCATTGATATGGGGTAAGACCACATTAAGGATTCGTCCGCCATTACCGAAAGAGTGCCCTTGAAAATACCGTTTTGATGTCATGTGTGAATTTTTTTCAAGCACTTTGGCATGGCACATGTCAGTCCAGTGAATGCTGAATGTACTACTACATTAGATCTTTCACGAGGTAGCAATAAACATACGTTAGTCGCTCGCGTATTCGCACAGTGGCTATTTTGCAGAACGCACCAATATTTCAAAATCCGTCACCAGATTGGGGCGAAATTAAGGGGTGTCAGGTTCGGGTGGATTTTTCTGAAAACTGAGGTATGAGAATTTTACGAGTTTTCCACAGCACTTGTGTCAATGGAGGTTAAATATGCTGTGAAATTTTCAAGAAAATTGTTCGTCAAATTTAGCAGGAAATGAAGGAAACGTTATAATGGCCGCCTATGTAAAATTTAAATTTGGTCTTACCCCAAATTAGAAATACGCCCGTTTTATCACAAAAACTGCAAAAATGTGATTTGAGCGACGGGTGATGGTTTTTCGGCTGTATTTGTAATCTGGTGTAGACCAGAATATCATGCAGCTATTGCATACTGTTAGTATTACATCTAAAAGAAGTTTTAAAAGTAATTAATAAGCCAGTTATTATGTGATATGCATGGAAAATAAAGTGATAATTTTGGTGGCGTGAAAGTTAAAAAGTACATTCCAAGCATGTTCTATGATACTGAGTACCACGAAAGCTTGTGTAAAAAGTGTATATGTGTCAGGGCGTGGAGTTTCTTTTAAATCTACATCATGTGCAACAATATTGACATATTTCCAGTAGGATGAATTTCGCCTTAGTTATATCATTTATATTTTTGTAAGCGACATCTATAAATGCGTGTTTCTTAACCCCAATACTAACGTGGGTGTTTCTGCTGTTCCAACTTGTCCTTCCTAATTATATGGCACTTATATATATATATATGTATATCATACCTGGATCGCACAATAAGCAATAATGGGCAAGCAGGCAATCATTTTGATTCCACCCCCTTCCCTAACGCGGCCCTAATTTTAGTAAAATGTTGGCCACCATAGGAAGCAAGTTGTCCACACACTTCTACTAATCAGGCATCTGGCACCTATTTTTTTAGCAACATCCATACACTAACTGAGACAAGAAGAACAATTGAGAATCTACATAAATATACCACGAATGTAACAGAGAATATCATAACAGTGTGTGACTCTCCAAATGTGCAGCGACCGCAATGATCCGAATTAGTTCATTTTTAGCCATAAGAATTTTAATTGGTCACCAAAGAGAAGGGTCATATGTTGAAATTGTGTACATGGACTGGCATGCTATCATTTTCAACGATCATGTGCTTTTCAGCTGTAATATAAACGAATCATACCGAAGTCTGCACAAGGAAAGGCAGCTTAAACTAACTGTAAGCTGACGTCAACTACTCTGACAAGAAGCTGTTTTTACCACTGGTATTTTTTACGTTATATCCGTATATTTAACATCAGAAATGTTTGTTAGTACCCTTGTAAGAATTTGGCGATGTTTGAATAAAATATGATTAGGACAATGGACTCGTTGATGTACTTGGAGAGATTCTGGGTGCCACAACTGTCAACAACCTTTATCACGTGTCTTGGATGTCCTTGTCAAACGTTTGTTTCTTTCTGAAATTAACTACTTTGCCAGTAGTATCTCTCTAATATATAGTGGCCAAGTAATTGACGTGTGGCGATGTTTGGACACTCTGTATCAAGCAGAGATCTGCGCCTGTGTAAAAGTATGGTTATTTTAAGGTGGGTTAGGACAACAATTTGTTTGACGCAAGATACACGTTCCACTGGGCATCCCAGTTTTGGTTTCATAATGTACTATGTATATACCTCAATTTACACCCAGCATTTTAGCCCGTTATCTACAATATAATTGTAGTTACCATCAAAAGACGCCTCTGTGCCTTTCAATATTGTGAATATTGTTGAAATGCTTGGCTTGTGCTTTTGACACCTACTGGTGTCGTACACGAATGACATATGAAACAATTGCACGTAATGACAAACCAACAAGACTCGTGATCGACTGATCATAAACGTAACTCATGTATCTGTGTCCGTGTCGCAAGAAAGAATCAGCCCAACAATATTATAAAATTCGATAATATGACACTATAGTCCAGGATGTTCCATCCCCCTTTTTTACTAAGTAACGAGAACATTAACTACAACTATGGATTATATATGGCGCATATTATTCTAATTTAATATCGCAACTAATCTACTGTGGCACATATTCTACTAAGGTAATATGGCAACTCAATTAATTATTCCAGTGTTAGGCTATAAGTCGAGCCTGTCGGGATGTGTGATTGCTCGTCCCGACCTCGTTCGATAGGACAGCTGCGTCGCGTCGTCTGTTCTTCGTGCGCGTTCGTGTTGCTGACGTGATGTCGCCTGCTGCTGCGCCGGCTGAACTTGTGATGTGACGTCACCGCCTTCAGCTGTCGGAGTCTCGTCAGCGAAGTGAACTCGTCGCGGTGACCCCGTCGTTTGTAGTTGACGTCGGTTGCGCCGCAGGATGCGACCGTTCTGCGCCTCGATGAGGTAGGAGCGCGGTTCGTCGCAGATTGCCGTCACAGTGGCTGGCTGCCACCGGCCTGACACGAGATCTTGCATGCGCACTTGCTGCCCTGTCGTGAGTGGAGGCAAGTCGTGTGCACGCGTGTCGTGATACGATTTCTGCGTGTCCTGACGCTCCTGTAGTCGTGTGTGTATCTCGTCTCGGTGCGTCAGGACGTTTCTCAGCTGAATCGGGAGGTCGCCTTTCATCTTGCGCGTGTAGAGCAGCTCGCCCGGTGATGGCAAGTGATGGTCTATTGGCGTCGTTCTCAGGCAAAGCATCGCCTTGTGCGGATTGACTCCGCTCTCCCTGGCCTTGAGAAGAGTGCGTTTCACTGACTGAATGTTACGCTCGACGAAACCATTCGACTGCGGGAAGTGAGGATAGCTCGTTACATGCTCAAATCCCCATTCCTCTGCAAACTTCCGGTAGTTGATACAGTCGTAGTGCGGCCCGTTGTCGCTCCTGACCTTCTCCGGGGCGCCGTGTTCCGAGAGGATGTCCGCCGTGGCCGTCACTACTGCGTGGCTGGTACACGGTGTCGGCATCTTGCGTATAAACGGAAACTTTGAGTAGTAGTCGACGACGATTAAGTACTCGGAGTTGTTGTAGTGAAACAGATCGGTCCCTAGAATCTGCCATGGTCGTGTCGGCAGTACGTGTGGTAGCAGTGTTTCTCTGGGGTTTGTCCGTTGATGTGTCTGGCACACGTCGCATCTCTTGATGACCTCCTCGATGTCCTTGTTTATACCATCCCAGAAGACGCTGCTTTTGGCTCTCAGTTTGCATTTCTCTACGCCCTGGTGTCCCGCGTGTAATCTCTGCATCACATCGGCCCTCATACTGTCGGGTATCAGTGCGCGATCACCTTTCAGGATTATCCCGTCCTCTACGGACAGCTCGTCGCGATAACACCAGTATGGCTGCAAGTTTCTCGGGATTTCGTCGCGTTTCTGTGGCCACCCTTTGACGATGACGTTCAGCAGATCGCGGAGTACCGTGTCTTTTGATGTTTCGCTCCGTAGTTCGTGGATCTTGTTGTTCGAGAACTGTACCATGCTGACCATGACATCGAGGTCGATTTCGTCTCTGCTTTGAGGGTTTGATAGTCTCGATAAACCGTCTGCCAGGAGCAACTCCTTTCCCGGCCTGTACTTGATTGTGACGTTGTAGTATTGGATTCTCAAAAGCATTCTTTGCAGTCTAGGAGGAGCTGCTGTCAGGTACTTTAGCTGGATCATTTCCAAGGGTTTGTGGTCGCTTTCGATCACAAAGTGCTTGTCGTAGACGTATGTTCGGAATCTTTCGGCTCCAAACACAACAGCGAGTAGTTCTCTCTCTATGTTTGCGTATCTTCTCTCAGCGTCTGTCAGACTCTTGGATGCATACGCAATGGGTCGTCCTTCTTGAAGCAGGACAGCTCCCAATCCTCTCCCTGACGCATCAACTTGTATGACTGTGTCCTTGTCACGGTCGAAGTAAGCCAGTGTTTTCTCCGTGCAGATTGCTGACTTGACCTTCTCGAAGACTTCCCGATGTGCCTGTGACCATTGGAAGTCGACGTCCTTCTTGAGCAGGTCTCTCAGGTTTGCCGTACTCTGTGACAAGTTGGGTATGAACGGACCCATGTAGGTGACGATGCCTAGGAACTCTTGCAGTTCTGTTGCGTTGGTTGGAGTTGGAATCATGTGAATATCCTCGACCTTCTTCGGGTCAGGATGGACACCTTTGTCGTCGTATACAGTACCAAAAAGGTGATGTGTGGCGCCTTTATCGTACACTTCTTACTATTGAACACCAGGCCGTGTTCTCGCGATACTCTCATGAAGTTATGTAGGTGGGCGTCGTGTTCCGCCTCGGTGCGTCCGAATACAGCGACGTCGTCCGCGATGCCTACTGTGCCTGGGCAGCTCTCGAGGATCATGTCCATTTTCTGTTGGAAGACATCTTGCGACATGATGAGCCCGAACGGCATCCGAATGAAGCAGTACCTCCCAAACGGACTGTTGAAAGTCGTCAACAGGCTGCTCTCCTCGTCAAGTGTTACGGACCAGTAGCCATTTTTGGCATCGAGCTTCGAGAAGTGTTTCGCGCCCGTGAACTTGTGTGTGATCTCCTCGCTTTATGGCTCTATTGAGATCTTTGGGATCCAGACATATCCTCAGCGTACCGTCTTTCTTGCGAGAAAATGCCAGACTCGAGACCCAGTCGGTCGGTTCAGTGACTTTCCTGATGACATTCTCTTTTTCCATCTTGTTGAGCGCTGCCAGAAGTTCCTCCTTCATCTGAATAAGACACTTTCTTGGCGCGTATGACCGGTTGCGCATCGGGATCAGTGACGATGTGGTACTTTCCTGGGAAGTTGCCCAACGAGTCGAATCGGTCTGGGTATTTCTGCTTCAACGTTTGCGTCGAGTCGATTGCATCTGTATCACGTGTGCCGGTTTGTTCGACAGTTAACTTCCCAATCGCGCAGTGTAGGGTTACCAGTCTGAGTTGGCGAGAGTTTGGGAGTCCTAGGATCGCTGGACCGTCTGTCTCTGCCACGTAGAACTCAGCATCTACCTAGACGCCTTGGTGGTACCGACATGGTAGCTTGATCGTCCCGTACTGTCGTATGCGCGTCCCGTTGTACGCAGATAGGATGGTGTTGTTTTTTAGCGTGAGCGCTCCGGGGGTCGGGTGTTGTCCCGTCATAGCTTCGGGAAACATCTTCATGAAGATTCTGAGTGGAAGTATGTTTCCTTGTGCCCCGGTGTCTACTTTGACCTGTAGATCGGCTGTCTGGCCGTTGCGTGCACTAGGTAGCTTGACGTCTAGTGTCGCAAATACTTCGTCACGTGTATCCTTGGTGCTGTTATGTGTCGTCATCGATGCGAAACTGAGGTGTTCGAACTGGTCAGCTGCTTCATCGCGTGGCTCGCGCTCTAAGCCTACTGCATGGACTGGCGTGTCGCGCCTGCCGCGTCTGCCACGTCGTCCGCGGGATGGGCCGTCATAGTGACGTCGTGGACGCGTGTCACGTGACTTGGATCGGCCGTGACGTCCTCCTTGGCCCCCTGATGACGGTTTCCTGCATACTGACTCCCAGTGGTTTCTGCCACCGCACTTCCTGCACGTAGAACCGAAGGCGGGGCATTGGTCCCCTTTTTGATGAGACCGTCCACAGTATCCACAGCCGTCGCTGCGTCTAGCAGAATTACTATTAGCTCTGTTCACATAGTGCACGGCGGTGTTATCTTGCACTCCCTGCAACTGAGTCATGTGATTAATCGAAGCCTCAGTTGTTCGGCCTATGTTGACTGCCTTTTCCAGTGTTAGCGTTTCGTCATGGGCTAATAGTTGTTTCTGTACTTCAGGTATCTTAGTTCCAATAATCAACTGTTCAATCAACCGTTTGTCGGCCTCTGCCGGGCTGAATCTGCACTTCTGAGCGTGTAGCGTCCATCGCGTGACGTAATCATCAAAGGACTCTCCGGCCGCCTGATTGTACTTCTGCAGGTAGAACCTCTGTAGGCAAAAGTTGACTTTTGGTTCAATATGATCCTGGAATTTCCTCCACACTACGTCTGGGTCGTTTTTCTCAGTGTCTGTTAGTGCCCAGGAATTGGACATTTTAATGCCATCATCTCCCGCGTATAGTAGTATGTGGTTCACCATCATTTCTCTCTTGGTGTCCTTTACGGTGAAGTAGATTTGGCATTTCTGCTTAAACAGCCTAAATGTTCCAGGCACGTCTGCACTAGTCCAGTCCATCTTTGGGTGATCAGACATTACGTTGTGTAGTGTGTTGGCTAGTATGACGACATTCAATCTTTTTATTGACAGTCACTCAATTCAGACACGCAACGACTTGCGGCTAGCACGAGGTACAGTGCTACACCCTAGCGGATGAGTTCATACGAGCGTGCCGCGATGACACTCGCAGTACATGTGCCGCCGTCTGGCGAATTAGATGACACTAGAGTTGGGTCACTCGAGCTGATAGAATCGCCGACGTCTTGTTCCGTCGTCGCTGCCGCGCTGCGTACGTCGTCGTACGGTCGTAGGTTCGTGCCTCACGTAGGTTTTCAACGGCTAAGGGGCGTTGTTGAGTCGATTCGTCGATGTCTTCACGGATTTTCTAGTAGATGCGCCGCTTCACTTGAATGGCTTCGTATGTATTGACACGCGCTTGTCAACGTAAACGTTCGTGGGCCCAGTGATGTACGCGAAAGTAGTTCGGCTTCGCTATTGTTGCCACGTTGGTGGTGCGATAAACACATCAATGTACTGCCAATTCGTTAGGCAGTGGGCCAGCAATGTCCTTACGTTGTGTGGTTTCTTCGTTGATTCCTTTCGAACCGCTGCCACCATGAAACAATTGCACGTAATGACAAACCAACAAGACTCGTGATCGACTGATCATAAACGTAACTCATGTATCTGTGTCCATGTCGCAAGAAAGAATCAGCCCAACAATATTATAAAGTTCGATAATATGACACTATAGTCCAGGATGTTACAACATATAGTTCATGATTGCATCAGATTATTTAGCATAGTTTGTGGGCATTACGTTATACCAAAATTCGTGAAGATTTGTAACGTGCATGTCCAATAAAAATGCTGCTTAAAATAATGATTTTGTGTATTTTTTGCAAAAGAATACATTTTATGAAAAATTACCAAAAAAATGTGTTTAATTAATATTCTATATATTTCATTCCCATATCGGTAAGATACTGTGTTGGCCTGTATGCTGTGCTCAGTACCATTCATACCAGGCAAACGTCGTATGTAATATAAAGTACCGAATAAGCATGTTTAAACCAACTCAAGGCGCTGTTTAGCTTGGACGTGTGCACAGTTTGATGACGCATATTTTAATTGTTATTGAGACAGTGTAAATTTCCCGTTGTGGTTAATCTAGTTATATGTATAGCTTGATATAAATCTAACTTTCGTGAAGATTTGCAAGATTCAGGAGATCTATTTGGGGTAAGACCACATTAAGGATTCGTCCGCCATTACCGAAAGAGTGCCCTTGAAAATACCGTTTTGGTGTCATGTGTGAACTTTTTTCGAGCACTTTGGCATGGCACATGTCAGCCCAGTGAATACTGAATGTACTACTACATTAGATCTTTCACGAGGTAGCAATAAACATACGTTAGTCGCTCGCGTATTCGCACAGTGGCTATTTTGCAGAACGCACCAATATTTCAAAATCCGTAACCAGATTGGGGCGAAATTAAGGGGTGTCAGGTTTGGGTGGATTTTTCTGAAAACTGAGGTATGAGAATTTTACGAGTTTTCCACAGCACTTGTGTCAATGGAGGTTAAATATGCTGTGAAATTTTCAAGAAAATTGTTCGTCAAATTTAGCAGGAAATGAAGGAAACGTTATAATGGCTGCCTATGTAAAATTTAAATGTGGTCTTACCCCATATATAGAGTTTGGCCATTGAGGTTCCGATTTCTGATTGGTCGATGACTGTGGACGCCATTTTCGGTCCAACGCGTCCTCGGGGGAGAACGGGATGCAATGCCGTGTTATTCTGCTTGCGGATGCTCTAATCGTAGCGAAACTGGTGTACGGTTATTCGGGTTTCCTTTCAATAAAAGCAGGAGGAACGTATGGGAAGCGAAATTGAAACGGGAAGGTTGGATACCAAAGCCAGGGGGCTCAAAACTGTGCGGGGTAGGTGGCGATATTCAAGGTTAATCATGCAATCACTAATACTAGTAGTGGTTCGCAATTTTGCCGTACGCAATAGGAAAAGCTCGTTTAAAGAAAAAGCGGTGGCAAACGTTTCCATATGATATTCATATTCTAGATCTCTACCGTACATTTAATGAAATTTGTGCAAACAATTTGTACTTTGAAACTACTTTGAAATTGAGTGAAGTACCTACAATTTTACAACGACAAAACTGCGTTACCACGAAAACACACTAGCGGGCATTAGTTGCGTTATATATATATACAATAATATAGTATACAATAATAATTTTGGTAGGTACGCAACGTTGTTTTTTATTTATGCCACTTATGATTAAAATTGTCCATGTTGTATTATTAAGCAGTTATGTCGTAAGTTATGACTTATGCTATAGGCCTGGGCCCTGTTTTTTACTAACCTGATTATGGATAGATGAGTTTGGTAAAAAAAGCAAGTTGTTTTTCGGCTTTGCTGTTTGATTCAATGGCAATGGTAAACACAGGAGGCTATCGCGAGATCCAGGAATATATTTTTTTTAATGCTGCGACTTTTAGCTTGTTTAACTACCTGTCTAAGGCTAAACATGCCAGTCATACTCATAATATCACTCATGTTGTTAATGTCGGTGTTTACCACTTCCTTTTAACTATTCAGCATTTATTTAAGAGTTTACTGTAATCTAGTCAGTCAATCTGTATGTATGCGTTGATAGACGCGAAACAGAGAGATGGTTAAAATGCCTAAATACCCTGATCCCATAATGGTATTATCATAATTATGGCTTGAATGGGCTATGTCTATGCTTTTGCAGGTTGTGGCTATTTTTGCTATGGTTATGTAAATATGCAATTTTAGCAAAATTTGGAAGAAATTATTGCATATGAGATGCACTTGCAGATTAATTAACTATTATGTAATCGGTTGATCAATTTAAGTGATTTACTAAAAGTAGATGAGTTGTTTTGAATGATATATTTACGATGATTGACCACCACTGCAAGTAATTGCTATACATCATATTACATGGTTAGAAAACATCTTTTTGGCAAAGTCCAAATGCAATAAATGTGTAAACATCACAGTACTTTCTTGGCATTATTATTACAAATAATCATTTATTTAATTTTAGGCTCATTTTGAACAGGACCAATTTGAAACACATCGTGTTGATGGAAAATGCAAACTGAAGGCAAACGCAGTGCCAACAATCTTCAGTCATCAACCAGCACCAAAGAGGCGCAAACTCCCCAGATATCATCTTGCTGCTGCTGCTGCTACCACCAAATCTCCCTGTCTGTCTTCATCAGATCATCCATATTGTGCAGGTCCTCAGACAACTCCGTCAAAGGTGGATGACGAAAGTGAAAGTAAGTGGTTGCTGAGAATACATTGTCAGTTGTGCCAATACGTCCTGTTCATGCTTGTCACAAAAAGTGACAAAAGGCCATTGCAAAAAAATCAAATTCTCCATTATGATATGTTATGAAATCATAAATTTAAGTAGTAATCCAATGTGTATTTTTGCACCACTAAAACATTTGCCATTCATGTTAGACACACACATGCACACACGCGCGTGCGCACACACACATACACAAAACCTCAATTTCTTTTGAGGTACCAAATAATTTCCATTATTCTTAGAGATATGACCCTGAAATATAGCACAACAACAAAGACTACAGCATTTTGTTCCTACTGTGCATAGTCAAAAGCCATTTCTCAAACATTACTTGGAATACAGACTACTGATTCATTCATATGAATGGTTGTGGGATATATTAATTTGTTAACAATTCTTTGATGTGATGTAGAATCAAGTCTATTCAGATCATGTTTCAATAAGTACCTCTTTCAGAGATAATTAACAATCACTACTGGTATTGCATAACATTTTATTATATTGTAGGTGACACAAGTAGCACTACTAGTGACAGTCCCAAACCCACTAGCAGCAAGACATGCCCTGATGACACATCGCCACCATCTGAAAGAAGCCATGAGCTGAAAGAAGCACAAAGGAAACTGCCATGCAGATAAGGGTGACATTGTTGTAAAAACAAATGAAGTGTGTGAAACGCGGGAAAAGGGAACTGATTAAGAATCACGCAAAGTGCATGGTTTCCTTACGCAAATTATTTACTGATGACTAGCTACGTGTACTAGGTAGAAAAAGCATGCGCGGTAGCAAATGGAGTGCTAATACTGTAAAGAAAGCCTTGCAGTTGCGTTTTGCATGTGGGTCAACTGGATATGAACAGTTGTTAGAGCAACAGTTTCCCCTGCTGTCATTGCGCACGCTACGGAGAAAAATGCAGGGTGTTGTGTTTGAACCCGGTGTTCTAGATGAAGTGTTTAGTTTATTACAGTTGAAAGTACAACAGTGGAAATCGCAAGAATGCGAGTGTTGTTTGACCTTGGATGAAATGGCAATTACCTCCAGTGTCGAAGTTGACCAAAGTAGTGGTAAATTACTAGGTGACATTACCCTGCCAGGCCATACCGGCAATGTTACTCATGGTCTCGTTTTTATGCTAGGTGGTGTAACAACTCGGTGGAAACAAATTGTTGGCTATCATTATACTGGGAACTCTATCAATGGGACTGCTTTTAAAGATATGGCCATAGATATAATCAAGCATGCAGCAGCTATAGGATTACATGTAGTTGCTGTGACTAGTGACATGGGTTCTGCAAACAGAAGCATGTGGAAGAGTTTTGGTGTTATATGCGGTAAACATAGTCGCACAGTTAATAAGGTACAACATCCGTGTGATCCATCCAGGGAGTTGTTCTTTACTGCTGATGTCCCGCATGTCATCAAAAACTTGAAAGCAGCCCCTGTCAGTGGTCAGACTATCACTCTTCCTGACTATGTTGTTGAAAACAACAACTTGTGCAGCTCAGAGGTGAGCATTGCTCCAGTTAAGGCTTTAGCACAAAGTCAGGAAGACCAGCAGTTGAAGATTGCCCCAAAACTAACAAGTGCAGCTCTCAACCCTTCCCACTTTGATAAAATGTCTTTACCATTTACATTACTATTGACTACATGTAATTAAAGGGCATTGCCATTTTCCACCCTTATTCCGTGAATCTCTTTCTCTTCATAAACCTAGCAATGCACAGCAGATTCCAATACACATCACATCCTATAACTACACTATAGATGAGGCGAGGAGCAGTGAATAAAATGAAAGTGTCGCACGCCCTTAATATATTTAGTAAATCAGTGTCAGCAGGAATTCATTTTCTAGTAGAATCGAACCATGCAGGTACAAAGTCAGCTGACCTTGTAACTGCCTGGTTCATCGAACTGGTCAATAAATGGTTCGACCTTATGTGCAGTCGACACCCTACAATGGCTCTAAGCAAAATTAATCCCTCGGAGCATGCCAGTGCTATATCATTTCTCAAATCTGTCATCCAAGTTTTTACTGGAATACAAATTGGTAATAAGTGGAAACCTGTTCAAACAGGTGCTATTCTATCAACACAGTCTATTATAGACATTCAGAATGAGTTACTTGACAAGGGCCACAGTTATCTGTTAACAGCTAGATTTACCCAGGATTGTCTAGAAAATCTGTTCAGCTGTGTACGCCTGAAAAACCCTGTTCCCTCTCCAGTCAAATTCAAATACGCATTGAAAATATTGACTGTTGCCCAGTTCCTAAAAACATCTACTACTGGAAATTATGAGAATGAGGAAGGAGAGTTTGTGGCAGACTTTCTTGATCAGCAGCAGGTCTCACCTAAGCTAGCAGAGTCAGACTTACAGTTACAGCCAATGATCTTTTCTGAAGCGAAATCTGTGAAGGAACTTGGTAGTGCAGAAGAGAACAGCTTGTACTACCTAGCTGGATACTGTGTATCAAAAATCCAGAAGCATGACAAAGTTTGTGACAATTGCATCTCGGGTGTTGTTAGTTCCACTGTTACATCTCTTGATGCTGCCAAACTAACTCAGTTTAAAGAGTATAAGGATGGCAGCCTTACCCATCCAACAAACCAAGCATTTCAGGTCTTGTTGGCATGTGAAATGGTGTTTCGTCAACAGCATGAAAAACGTCTTATGTCGCAAAGAAATGTAAAGGCATTCTTGGTGAATGTTTTTGAATTAGCAACTACGAAAGTCCAACTCCAACTTTGTCCTACTATCAAACATAAGCTGATTGGGCAATATACTGTTGTTCGGCTGCATATATTTTCCATGATGTTACGACTTGCAAGGAAGAATGCAAATTCAGTGCATAAATCCGGTAGTGAACTTGGCAGTAAGAGTATGGCAATGAGACAGATGGTGAAACATATTAAATAGGAATGTGACACGTTGCATTTATTTGCACTGTAAAGTTCATTTGTGGTTGTAGTGGTAGTTGTTGGCACCATGCTTAATGTCAACATTTCACCTTGTTAAATGTGTTAACTTTGTAAGTCAGTTAGATGTGAAGTTATGCAAGGTTGAATTGACTGATTGAACCTTCAGGGTACTAAATTACCCGTGGTACGCATTGTATTTTCCAAGACGTTATAACAACAAGAAAGAAAGCAAATTCACTGCATAAATCTGGTAGTGAACTGGGCAGTAAGAGTATGGCAATGGGACATATGGCGAAGCATTAAATAGAAATGTGACATGTTGCACCTGTTAGCACTGTAAGATTCATTTTGTCATTATGGCATTTTGGGCATCATACTAAATGCCAACATGTTACTTCTCAAAAGTGTTACTTTGCAAGTAAATTACATATGAAGTTGTGAGTGGTTGAATTGACCGAGAGGTTTAACATTGCAATCAAGTCTCTGAAATATTCAGGGTACTATATTACCTATTGTACGCATTGTATTCTCCAAGATGTTAAGAATTGCAAAAATGCCAATACACTGCATAAATCTGGTAATGAACGTGGCAGTAAGATTCGTGTTGGCATTATGGAGTTCAGACACATTGCTAAATGCCAACAGTTCACCTTGTTAAAAGTGTTACTTTGTAAGTCAATTACATGTGAAGATGTGTATGTGCAGCTTTGAGAATAAAGGTATTCGATTTTGCCAATATGTGTTAAATATGTACATACTACAGTGCATTTTGGATATGTTGAACTTCCAGGGACCCGGGGCAATACTTCTAGTTATCAGAAACTCCACTAATCAAGATCTGTTTTATGGCCTTATATGACTGGGACTGAAGAGAAAGATCGACATAAGCAAAAGTCAACTAAAATGACAGTTCGAGTTATCTGAAGCACACTGTATATATTTTAAACAGGGTCCCATAGAGACACAATCATGCTGAGTGCTACTACTGTATATTAATATGTTGCCTACTGGTCTGTATAATAGTAACCAATACCATAACAATGTCCTAGGTTCATATTCGTTTAACAGAGGAGCAAACTTTCTCAATCTTTAAGCAATGTTCACAAAGACACATCATCCCATTAACAAGCTGTAAGGCTTACACACCAACTCTCCACCCCTTCAAAGTGATGCACAAAATATCTTTAAAATATTTAAACATATTATATTGTTATATTAAGAAATATCTTTACTTCTAATTTTAATGTATGACATGTAGACCCTTTTAATATGTGTGTATGTATATATATATATATATATAATACACACTTTTATTTTCATGCATTGTGCGTATACAAATTATTCATTATACTCATGACTGGGAAATTTGTACCAGGTCAAAAACTGTATCCCTGAAATCTCACCATTCCTGACCCTCTTACCTTTTTTGTGATCATATTTATTGTTAAAACGGACCTAAAATATTAGGATGCACGATTTATGCTCCCACCACACCAGTATATAAATAAATACTCATTAAACTGCTATAATAGAGAATACGTATGAAAACATTTAATAAAAGTAGGCTAACTAATATTAATCAGTCATCCATACATGCATAGACATGTGTGTAGTAATAATTAGACATAACATGTGATGTATATGTAACGTTATCAGCTATGCACTGAATCACTGTTGCTGCTGCTGCGCTGCAACTGGACCGAAAACGGCGCCCATGTTTTCAATTGGCCAAACTCTATATATCAATGGCTCTGATTGCCTACAGACCCATTGATTTAGTTTGGTCATTTTCGTTCCATGTCCAGCTGCAGCAATGACAGTGCCTGGATGCACGACTGATAACGTTATATATACATCACATTTTCCTTCTATTTATTACTATAAACATGTCTACGCATATATGACTGAATTATTCTTCTCTGAGAAGCATTCAGCCATGCTGCAATTAATGCACGAAGACTTCATTCGTACACAACTATCCACCACTTGCTATAGACAGGTACTCATCATACAGCTGAGTAGAGTGGAGCAACATAGAGTGAACAAACTTGCCCTAGGTTCGACACGGCAGCACATGATTTGAACCTGGGTTGTCTTGACTGAGAGTCTGATGCTCTAGCCACTGCGCCACAGCGCTCCACAACATGGCACACAATATTATTATAAATCACTAAAGGTTGTTCACCTATTGAATGTGAAGAATTTTTTGGAAAAGTTGATTCTGAGTGGAATATTTTGCAAAGACACCAATGGGTAATACACAAACTCCTTTAAACATTATACCAATATAGTAAGGGATTATGCCTGATATATTGTACTTCACATTCTGGGGTGGGGTGTCTGTATATACAAGCATTACCACTCATTACCTGGGGTGGGGTGTCTTGGTAGTCATCACACAATGATTGGTACAGTTTTCTCATCTAATAAACATTTGTAATTTTACATTGTTGATTATTATTAATTACACAGACCTACATTCCACCATTTAATACTCAGTAGAAGCACTCAACGTTACTGTGTCTCTGTGGTGTCGTTTGAATATAACTCATATTTGTGAAATCAAATTAATAGCTTTATTGTTGATGCAACAGAGGACACACACATCACACATTTACATTTAGGTTGTGTATCCACTGGCCCAGGTGCAAGTAGATTTGAAAAGTTAATGGCCCAAATTTTGTAGA
The DNA here is from genome assembly GCA_020002185.1 of Paraescarpia echinospica. NCBI lineage: Eukaryota > Metazoa > Annelida > Polychaeta > Sabellida > Siboglinidae > Paraescarpia > Paraescarpia echinospica. Next base: position 4,641,044 of record CM034534.1, on the reverse strand, counting down.
TATAAAATGGGCTAAGAGGCCCTGAAGTCCTTTGGACTAATACATCTGTACCTGACCCTAGCTGACTAAATGAGTGATAAGTTGGAAAAATGTTAACATTGTTTTCTTACATTCTTGTAAAGGTTGGGTAGGGTGTTTTACACGGTTTCAAAAATTATGACTGCTAAAAAAATTGGTGAAGTTATGGAGCATTGAACATGGTAGGGGTCAAAAAGTGAAAATGAAGAAAACAGCTGTTGAAGTTTTACATTATATATGCAAATCAATTGCATGAAAATATTACATGCATGACATTCAAATGTGGCACACAGTATGTATGTTATGTTGCAATGATACACTGGAAGTACAAATGTGCTGCTACAAAGACTTATCAAGTTATGCCAGATTTTGTTTTTATGTATAAAACTAAGAGGACAGATTATTTGAGAGCAAAAGGGAGTTAAGAGAATTGGCTAGTGGGTATAAATGCTTTATAAAACACATATCAAAATGCTACCATAAACAGTTACATGAAAACTTGCACAATCTAAAACATAGCAAGCCTGCAGAATACTGGATACGTTTATGAACCACTTTGAAAAACTCTAACAAACCTGAAAGTGAAACTGCAGCTAATGAGATAACTTTTTATCTAAGAAAGATTTCCCAGTCAAACGAACACATAAACAAACCATTCACGCAAGATAAGGTACTAATGCAAATCAAAATTCAATCAAATACAGATTTTTTGTTTACAGTGACACTACCACATGAAATGTATATGCAAAATTTAAGAAAAAGTTGCTGAACAGTTTTTGAAAAAATTGGCAAAATGTTACATTTTTACAAGTTTTGGGGTCCTTGGAGGCCCTAATTTTTCGTGCATAGTGGCAGAGCCCTAAGATGTCTATGCAAAATTAGAGAAAAAGTTGCTGAGCGGTTTCTGAGATACGGCAGCTAACGGCGGATGGCGGACGCAAAGTGATGGCAATAGTCCCTTGGACCTTCGGCCAAAGGACTAACAATTTATACCGAGGTGCCTGTCACACCACAAGTCTACAAAGGTTTGCTAGGAGCGGAAGTCATGCTGACTTTTTTGAAGTTCTTATTTTTTATATATCGTTTATGAAATTAAGACAGCGACTATAAGAAGTAAGAATGCAAAGTTAGATGAAGATTTTTAATCGTGGTGTCACTCTGCTATTAATACAATCAATCTGAGACGTCATTCGCAATAATCACATCATATATTCAGTTTAAATTCAAAGAATGCTGTAAGTGTAAAATTAAAACAAACAAACATTGTACACGTGACATTTATATAGGACTATTATCATCTCGGAGTTTGTAACTTCCTCAGCACATCAAAAGCATTTCTTGGTTTTGGTTGCGTCTGAGGCTCAATGCTAAGGCCAGTATTGCAGGGATCAGGCATGTATGTGATACCATCATCAATTTGCATCTGAATGCCGACACCACCACAGTCCACGTGCGTCACCGTCGACATCACCACAGTCCACGTGCATCACTTGATCATACGTAAATAATGCGTTGCGTCACCTTCAACACCACCACAGTCCACGTGCATCACTTTATACATAAACAATGCATTGCATCGCAGTCGACACCACCACAGTCCACGTGCATCACTTTATCATACGTAAACAATGCGTTGCGTCGCCGTCGGTGTGCGACAATGAGAACACTGCCCAGAGCCCTTGCATTTGTTCCTCCAAGGCTCTGTTACAAGATCCACTGCAGCAGCCATAGTCTTTTACACTGCTATCAAACGTTTGACAGTATAACAAATTTCCTTGATGTCTTTCCTTTATGGAATATGCACTAGCGTTTTATCATGCAGACAACAGTTCAGATCACTTGCCACCCGTAGCCAACGTGTAACACAACCAATTATTATGTGAATAATTAATGACCCTCACCATTTGCCAATCACGCGGGTGGATCCAAATAAGTTCAGCAGTGCGTACATGTCGTTGTACATGTATGGCTGAGTTTTAGTCGCCATTGTTTAATTAGTTATAATAAAAATATAACAAAACGAACATCGATTGAAATATAAAATAAAAAGATTATGCTTTAGAATCATCCCATTTTTTTAGGTATGGTCGGGAGAAACATGAATAGTGGCCCGAAATGGCCCTAAAAAATAGCTTCGGGCCAGCGGGTCGCTATTAATGTCAAAGGCCTGAACATGTCAATCTGAGGTCAACATGTTATGGTTAAGCAGGAATAAAATTGATTCCTCTGTGTCTCTCTAAACTTGTCCTCGACAACCTCATCAGTCTTGCTGCTTGTGACTGCTGGACACTCACTGGTTGTGTTCATAATGTCACCTACAACGGTTCAATGGTAGGTAATTATTATTATAAATGTACACCGCCTAAAGAGGTATTTGTTAAAATGTTATCTGAATATAGTTAATTCAATGACACATCAAAGAATTGTTAACAAAATTATTCCACAATCAAATATTCCGAGTAATATTTAAGAAATGGCCTTATTACTATGTTTGGTAGATATGACTTGTCGTGGTCATTATTTCTGTGTTACTTTTCAGGAATAATGGGAATTATTTGGTAGCTGAGAAGAACATAGAAACTATATGTATATTATACCTGGATAGCAAAAACTGTAGGCATGAAGACGCTCAGAGGCAGCCAGAGATGGCAAGAACAGTACTCAGCAATCTTAATTATGTGATTACAACTGAGTAATTGTAATTTTGTCAAAAAAGTAGAGTAATCATAATCAATTTGTTGAATCATTATTACAAGTTTCTTGTGCATATTGATATTTCCCTTGCCTCAACTACAATGTAAACGGTCAAAAATGGGCACATTCCATAAATCTGATTTGTTTACATAATATGGTCCAGTTGTCGGTATAATTATCTCGTAACAATCATATAAATATTTACACAAATAATGTAAACAATATACATGTAATGGCCAAGTCATCAATGTAATTATGAAACATGGTTACATGCAAAAGTAATCGTAATTGATTACACTCATTTTGAAAACTAATATAATTGTACTCATACATCTTAAAATTAATCATAATCAACTTCATTTATGATGTAATCATTCTGTCTTTGGAGGCTGTTGAAATACCTAAAGTAACATAACGTCTTAATGAGCAGCCGTATTTGATATCTTGAAATATAGCATTACACTGATTACAACATTTCAACTTTTGTTTTCCAATAAATCCACCCGATTAGTTTTATAATCCTTGAATACCAAAACGATGTGCTTATTAGTTATGGAAGAAAACAATAGTTGGGTAATTTTAAGTGGAGCAAAACCAAACTTGGGAATACTTCATTAGTAATGTTTTGCTTGATGGGATTAACCTTTGGTAAAACTTAATATTTAAATAAGCATGGTGAAAATGGACATGGTCACATCCAGTAAAATGTATAGCAACCTCATTCCCTGACCACAACAATATCAGTTCAGGCTATTAAGTTAATAATTAAGCAGTTTCGCTGTTTCATACCAAACAGCCGATACATATTGGCTAGACTACATTAAACCTTGAAGGGAACTGGTAAACATTGAACACAACATGGAAGACATTAGGATAAGGAGAACGTACCTGGCAAAACTTTGAGCTTCCAGGCTTTCCAGTCCATTCTTTCCGTTTTAATTTCACTTCCATCAACTTCCTGCGACGCTTGTCAGCAGGAAAGTCAAACAGTCGCTCACCATGTCCATATGCGCTCCGATTAGAGCATCCCCAAGCAGAACAGCAAGGCATATCGCATTGTGTTATGAGGCCGTGTTGGACCGAAAATAACGTCCACAGCCATCAACCAATCAAAAATCGGAACCTCAATGGCAAAATTCTATTTATCAATGGCACTGATAGAACATTATTTAGCACTACGCCTTTCCTATTTACTACTGCTATATGTTAAAAGTAGAGATATTTCATGATTAAGTTTTATTGTCTGCAAATTAATATCATTTTCTGAATTTGAAACAAAATACATATGAGCGAGCCTCAGACATCCCCCTTCAGGGTCACCAAAACCATCAAACTGCACCCCCTTAATGCTCACCAAAACCATCAAACTGCACCCCCTTCATGCTCACCAAAACCATCAAACTGCACCCTCTTCATGCTCACCAAAACCATCCAACTCCACCCCCTTCAAGCTCACCAAAACCATCCAACTCCACCCCCTTCACGCTCTCCAAAACCATCCAACTCAACCCCTTCATGGTCTCCAAAACCATCCAACTCCACCCCTTCATGCTCTCCAAAACCATCCAACTGCACCCCCTTCACGCTCACCAAAACCATCCAACTCCACCCCTTCCGCTCACCAAAACCATCCAACTCCACCCCTTCCGCTCACCAAAACCATCCAACTGCACCCCTTCACGCTCTCCAAAACCATCCAACTGTACCCCTTTCACGCTCACCCAAACCATCCAACTGCACCTCATTCACGCTCACCAAAACCATCCAACTGCACCCCCTTCACGCTCTCCAAAACCATCCAACTCCACCCCTTCATGCTCTCCAAAACCATTCAACTGCACCCCCATCACGCTCACCATAACCATCCAACTCCACCCCTTCTGCTCACCAAAACCATCCAACTGCACCCCTTCATGCTCTCCAAAACCATCAAACTGCAACCCCTTCACGCTCACCAAAACCATTCAACTCCACCCCTTCATGCTCTCCAAAACCATCCAACTGCACCCCTCCATGCTCTCCAAAACCATCCAACTGCACCCCTTCATGCTCTCCAAAACCATCCAACTGCACCCCTCCATGCTCTCCAAAACCATCCAACTCCACCCTTTCATGCTCTCCAAAACCGTCCAACTGCACCCCCTTCATGCTCTCCAAAACCATCCAACTGCACCCCCTTCACGCTCTCCAAAACCATCCAACTCAACCCCTTCATGCTCTCCAAAACCATCCAACTCCACCCCTTCATGCTCTCCAAAACCATCCAACTGCACCCCTTCACGCTCACCAAAACCATCCAACTCCACCCCGTCCGCTCACCAAAACCATTCAACTGCACCCCTTCACGCTCACCAAAACCATCCAACTGCACGCCTTCACGCTCTCCAAAACCATCCAACTGTACCCCCTTCACGCTCACCCAAACCATCCAACTGCACCCCCTTCACGCTCACCAAAACCATCCAACTCCACCCCTTCATGCTCTCCAAAACCATCCAACTGCACCCCCATCACGCTCACCAAAACCATCCAACTCCACCCCTTCCACTCACCAAAACCATCCAACTCCACCCCTTCATGCTCTCCAAAACCATCCAACCTCACCCCTTCACGCTCACCAAAACCATCCAACTGCACCCCTTCACGCTCACCAAAACCATCCAACTGCACCCCCTTCACGCTCACCCAAACCATCCAACTGCACCCCTTTCACGCTCACCCAAACCATCCAACTGCACCCCCTTCCGCTCACCAAAACCATCCAACTGCACCCCCTTCATGCTTACCAAAACCATCCAAGTGCACCCCCTTCACGCTCACCAAACCATCCAACTGCACCCCCTTCCGCTCACCAAAACTATCCAAATGCATCGCCTTCACGCTCACCAAAAATGTCAAACTGCACCACCTTCAGATATCCAACTGCACCCCCTCCAGATATCCAACTGCACCCCCTCCAGATATCCAACTGCGCCCCCACAAGATATCCAACTGTACACTCTTCAGATATCCAACTACGCCGCCACCAGATATCCAACTGCACCCCCATGATGCTCATTGTCACAAAAACTGAGAAAACATACAATTCTTACAACAAAGGGGTCATTTTTGATATTGCCATTTTAAATAAACATCTTCAAAAGTAATTCCCTCAACAGACCTACTGTTTAGGCTCGATATAGCTACTTTTTAGATTTTATTCTTGGACCAAGAGAAAATAAATTCTTGAAATGTATCATGTAACATATAGAACATGAGTACAGACAGTACAGTAGTTTTAATAGAACATGAGTACAGACTGTACAGTAGTTTTAATAGAACATGAGTACAGACTGTACAGTAGTTTTAATAGAACATGAGTACAGACTGTACAGTAGTTTTAATAGAACATGAGTACAGACTGTACAGTAGTTTTAATAGAACATGAGTACAGACTGTACAGTAGTTTTGATAGAACATGAGTACAGACTGTACAGTAGTTTTAATAGAACATGAGTACAGAGTGTACAGTAGTTTTAATGGAACATGAGTACAGACTGTACAGTAGTTTTAATAGAACATGAGTACAGACTGTACAGTAGTTTTAATAGAACATGAGTACAGACTGTAAAGTAGTTTTAATAGAACATGAGTACAGACTGTACAGTAGTTTTAATAGAACATGAGTACAGACTGTACAGTAGTTTTAATAGAACATGAGTACAGACTGTACAGTAGTTTTAATAGAACATGAGTACAGACTGTACAGTAGTTTTAACAGAACATGAGTACAGACTGTACAGTAGTTTTAATAGAACATGAGTACAGACTGTACAGTAGTTTTAATAGAACATGAGTACAGACTGTACAGTAGTTTTAATAAGACAATTTATAGTAAAAAATACTTCACAAATTGTATTGATTATTGTGTTTGACATAAACCATGACAGTCATGAATCACAAAGTGTATAGGACTCTAATTTCTGCAAGACATGTCCAGCAGCACGCAGACAACGTAGCACAGGCCTAGTTCCACTCACACCACATACACTCATTTCAACTTACTGAATCTTGGAGGAAATGTTACGACTTATAATCACAACCCAAAAACACACAGTATTGCGAACTACATTGGGATGGGCAACAAAATGTAGCTATAATGGGAAGTAGCTATGACGAGAAGACACCCTCAGAACGGGCATAGGGACCAGTAAAAATACGTAATGACTTTTTTCTGAATTGTACCCTCTTCCGCGAAACATGCCGTAACATTGCACCCTGTCCACATCCGAAATTACGTTACACTCCAAACTCTTTGGATCTTGTCCTTAGCAAATCCACGCCTTGGTTTTAGCAAACATTCAGGGAAAATAGGAGGATATAAGTAATAGCGAGCCGCACATTAAAATTTTTTTGGGTACTTAACCCCAAGCTCCCAGGTTCCGACACCTATGCTATGCTTCACAGTAAAATAAAGTTGACATACTTGGACAACATGTAGCAACATTGTCCATTGTCCATGCTCATGGCGTTATAACTGAAACTGACTTATCAATGTTGTCACAAGTCAGTCGAAGCGCATATGACACTAGTTTCTATTTTATTGTATTGTCTTTTAATTTCATTGTTTGAAACTGTATTTTTACACACTAATTTATTTATTTTTTATTTTAGCTTATTTAATTAATTGATATTTTAGCATTTAGTCCAGTCACGCCATTTTATTCTGTGAAGCGCTTTGATTGGTATTTATTTACCTGCTGGAACTGGAACATCTTTACTCGACAGACAGTAAATAATCAAATACAAAGCATGTAACGACAATGTTAAAAAGAAGACATTTCTGTCAGAAGACTCTCACTAAGGCTTATAAATATGCCAGTAACGTGAGAGCCACCCACCCACCCACTTGTAATTATAACTAAACATTCTTACTACTCCCGTTGTGGTGTACAAATCATATTTAAGTTAGAGGATAGATTGGTATTGTGTACCACAATGGGAGTAGTTGTCACACTTGGAAGGCAGTCCGGTAGTACCAAAGTAAAACATTTTTTTATGTGGCATCTGGCCACAAACAGTTGAAAAGCCGTTCCAAACATAACATAAAAAATAAAAAAACTGAACATAACAGGAGTTACTAGAGCCGGTAACACTTACAGTGTTTTAGGACACATTCGAGCCAAATGTATCACTATACAACGTAACTTAGACTAAACTATGTAAATTTGGACGAACTACGATTAATCATTATTTATATGTATCCACGAAAAAACGCCATTACTTTGCCAAAGAAAATGCAGTGTGTATCAAATTATACATGTGCAGCATATAATATAGTATACTATCTGTGGAAATGTTTACTAAGTGCATTTTAGAACCATACATGTTGAGACATCTGATGACTTCATAGCGAGATACCAGGGCCACAATATTAGTCACCAAGCATACAATAAATCAAGATGAGTCATACTGCGAGATCAACAATAAGTAAGTATGTAAATCTGTGTATGACTTGTTTTACGAGCCTTGTGTAAGCGTATATTTGTATGCTATTTTCTGAAGCGACAGTATAACTTGTATTGCACGCGTTTGTATGCGTTTACACGTAGAACTTGCTGTAAACATAGTTCATGCTACTGGCAGTATGATTACATTGTAGCAGTAAAATTAACCGATTCTGCTGAGAAAGATGTCTATCACCTCTGCCGGGACTTCACGTCCTTTAAACCACATAATCGTACTAAATATCAACGACAGCGGCGCAGCTACGAATTTGAATATATTATCTAAAAATATGTCCTAAGGGCATTTATGCACGCTGAGATGTCTGAATACCTGGGCTACAATGTCTGCTATCATAACATAACACGTCACTGTACAACATGAATTTACATGATCAGTGATACAGTGATGTAACCATGTGTAGGTGTGTGTCAACCGAGTAAGATTTGTTTTGTGAGCACTATGCACGAAAAAAAATTACTAAGTGCATCTTATAATAATGCATGATGAGACGTCTGATAAGTTCAAAGTGGAATACCAGGGCCATGATAATATGTGTCTTTTGAGTATGTGTTGCACATATCCTGAACATAATTCACACTACAGTTGACATGACTATAGGCAGTAATTTAGTCCATTTTACTGAGGAAGTTGTTTATTTCCTTCTTTTCCCTCGCGTGTTCTTGGATCAGGTCGTTGACAAATCGGTACGTTGTGCCTGTGTGAGTTTCACTCTCGCTGCTCTCATGGCCATACCTCGGGTGACTCGGCTATAGAACCAAATAATGATATGGCACGGGTTGTCATTGGATTTTCTCCCAGTGCGATGCGCATTCTGCACACGAATGTTGAAGCCGCGCGTGTGCTCCTCTGCGCGATTATGTTTTTCTTCGAGTCTGACAATTGAGGCCGTTGCTTTTAGAAGTTTTTGCGAAGCTTGTTCTATAGCCTTTTCCATTTCGGCGAGAGATTTTTCTTCTGTTTGATTTGCTTGAAATGAACTCGACAGAGCTTACCAGATCAGTGATCATTTTTTTTGCACTGCCACCTTTTCCTCCGTTCCGTTTACTTTTCTTTCATACACTGTTTGGTTTGCAATAATGCGGTCTATTTTAGTGTTCATGCAGGTGAGTGTGTTGATACGAAAGTTGTGAAATCTTCGACAAACGCAAGTGGCAGTTCAGCGGCTGGGCCATTGTCCTTTTCCATCCACACTGGCAAGCCTTCCATTACAGACCGGTCATTCTTGCACGGTTGTTTGCCATTCCTAGGCATGGTGACCAGTGTTCGATTATGTAATCTTGACTAGATTCTAGTGTGTAGTGCACTGGAGCGTGTCAACTGTCAGTTTGGATGTACAAGTGAAGCTTGTTTGCAGGTATTACTACTTGTATGTAGTAATATTGACTACGCGTGTCCCGGCTCCATACCTTTTGGTTTACGCGATTCTCATCGTGGAGTTGTCACTAAGTCTCAAAGTCAGTAAAAGTATGTGAATATTTGGAGCTCACTCCGCCACGCCGTCTCTCTACCACGCCGTCTCTCTACCACGCCGTCTCTCCACCACGCCGTCTCTCCACCACGCCGTCTCTCTACCACGCCGTCTCTCTACCACGCTGCCTCGTTCTCTACCTAAACAGTGCTATATTAAGAAACGTACAAACTACTTGTTCTTGTACGCACTGCAACTTATGAAAGCATGCCAGTGTATCTCACCTCACCGGTTTATCATCACACGCCACGCCACGCCACGCCACGCCACGCCACGCCACGCCACGCCACGCCACGCCACGCCACGCCACGCCACGCCACGCCACGCCACGCCCTACATCTACGGGTAGAGGTTTACTACTCAACGTTCAACGTGCTAACCTAGAACTGGGGTTCCACAAACTGTTTTCTGTTTCAGGTGTGGGACAAATGTTGTCCAGTTATCTCTCTGTGGGCCAAATCTTTTAATTACCTAAGACATAAAATACATTTATACCCCATTCATTGGTGTTCCATAAAGCGAGTGTTTTGTGCTGCCTTGAACCACATCTAAATACAGGGTTGGCACGTGTATGGAAAAAAAACTGGTTTAAGACATGGCATTGGAAAATACCCGTAATTTACCAGCAATAACTGATAAAACGGGAATAAGTCCATAACTGAGATTAACATTCGTTAGTTACTGTAACTAAACCTAGTCCAGTTGGAAAGATAATTAATATCAAGAGCAAATACTGGTTACCAGTCCAGGCCTAATCCTTGTGTTTGTGTATCCCAGGAAATCTATGACATGAAAGAGTAAAACATTCAGTTAGTAAATAAATGTCATTGTCACTCTCACAAGGGACAGTGCCAAGTACTGCTGTCTGGGTCTTCTTCTAAAGAAGTATGGTGATGAAGTCATATAGCCTCTACTAGTATTGTCTCATATTGTCAGGTGTCAGTTTGAAATCTGGTTAAAGAATTAACAAAGAAATGTTGAACTTTGAACATTGGCATCAGAGTTCATACACAATCACAGATACCAAATTCAAGGCTTTTTAATAGAGAATGAACTGGTGCCAGACTGTTGACAGCAACCTACAGCTGGTCAACAAAAGATGGAGTGACATCAAAATGCTAATGAATAACACACAATACACCCATATCCAGTGCTTGGTCATGGAAGATCAGTTTGAAAGAACAGGAAGCCCTGCATCATAAAAAGGGGTCCATGGGACCATGGGCAACTGTTGTGCAATATATGCTGATGGGCAGCAGAAGTGCTCCCCTGCCAGAGTGGGGAGGGGGGGCTACTGATAGTACTGATAAACAAAGGCTACCAGGGTCAGGGGGCAACTGTAGCCAACAGCAGTGCCATGGGTTGTGCAATATAAGCAGATAAGACAACTGTATTTATTTGTTGCAGTTTTCAGTCAAACTACATTATGTTTGTCCTGTATCATGCAGGTGATGGTACAGTAGCTTTTATTGCAATACAACTCCAAATATGATATTTTTAAACGCTTTCCCATTTATCCTGGTTTTTACCACTAGTTGAGGGTTTTTCCAAAGACGGTATTGATTGGTATTTCCTGCCCGGTATTTACCAGGGTGGGAAACATTTGCCAACCCTGTCTAAATAATAGGTACATCAATTATTAAACACCGTTAAAAATAACGTCTAAACAAAATTATTCTACAAACCAGGGCTGGCTACCTGACAAAAACAAACGCCCCGTCCCGCCCCGCCCCGCCCCGCCCCGCCCTGCTCCCAGTCTACAAGGTTGCCAATCAAACCTTTCTCTGAAGTACATACAGTGATAAGCCCAGCCTGTTCACGGTGCCTGGGAATCCAGGAAGTTACTAATTTTTTAATCATCAAAAGTATATATACTTTGTTTCAACATATTGTGTAGCTACAGTGTAACTGTTGTCCGCAGTTACGTCGTCCATTAGCACTTCAAAGGGATGCTTGTTTCACAATATCCAATAAGTTACATTGTGTTAATTACAACTGTGAAAATGCCTGCATGGCCAGACATGCCCAAGTGTTTAGAGCATCACCGTGGGAAAGACAGCGCCAGTAAATAGCCAATAATCATCCAACGAGCTTCTAAATTTACAACACACAGCAGGAAACATTATAATTATTACTAACAGTCATTGACAAAGGTAAATTGTTATATTCAAATAGAAAACTTTGAATAAAAATATGATAGTTTCATATTGCAATTACAACAATTATAATACTTATTTTATATTCTTCTAAGACATTTTATATTTATGTGTGCCGACATTGCTTGTTAAACGGATATAAATCGTGGCTAGTTCCGACCACACGCAGGTGGAAGGACCCACCGAATCAACTAATATCAATTTAAAGGCTCGTGAATGAATATCTATCAACAAATAATCAATAGTGGGGAAAGCACAAGGTAACCACCTCCGCCCTAAAACCCCACGTACAAATCGATAAATTACATCGCAAATGAGAACAGATGTATGTTTGTTTAGTTATTATCAACATACTGCCCTTTATTTAACCTATAGTGTAATGTCTTGTCAAAATCTAATGATCGTTGACGAATAAACAAATTGATAACCCTGTTAGCAAACCGACCTAACCAAAAATATATACCAAAAATACAGGTGTAGTAGGGGCTGGAGGGTGGGAAACAAATATTTTATCCATGATTAATTACGGTAAGTAACAGTTTGAACAACCCACGAGGAACTAATGAACCCAACTGGGTGAATTTTATAGCATGTCAACGCGCCTCGTAAATATTATAACCAAAACAAATATTTATATCCGTAACAGCATAGAAAAGATTACCTTTCTGAGTAAAGCGCGAATGAAAGAGAGGCTCAACTGTTATGGCTGGAAGAGTTTGTCACATGGTTAGATCGGTGTACCGTACATTTCAAATATAGGCTGCAGCAACGCCCACATAAATACCATTTGAGCTTTGATCAAATGTTGGTTTCATAACTTTCAGAAAACCATAACTATTTAATGTAATTTAATGGTTCTTCCTAACGTCATCTTCATTTATTTTTTCATTATATAATTCTATACCTGTACATTTTATTAATGTCTAGACACGCATTAATGACACTGATATTTTTGGCCGCTGTAATTGCTGTTGACTGACAGATGCAGACATAATAATATGCCTATGTGCCATGGCAGTCATCAGCAGACTGGTGGCAGTCAAAGTTGTAACATTGTACACAGGAACACCATTGGATTGAACACTGATTGCTTGGTTGACTGCTTGAGATGTACCACTAGCCACATGTTTGTCACTGCTAAGGTTACTTCGTTTACCATAATGACCAAGTCTTTGAATCCTAGTATTCAGAACATTGAAATAGCAACAGTGTATAATACATCGAAATTGCGACATCAGTAAAGTTTATCTTTGTACAATTTTGGACATACTGCTTTTATCCATGTATTTACTGTTTTTATGTGGTCAAACTGAACAAATTATTATTATTATTTTCACACATTTTGAAATCAGGTTTATTTTCAACAAATGGTTTATGAATAAATAATCATTTCTGGTTTTCTTAACATTAACTATAACATAAAATGCGTTAAATATGCCTTTCCGGTGTAACGGGCCAACAGTAGTCCCGTGTCAACAGTACATCCCTCAAAGAACCGTGCCACAAATAGGCAACTCTTAGGGCGAATTGGTCTAGTAATATATTGGTTTAATGTTTAATTGTTATTATACATATTTTAAACAATAAATGTAATAACTTCTTTAACAAGATTGCCACCCAGAGAATTAACTCTAGGTGGCAGGTGGACAAGGAAACCCTTTGGCTTATCGAGAGTCCAGCCCTTTTATCTATGTGTATCCCGCCCTTCTGAGGTATGTGTCGATTTTATTTTTAAACATATTCACGCTGGTAGCACCCACACAATCAGTAGGTAATCTGCTCCATTCATTTACAGTCCTTTGTGAAAATTAGAACTTTCTTATAACTAATCTATACTGTTCCTTTGCTAATGTAACTTCATGTCCTCTAGTCCTTCTATCTTTCTTAACTGAGAAAAAATATTTCTATCAATATTTTCAGAACCATTCAGTATTTTAAACACTTCTATTTGATCTCCTCTCAATCTCCTGGTCTCTAGTGTTGTTAAACCACATTCTTTTAGGCGAATTTCATAACTAAGATCCCTCAGTTTTGGTATAATTTTAGTCGCTCTCCTCTGTATTCTTTCTAGCATGTCTTGTGATATGGGTTCCATGCTTGCATACAATATTCTAATTGAGGCTTAACTATTGTTTTGTACAGTAGTATTATTAGTCATTTTTCCTTATACGCTATATTTTGCATAATTAATCCAAGGATTTGATTTCCCTTTGAAGCTGCAATTCCGCACTGCTCTGAAACTTTCATATCTGCATTAATGGTTAACCTTAAGCAGGGCTCAACATTAATGCTTGTCCACTTGTCTGGGACAAGTAATTACAGATGTCGGACAAGTACATTGTCCAGGACACTTGTCGGATGGAACAAGTTGACTGAGTCACAATATTAACAGAGCTTGAAGTACCTCAGTGCATTTGCCAGTATAATCTTATGCTTGCAACTAGATAAATTGCTTTAGTTGCAGTATGCAATTTAGAACTTTGTCATTAATTATTTTCCTGCCGGTGGGTGACTGACATTTGAGTCCTTGTCTTGACATATTAATGGCCACTAGCCATCAAACAAATTGTGCATGATGCCACTTTAACCCCTTGCTCTGCCCCTGCTTACGGTCTACTGGGGGAAAAATGTTAATAAACTGTAGCAGGTGAATGATGACCTTGCCTAAAGTAGGAAGTCTTATGCGGGCACCCCTGTACTGTCCACGCTTATATCACTTGGTAACTTGGGCAACCAGTTACAGAAAGGGGCACCGCTTAACTAACTAGCTAGTTTTGTTTTTTTATTTAAACTGAAATAATGTGTGCCTATCCAAAATTCAACATAAAGCCTGTCAGAATATATAGAGGAGAGTGTTCCCTATGTGAATACTGTATGGACATACATACATTCAAAATAAATGTGTATAAATTCATAAAAGTATTCAATTGCTTAAATAATTGTTATGGTTGCAAATATCAACAAAATTACCACGTAGCATGCATGGCTAGATCCAATTACATAACTGTGTCTGGAATTTATTACAAACAATATGTTGTATTATTAGCAGAGATGATAATTCAGAACTTTGTACTGTTGATATAAAATTGTGTTCAGCAAAAAGCCGCATGTTTAGCTTTGCATTTTAATTAGTTACAAGCAGGCAGTCTGTTCCTAGATTTTAATTTATTAATTAATATAATGTTCTTAAGACTATACCAACTACGCTGAAGGTATACTGCCTGCCAAGATGTGTTTAGTAAGCCTGTAACAAGGTTCATAATTTGGAAGGTACAGCCCCAGAGCCAGTTATGGCAATAACACTGGCATTTTATGATTAAAGCAATTTTTTGGCGGGACAAGTAAATTTCTTTTGGGACAAGTAAACATAAATTTGTACTTGTATTACCGGACAAGTGCTTTATGGGAGTTAATGTCAAGCCCTGCTAAGTCCTTTTCTTATACAATATTACATTTCCCAAAATTGAACAAATTTTGCCACTTTTCAGACCATTTTATCAACCTGTCAAGATCTTTTTCAATCTTCATCACTTTTAATCCTTCTAAATACTTTTATATCATGCGAAAATTTAAACACCTTGCTTGTTATATCACCGTCCAAATCGTTGATATATATTAAGAATAATATAGGTCCCAGTACTGTTCCAAAAAAACAATCTATTTGTTAAGCATGACCTTGCTTTTAGAAATCCATGTTCAGATGGGTTCATCAAGTTATGTTTAACGAGAAAACCCACCATGTGATCTTTAATCAGTCTTTCTAATAATTTGCAAATCACCGATGTTAAACTCACTGGTCTATAGTTCTCTGACTTACTTCTCGAGCCTTTTTTAAATAACAGTATGTTTGCTTCTTTCCATTCTAAAGGAACCACTCCCTCTTCTAATGACAAACTGAAAACTGTTGGAAGCGGTACGCTAATTTGTTCTACAATTTCCAATAGTAGTTTGAGCGGAATCCCATCCACTCCAGGTGTTTTATTATCCTTCATAGCCTTTATTTTCTTAGCTACCATTTCCGGGGTTACAATAAACTGTCCTAAATAGTCTGATTCTGCCACCTTGAACTTAGCCTCTGGTACTGACAGTGAACTAATATCTTCCCTTGTAAACACCGAACTAAAGTATTCATTCAGGTCTTCTGAAATTAAGAATCCCTCTGGTATTTATTTCTAACACTATCTTCTAGAGGACCGACCTTATCCTGAACTACCGACCTTATCCTGAACTTTCTGTTTGCTTCGAACATAAGCATAAAAACTCTTGCTGTGATGTTTTATATTATAAGCTAATTTTTGTTTATGGCTTCTCTTTGAATTTATAATTTCAGCAGTAGCTTGGTTTAGTGCTTCTTTATAAATGTTGCAGTCTTCATCATTACAAGTACGTCTATATGACTTCCACATCATTTGTTTGTACTTAGTTTTTCTAATGGCTTCTTTCGATAAGTGTTTCTTTTTGGATCATTTCCCTTGTTTTTCAAGGGAACAAATTTATAGACGATGCACTCAATTTTAAGACTTTCCAACATTCTGTTGCTGTCTTATTCTTCAATGTGTTATTCCAGTCAATCTTTGCTAAATATTTCCTCATGTCCTTATATCTTCCTTTGTGGAAATTTCTCCTGTACAGCTTCTTACTAATCCTTTCTGATTTTACTTTGATGGTAAAATGCATCTGGTTGTGATCACTACTCCCCAGTGGCTCACATATCTTGACATTGTCAACTAATTCATTCTGTGAGGACAAAACTATATCTATAACACATCTCACCCCTGGATGGTTCTAGCACATGTTGAGAAAGGAAACTATCTTGTACTAAAAGTAAAAACTTGTGGTCCTCACTCCCCATACTCTGTAGAGATTTCCATTGTATATGCCCATAGTTAAAATCTCCCATAATAATACAGTCCCGTTTGCTAACTTCCCTTATAGCGGTTTGTATTTTTTTATTCTCTTCTATGCTTATGTTTGGACTTTGATAAACTAACCCAACCATTAACGTTGAGTTTCCTGTATCTATGTTACATGAAACAGGTTCTTCGCAATCTGCTTCTCTTTCTAATTTTATTTCATAAGCCTGGATAGATTCTTTAATATAATATATAAAATAATTCCACCTCCCCTTCTTCCTATTCTATCTTTCCTAAACATTACATATCCTGTCAGTCCCAATTCGGCATCTGATATATGAGTGGTGGCCCATGATTCGGTTATACCTATTATGTGAGGGTCAATATCTTCTACCATAATGTTTAGTTCATTTTTATTGTTTACTATATTCCTGGCATTTAAACAAACACATTTATATCCAGCTTCAGAACAGTTTTCCAGACTGTGCTTTGCTGATTTATTTGTGCTGTATTTATCTATGCCTCCAGTTTCAGGCTTCTCTGTGTGTCCCCCCGCAAATCTAGTTTAAATAGATGCAACCTGTCCCACTGTCGACAGATTGCAGCATATTCTCTGAGGAAACTGCTGCCCCCTTTCCACTTAGATGGAGGCCATCTCTCTTGTTATGTACATATCTTCCCTCACAACAAAATATCCCCATAAATCTGTGAATCCCACCCCCTCTTCTTCTTATATCTGCTCAACTAGTGCGTTGGTCGCCATCCTCTTGCAGTTTTTATATCTTGGCCCTCTTCCTCCCATTACTGGCAAAATTCCTGAGAGAATAATCTGTTCAACTCTTGTCTTCTTTAGCTTCCTCACTAACTGCCTATACTTCTGTACTATCCCAGTTGTTCCCTCCCTGGCTGCATTATTTGTTACTACGTGTACTAGTATAGACCCTCCCTTGCCATGAACCAATACGTTCTCTACCCTTTCAGTCACATGTCCTATCCTAGCCCCCAGTAAACAAACAACGACGTCCTCCCCTTCACTTAGTGTCTTATCTGTCTTTCTCTGAATAGAGTCGCCCATAAATACCCTCTCTTTTCTCAATGCCCCCTCAACCACTGCCTCAGAGTAGCTCTTTCTCCCGTTTGTATCTGTCTGGTTGTTGTCTTTTCCCCTGTCGTCTTCTCTCCTCTCACATTCTCTTCCGTTCCATTCTTTCCTGTCGCTTTTTCTATTGTCAACTTTCCTCCTGTCATTGTCCCTTTTATCGACCTCTCTGCTATCACATTTACTCTCACTTCCTTTCGTCCTTTCATCTTTCCTCCCATCACATTTTCTTCTCTCCTATCCCATCCCATTTTCCCTCCCTCCTTCTCTACGGTTACTTTCTCCCATGTCACCTTTCCTGCCATTGCTTCTCCAATTTCTTCTCCTCCAATCACCTTCCCTCTTCTCAGTCTCCTTTCCTCAGACTTCTTGCCACTACTCTGCTCCTTCAGTCTCACAGTATTCCCAACTCTCTCCTTGTCGTCTCTCTTCATTCCACCTGTCTCGTTGCTAATTCTCATCTCCATCCCCTTCACAACATCTGTCAAACTAACTATCTCCTTCTGCAGACACTCCACCTCCCAACATCCCACGCACTGAAAGGTGAATCCCTCTTCCTTGGTTTCTGCCCATGACTTCCCACAGCGGGACAAGGCAAAATCTACCCAGATGTGGCAGAGATCGCACACCAAGTGTCGCTTTGCCTTGACTTGCCGCTTGCAAGGTGCCATATCAGAATTTATTTAATAACTCAACTAACTTAGTCTTTACAAAGAGTGTTTCCTGTGTACTACAGCACACTTCATGTTACAGCAGATTTTAATTACAAAGCTGACTATCTATCTTATCATGAACGCTAACGTTACTGGTAATGACCTAATTTAAATACAATCAATTACGTTACGCTAGACTGCCTTATTTATTTAGGTTATACCGTGCCCTAGTGAATACGTGGGACACTAGTTACATAAACAAACTGGATTTCACCCAACTATATCGCCCTTGTTAATTTTAACAACAATACGCTACCTAATGAAAGTATGTAGCAGGTACTCTCTTACACAGATATTATCTTATGTAAGTATTTTTATGTTTGTTACTTTATCTCCTATATATTCTACCACATAATCCGGTTTATTAAATGTTGTTTACAAACTTATCAAAAGTTAAGTTAACCTATTATCACCCACTAGACTAAAATACTTTAACTAACTTTAAATAACTAACTTTAAGCACAACTGTTACTCAATATATGTCTGGTGTTACATTATGAATAATACTAAATTAAGGTAAGAATAATACTTATCGATCAATATTTCCACTTGTTTTTCACCTTTTCTGCACTAACAAATCTCCATGAACTAGATCCGCCAATGTTCCCGCCAGTTATACAACTATTTGCAGGAAAAACATAACTGAAACAATAAAAAACAATTCTGGGACGGGCCACAATCAATAATTGAATGTCAGGTTAAAAGTCAAAGGTGGGTTTGCGTACATGCGCACAGTAACCAAATATTTACTAAATATCTAATAATTATGTTCACTTGTGCAGGTGTCCACATTGCCCCGTCTCCAATTTTACCTACTTTGTACAGGATACACTATTTGCAGCTTAGTGCTTTCCTTTTATATATTCAAACAAATGCATGTTTTGTAAACATATATTTTCCTTAATGTCTTTACTTGCATTTATAACATAATAAACATGATCCAGTCCGAAAGGTCATGACTATTTTCTTGCTTTCACTTCATAATTATGAACACAAAGTTGATAAGATAATCACATCTGCACCGAACCAGCGATACATTAATAGCTAACTAATATTAAGTTCGACAAGATAATCACGTCTGCACCGAACCAGCGATACATTAATAGCTAACTAATATTAAGTTCGACAAGATAATCACGTCTGCACCGAACCAGCGATACATTAATAGCTAACTAATATTACGTTCGACAAGATAATCACGTCTGCACCGAACCAGCGATACATTAATAGCTAACTAATATTAAGTTCGACAAGATAATCACGTCTGCACCGAACCAGCGATACATTAATAGCTAACTAATATTCAGTTCGACAAGATAATCACGTCTGCACCGAACCAGCGATACATTAATAGCTAACTAATATTAAGTTCGACAAGATAATCACGTCTGCACCGAACCAGCGATACATTAATGGCTAACTAATATTAAGTTGACAAAATAATCACGTCTGCACCGAACCAGCGATACATTAATGGCTAACTAATATTAAGTTGACAAAATAATCACGTCTGCACCGAACCAGCGATACATTAATGGCTAACTAATATTAAGTTGGACAAGATAATCACGTCTGCACCGAACCAGCGATACATTAATAGCTAACTAATTTGGACAAGATAATCACATCTGCACTGAACCAGCAATACATTAATGGCTAACTAAGTTGGACAAGATTATCACATCTGCACTGCACCAACGATACATTAATGGCTAACTAATTTGGACAAGATAATCATGTCTGCACCCCGAACCAGCAATACATTAATGACTTACTAAATTGGACAAGATAATCACGTCTGCACCGAACCAGTGATACATTAATGGCTTACTAAGTTGGACAAGATAATCACGTCTGCACCGAACCAGCGATACATTAATGGCTAACTAATTTGGACAAGATAATCACGTCTGCATCAAACCAGCGATACATTAATGGCTAACTAAGTTGGACAAGATAATCACGTCTGCACCGAACCAACGATACATTAATCGCTAACTAATTTGGACAAGATAATCATGTCTGCACCGAACCAGCGATACATTAATGGCTAACTAAGTTGGACAAGATAATCATGTCTGCACCGAACCAGCGATACATTAATGGCTTACTAAGTTGGACAAGATAATCCCGTCTGCACCGAACCAGCAATACATTAATGGCTAACTAAGTTGGACAAGATAATCATGTCTGCACCGAACCAGCGATACATTAATGGCTAACTAAGTTGGACAAGATAACCACGTCTGCACCGAACCAGTGATACATTAATGGTTAACTAATTTGGACAAGATAATCATGTCTGCACCGAACCAGTGATACATTAATGGCTTACTAAGTTGGACAAGATAATCACGTCTGCACCGAACCAGTGATACATTAATGGTTAACTAATTTGGACAAGATAATCATGTCTGCACCGAACCAGTGATACATTAATGGCTTACTAAGTTGGACAAGATAATCACGTCTGCACCGAACCAGTGATACATTAATGGTTAACTAATTTGGACAAGATAATCATGTCTGCACCGAACCAGTGATACATTAATGGCTTACTAAGTTGGACAAGATAATCACGTCTGCACCGAACCAGTGATACATTAATGGTTAACTAATTTGGACAAGATAATCATGTCTGCACCGAACCAGTGATACATTAATGGCTTACTAAGTTGGACAAGATAATCACGTCTGCACCGAACCAGTGATACATTAATGGTTAACTAATTTGGACAAGATAATCATGTCTGCACCGAACCAGTGATACATTAATGGCTAACTAAGTTGGACAAGATAACCACATCTGCACCGAACCAGTGATACATTAATGGTTAACTAATTTGGACAAGATAATCACGTCTGCACTGAACCAGTGATACATTAATGGCTTACTAAGTTGGACAAGATAATCACGTCTGCACTGAACCAGTGATACATTAATGGGTTAATAAGTTGGACAAGATAATCACGTCTGCACTGAACCAGTGATATATTAATGGCTAACTAATTTGGACAAGATAATCACATCTGCACCGAACCAGTGATACATTAATGGCTAACTATTTTGGACAAGATAATCACATCTGCACCGAACCAGTGATACATTAATGGCTAACTAATTTGGACAAGATAATCACGTCTGCAACGAACCAGTGATACATTAATGGCTAACTAATTTGGACAAGATAATCACACCTGCACCGAACCAATGGTGGTACATAAATGAGTGCGTCTGTTGGTCAGCCAGGACGTGCAAATATTACACCGATATCTCAAAACAGTTACTAACTTGAGCTCTGTGATGTCCCCCGCCGCCACACCGGATGTGAAGAGGTACACCAAACCTTCGATGTGGCCACTGGTAAGGATGCGGGATAGATCAAGCTTTCCGTCCTCCACGATCTGACCTTTCACCTCTTTCCACACCTTGGGGAGCTGGTACTCTTTCATCATTGACAGTACCTTTAGTTTCCGGTCTTTTAGGTCATCGTCATTCTCCCCTTTCACTGTACAAGTAACACACGTGACAACAAACATTAAACTATTTGTTCTAGCAATTACTGAACTATATACAACTGATATGCAACAACTAAAGTACACCTAATTCTCTCTGAAATATTGCAATGAAAAACGAATGTTTGTATATTTGCGAATTTAAAAAAAACATACATATTCATAGGCCATAGGCGGCTCCATGGTGGGTGTGGGGGGGCACGTGCCTCCTAGAACATTGGAATTTGATGTGCCTGTAGACCTTTTTGATGGGCCAACATGACCGTGCCCCCCAAGACCCTATGAAATGTGCCCATTCAGGTTACAATAAGCTGAAGTCAACGATGCAATGGTGAACAATTTTCAACAGCACCCCCGTCGTTTTTTGTTATGTCACAAGTCGAGCCGAGATGGCGGAGAAACTTAAGTTACTGCGGTTCAGGAGAGAAATTTTTTTCTATACCATTTGATTCATCCCAATGGAGGTTTTGTGCCCCCCCCCCCCAGACTACCCTCTCTGGATCTGCCCCTGTATGCATTGGAACCGCGGGTTTGGTGGAGCTCAGCCCCACAATGTTACGAGGGGGGCTTACCCCCAATATTGAGGTGCTTTTGGTAAAATGTGAGTGATCACCATTCCAGTTCCAAATATGAAAAATGTTGAATAGTTTTGAAAATAATGTTCAACAACACCCATGCACCCCTTGTTTTTTTCGTTGCAAAATTGACAACATAATTCCGGAATGGAAAATGTTCAACCCCCCCGGTCTTCCGATGTCATGTTCGAAGCGTTCGCTGCTGACATGAGATGAGGGGGGTTAGGTTTCGAGGGGGTAGTGGTAGAGATGTTTCACGGAGGCGATGGGGGTAGTATTAGAGATTGTTTGCAGTATCGGCAGGGGAGTAGTGTTGAACACTTTTGTGGGATCAACCATGTAGGTGCAGCTTAGATGCCTCAACTTGGATGATGGGAAGGGGTGTTGCTGCAGATATTTTGTGACCCTCCAATTGCATCACCCCTGACAGTGACCTAAAGTATCAAACATTATAAAATGTTGGGAGGTGGTCCCGACACCAATGTCATAGATACATACTTAATGTATACAAGTTGAAGTTATTATAAATAACTCCCCACATCAATAATATGCTACCCAACATGGTTGATGAAGTGACAGGAGACGAAAATATTTCTAAACACTTTGCTACTAAGTATGAGGACTTATATAATTCAGTAGCCTATAATGATGCAGACATGACGTCATTGCTACAAAACATACATAGTAAAGTAGATGCACATTGTAACGAAGGTTAAAATACTATTACGGTGCATGATGTTTTGAATGGCATTAATCATGTTAAGATTAACAAATGTGATGGATACGGCGTTATATATACCGACCACTTTATTCATGCACCTACCAAATTACATGTTTTTCTTTCTTTGCTATTCACAGCAATGGTATATCACGGATATACCCCGGATGGTTTTAATATATCAACAATTCAACCTCTGGTAAAAAACAAGAGGAAATCAGCAAATAATTCTGACAACTATCGAGCCATTGCTCTTAGTAGCCCTGTCGAAAATATTTGATTGGGTTATAATGATAAAAAGTTCTGATGCTCTTAAAACAAGTAATCTACAGTTTGGTTTCAAACCTCAAAGCTCTACAGCTAAATGTACATTTGCGTTAATGGAGACTGTGAACTATTTCCAGCAGAATAAATCGGATGTTTACGTGTTATTACTAGATGCGACTAAAGCATTCGATAAAGTAAATTATGTTAAACTTTTTAACTTACTGATGGATAGAGGAATGAATCCCCTTTTAATCAGATGTTTACTTTATATGTACACTAATCAACATTTAAATGTATCATGGAACAATTCCATGTCATTGCATTTCTCCACTGCCAATGGTGTGAAGCAGGGTGGGGTGTTGTCCCCCATTTTATTTTCTATCTACATTGATGAAATGTTAACAAGACTCTGCATGTCTGGTTTTGGCTGTATGATCGGTCATAGGTACTATGGTGCTGTTGGCTATGCTGATGATATATCTTTGGGAGCTCCATCGATATATGCATTGAACAAAATGTGTGATATATGTCTAAAATTTGCATATGAATATGATTTACAGTTCAACCCGGCAAAATGTCAACTTATTAAATATGGCAGTTGTACCGACTGCCCATTTTACTTTGATGGTTTAAAAGTGAAAAATAGTAAAAAAGGGTTGCATTTAGGCCACGTTATTGGTCCTGACGCTCACCAGGCTATGGTAAAAGATATGTGTCATGATTTTATATGGCGTGTAAATGCATTATCTGCTAATTTTGGGTTTTGTAATATAAACATAAAACGTCAATTATATATGTCGTACTGTACATCTTTCTATGGTGTATGTCTGTGGAACTTGCAAAACAAACATCTTGATATGTTTTATACTACGTGGCGCAAAGGTATCAGAAAACTGTTTAATCTACCAGTTGGCACGCATTGTAATATGGTGCCACTTTTAGCAGACTGTTTACCGATTCAAATTCAAATTATGAATCGAATGGTACGATTTATGCAGAGTTGCTTGAAATGCAGTAACTCCAGTTTGAAAATGCTCTCTCATCTAGCCTTTCAAGGTAGTGGGTCATATATGTCTAAAAGTTTTAACTATATCATGTCCAAATTCAAACTTGATGCCATGACATTCTTTCGAATGAAGTCTAATCAGTTTTATGGTATGATTCAAGACCACTACCAGGAGGGGCTGGATGATTAACTAGTATGTAGAGTCTCATTTGCAAAAGATGTAGTACATAATATAAATAATGTGGGTAGCTCTTCTTTTTTAGCCATTGACGAGCTGCGCTCATTGCTTACTGTTTTATGTACACAGTAACTTATATACATTGATTTAGTTGATTTGTACAATTTTAGTACGAATAAATGTATTATTATTATTGTATCTGTAAATATAACTCCATGTGAAGGACCAAGGGTGTTTTGTTCCCAAGTTAACCCAACACTGGTCGGATCCACACACAGATCAGATGACAACATTGTGCGTCAAGAACTCATACACCCACCTGGCTTTGCTGCATCTTTGATACGCCTTTTTTTTTGTTCTGGAATAGACGAGGAATGTAATAAGTCAACAAGTAACATAATAATCAATTGGTAATGTAATAATCTAGCTGATAATGTAATAACAATGTAATAAAGATGACGACAATGGTGATGTTGATGACGATGATGATAAAGATCAAGAGAATGTAGACAGTGGGTGCTGATATTGACGAACATAATGAAGGCATTTTGAAAATATACGAAGGCCTGTGAAACTTCAACATGACGGCACTTTCAATGCCTGGCAACATAGTTTTGTTTAATAGTCAGGAGCGAATTTCTTAAAAAGTGAACCATGTAAAGTGTTCATTGTAATCTGGGTATCCTGAATCTAAAAATTCATATTGGCAATCTGTGGGAGGAGTCCTTGACCCCCTAAATTTTAGAAAACACAAACTAACATTCAATTAACTCCCGAATATATACCAACACCCTTCTAATTAGTATAATATTCATATTTTGATAACATTTTATTAAGTTTGAATATAGAATTGACAACTCCTTAGATAGACATTGCTACGTACGTCTTATGTGTCACTCAGTGATTATGTTATACAATGAAATGGTTAGATTACTAGACATGTACACGCTTTGAATACGATTTTCACAAATTTGTGTATTTGCCTTCACCTATGCCCAATGTTATATGTTAGCGTTTGTCTTGTTTTGCCTCTCAGGTTTGTGCAGTGCTTCTGCCCACCACACTTTAGTCAATTGTTATAGAATGTTTGAACGCCAAATGTTTTTTGACAGCAGAAAGAGAGAGAACTCGATGGTGGTTCTACAAAAATGCAACTTACAAAAATAACTATTTTGTTAATGTCAAGACACCACAAAGTAGGAACTTCATGAAAAAGACCGCAACGCATTGCTGCTGTAGCATATTCAGTTGTAGTAACAAGGGACCAATGCTGAATAATCTATTAACATAACGACCAATGCAACACCAGAAGCGTTGTATTCCCCAATTAATCGCAAACAAAACATCATCAACCCGAGCAAATGTCCAATGACATTGACATTTTGTATGAGCGTCATTTCTCGCGTTCTTTCTGTTCCTAAACGCCACGTCTCACGATTTTAAACCATTTCTAGATTTCTACAATATTTCATATCCGGCTGAGGCAGCCACCATATATGACACTTTAGCGAACTAACGTGAGAATTTGATGCACATGATTAGTTTATTATGGTGTAGATGACGTGGTTGATGTGACATGGTTGATGAGGTGACATGGGTGATGTATGTGATGTAGGTGACATGGGTGATGTAGGTGACGTGGTTGATGTAGGTGACGTGTGTGATGTAGGTGACGTGAGTGATGTAGGTGACGTGGGTAATATAGGTAACAAAGGTGACATGGGTGATGTAGGTGACATGGGTGATGTACATGATGTGGGTGATGTAGGTGACATGGGTGATGTAAGTGACATGGGTGATGTAGGTGACGTGGGTGATATAGGTAGCGTAGGTACGTGGGTGACCTAGGCTAGCATGTAACAGTCGCTGATGTGTCATCGATAGAGCAGATACGTCTTTGCGCCATCTAATACACATCAAGGTACGACGACTTGGTACACTCCGAATGGTGAATTGGTCCCTCACTGGTAGAGCCTTGTAGGCTACGTAGAAATACTCACAAGTAACTGCCTTACCTTCGACATTTTTCTTCAAACTCGCAACAGGCATTGGCACTTTAGGGCATACCGCCTGCATTGGAACATATGCATTACACTAGGCTAGGTTTATAATTCACAGCAGGCATTGGTATTATCCATTTAATAAGTGTGTTTTGGTCATCACACTTTTCTAGGATTTAACAATTCATTTCTTTACAGCACAACTGTCAAACTCAACTCCATTGTCTGACCATTTTACTTATTACCTTAATGAAGACACAGATGACCCACTTACCGACTGCAACTGCCTCAGGTGACTGCTGCCTTGCCAGTTGTTCTGAAACAAACAAATTGCGACTCAACTGGTCTGTGTAGTAAGACTATCGGTTATACGTGCTGGTCACCTAGCAGCATTACTTATATAATAATAATATTAGATAAACTTAATTATTTCCACCGGAAACTAACTTCATAAAGTCTCCAATATGTACTGGTCACACAGATTATATTGTGACTCCGCCTGAATACCCTCTCTGAGGGGTTCCTGCCAGTCCCAAGCCAGGGAAAAGGAGGATTGGGTGACCGTACCCCGTAAAACAGATTATCTAAGGAAACAGAAACAAGAGAGAAAGTAACGTAAAGTAAAGGAAAGTTTTATATAGCACAGTATCCAGTCCTTAGGATGCTCAAAGCACGTACACTTTACTCCCTGGCAGACCTGCTCAATCTAACACCATCTCAACTTCTCTGAAACAAGAGAGAAAACTGGTAGAAGTGAAGCAAACCAGGCCATTGGTTCAATTAAGAGTGTGGGCCAAACATGCAAGGAAGCCTCTGTCCCGACAGAGGATCTCCTAACTACAAAACTAATTATTTATGCTGGATGCTGGAATTCAATACAGTTATATCAGACACGAAGTCCTCCAGAAAATGCTTCAACACAAGATCAG
The DNA here is from genome assembly GCA_020002185.1 of Paraescarpia echinospica. Classification (NCBI taxonomy): domain Eukaryota; kingdom Metazoa; phylum Annelida; class Polychaeta; order Sabellida; family Siboglinidae; genus Paraescarpia; species Paraescarpia echinospica. The sequence goes on along the minus strand of CM034534.1, from coordinate 4,613,346 downwards.
CTTTCTAGACACCATAGAAGCCAGATAGACTGCAGCTGAAAAAATACTGACTACAGGAGAAACCATACCGTGGTTAGACAGGCATGACTCCAGCATCGACAGGAAGTAGCCCTGATCACCCAGAGGAAGCACAACAACACTCTTCTTGAATGAAGCCATCAGAGAGAGACGTCTATACGCTAAGTGTAACTCCATGTTTATCAAACTTTCAGTGGTAATGTTTTACGCACCAACTTAAGAAGCAGAGGACGAGGAAAACGACATTGTCTACAATAGTTTTCAGAAACCTTTGGAAGACATCCAAAATAGGGTTGTTTGATATGTCGCCGAGGTAGGTGAAGTCTTCTATTACCTCCAGGGTGTAGTAATTGATCTTGATAGAGGGGACTTGGCTGGTATCCCGCACAATGACATTCGTCTTCTTCAGACTGACTGTGAGTCCAAACTCTCATCACTAAGGTAGTGTTATGGAATGTATTCTTCCAACTAGTATTGTGCTTAACAGCTTTCAACAGTTAACGCCCCTTTCAGATATCCAGATTTTCAAAGTTGGACTGATGTCGACAACAAACTGATTGGCCAAAATATAATTATGATAGCTTACCAGGTGCTTAATTAATTGATTTAAAACGTAGATATTAACAAATACTACAAGTAATGTTTTTGTTGTCATGCTATTTCTGATGTATCATCTTGTGCATTTATAATGTGCCCAATTGTTCAATCTTTCCAAATTTGGTCATTTGTTTAACAAATACACGAGGTATTATACCTTCACACGTCTCGCTGCCAGACTGCATCTCACTTCGTAGACTTGGAACATATTCTGAAACACACAGAGTTAGCCAGTCGTTGCTTATATATGTCAGCTTTCCATGACACGTAATATCTGGTGCACCAATATCAGATGAGATTTGGACAAGGAAAATATTTGGATCCGCGGTTCCAAATACATGTATAAGCAAAAATTTGGACCCACCTTATGATATTTGGACCCCCTTTAAAATGTACTAATCATGATATTTGTCCCTTACATAAGTATGTGATGTCTTTTTACTAGTTCATAGCAGGTTTGTGTTTATATATCTTCCTATGTCAGAAGGTCACATCAACAAAATTAGTATACACTTCTTCACTTGTATACGATTATACATTTTATGTTTTGTTCTTAATATTCAGTGGCTTCATTTTTACAATGTCAGTGGAATATACCCACTTGCAGAACTAACTTGTGATGTCAGCAATAATCAACATTAAGATTTCGGGAGGGGGTGAAAATATCATAGCATCAAAAATGGACCCATGTATACAGCTTTTGAAACAAATTACTTATTGGAAGTTACTAAGCAGCTAAAAAACTACATTCAATATAGTCAGAATTTGGATGCTACGTCAAAATATCATAGCCTGAAAAAATGGACGGGGTTCCAAATTTAATTATATTTAGACGCACGGTCCAAATATTTGGCCACTTTTAAACAGTATATTTGAATTTGGATCCATGAGTCCAAATAGCATTGTGAAATATGGACCCTGCACATACGAGATTAGTGAGTACTCAACAATTATTTTAAACAGTTTAATATATTGGGATTTGGACCCATGGGTCTAAATATCATATTAAAATATGGACTCCCAACTATGAGATTAACATGTGCCCAAGATTTGTAAGCACTTTTAAAAAGTTTCATATATTTGGATTTGGACCCCACCTAAAATGACCTGTGAAGAAATCATTCTATGAAGGGTCCAAGTATCACAATACAATTGTCAAACAAACATACAAACATAGAAAACTACACTCAAATACAATAACCTAACATTTACACATGAAAATACAATAACCTAAACATTTACACATAGAAATACAATAAACCTAAAGATTTACACATGGAAATACAATAATCTAAACATTTACACATGGAAATACAATAACCTAAACATTTAGACATGGAACTACAATAACATAAACCTTTATACATAAAAATACAATAACCTAAACATTTACACATGGAAATACAATAACCTAAACATCTACACATGGAAATACAATAACATAAACATTTACACATTGGAATACAATAACATAAACATTTACACATGGAAATACAATAACCTAAACATCTACACATGGAAATACAATAACATAAACATTTACACATGGGAATACAATAACATAAACATTTACACATGGAAATACAATAACCTAAACATCTACACATGGAAATACAATAACATAAACATTTACACATGGGAATACAATAACATAAACATTTACACATGGAAATACAATAACCTAAACATCTACACATGGAAATACAATAACATAAACATTTACACATGGGAATACAATAACATAAACATTTACACATGGAAATACAATAACCTAAACATCTACACATGGAAATACAATAACCTAAACATTTACACATAGAAATACAATAAACCTAAACATTTACACATGGAAATACAATAATCTAAACATTTACACATGGAAATACAATAACCTAAACATTTACACATGGAAATACAATAATCTAAACCTTTACACATGGAAATACAATAACCTAAACATTTACACATGGGAATACAATAACCTATACATCTACACATGGAAATACAATAACCTAAACATTTACACATGGGAATACAATAACATAAACATTAAACATGGAAATACAATAACATAAACATTTACACATGGAACTACAATAACCTAAACATTTACACGTGGGAACGGGGGAAGATTGAAGTGTAATACTTATTAATCACTTCCCCCAACACGATTACAACTTACAGGTAGAAAGTTTAAGAGTAAGCAGGGGAACGAAACACTTGAATAATTACGGCCCAAATGTAAGAATATAATTATCGTTTACAGTACATATCACCATGATTTGACGAGCAAAGTGCCATGGTATACTTTGACAAAAATGTCACACTTGGTCATCACTGGGCAGTGGCATTACTACCCAATGGCCAGTGGTTTGAGTCGCTGAATGCCAGGCACCGGGCACTGCTGCACACAGTAACTATATAGGCGATGGAGCATAGCTCCGAGAAATACCGACGAAACATACAAAAACATAAAAATAGAAACATTTATTGCTATGCATAACGGCATGGCTACTGGATGTACAATAAGAGTTTTGAAACAATCTCTCAAAGAAGGATTCTCAGAGAAAACACTGGTTATTGATGATGAATGTGGTGTGTCCACCGGTGGCTAGCTCTGTACTATATTGCTCTGCATATATTAAAGTACGAATGTGACCAGCGTGGAAAGACGGTGAACGTCAAAACATAGTTCTTAGTCAAAGACACAGGTTCCTCTTTGGTCGATTTTTCTGAATATGGCTATGCCTCAATGAAGTAATGTTCAGTGAATATGTTATGCCAACTATTGTGCAAGTGTGAGCAATTCCTTTTACAGTTATTTTTGTAATATCATGTGTACAATAAATCCAGCACTCACCGTTCCTGACTCTCTCTACGACATCCATGAGTTCTAGACTTGTAAGAACGCCGACCAGTTCCTCGATCATCAAGTCGCCATTTGACCTGTTTTTCGATGTCTCACGCCACTTTACCAGGACTTCGAAAGTCGCCCGCCAGACATTTTTGCCGTAGTCTGCCTCCAGTCTCAAGATATCAACTCGTGGAACGTTGAGTAGGACGCCGAGACGGAAGTAGTCCGTGCCAAGGTTGCTTGTAACTTTCTCGATGAAAGCGTCAGTGATTGACACTTCAGGAAGGACATAGGAACGTTTGTGATCACAGCTGTCAAGGTGCATTAAGCAGTGTTACAATAAGAACACAAGTATAAGTAAAAGTGGGTTCTTATAGTTACACAAGTTGTACATTACACGTCTACAGTATAGCGCAGCATCCAATCCTTGGCTTAATTGGCCTGGAACTGCTCAAGTAAAGGCCCTTTACATTTTATCCCCTGGCAGACCAATCGAACACCATTTTGACTCCCCTGAAAGAATTCAGCCACACTGCAATTAATGCGCGAAGACTATTCGTACACATATATCCATGCACCACTGTCTTTAGCCAGGTAGGAGCCTACTCATTCATACAGCTGAGAGAACTGGAGCAACCCAGTCATAGGCTAGACTCTAAACAAACTTTCCAAAGGTTCGACACGGTAACACAGGATTCGCACCCGGGTTCTTTCGATTGAGTCTGACGCTCTATCCACTGCGCTACTGCGCTCCACAAAATACATAGGCACTACCAGTAGGTCCTATCCACATATGCAAGGAAGTGGTTGGTCAACTGTTGATGCAGCTGGTATTGTTATTGTTAATGATTAGGTAGCTGATGGTCAAGTGGGAGAAGTGGTGGTCAAGTGGACGAAGTGGTGGTCAAGTGAGAAATATGGTGGTCAAGGGTAAAGAACAAGGGAAGCCATTGATGAAGAAGAAAAGGCTTTCTCACTGTTACCTTCAAGAATTACTTAGCTTAACTACCTAAATCTAGCTTTGGAGAACAAAACTGGAAAGCCACATTGCCCTACAATAATAAACATGCCTTTCTTGAAGCTAACTGGAAACATCCTACTACTCCATGTGTCCATCAGTGTGAGCACAAATTATTGAAATTATTAGTGTATGTTAATAGATGTGTGATAATTCGCCTTCAGTCTTTCTCAGAAAGTATCTGAAATGGACGAGGAATCTTCTCGCATCCCCAGTGAATGTCTTGGATTTGTTGAAGCCGCCCGCACAGTTGGTGAAGTATTGGTCACAACGAGTATAGTTCAACTTCAACAGGAAGAATATGGAGTTTTGGTGACAAAGACAAGCACTCAGTTACATGAAGAAGCTCCCAAAATGGCATCCAGCGTAGACGGTAGAGTGCATGCTAAATTCGCTTTGTGAGACAAGATGGGTCAGTCATCCAAATGCACTGTACACATTGAAATGTGCAGTCTCTGTTATAGTCAATGTCCTGGAATATTCGGAAGATGCATAATTGGATCGACAAACCCAGAAGATAATTATCTATCAAGACATTTGACTTCATCGTAACACTGGTGTCAGTAGTGACCATGTAGTGTGTGTGTCCACCATAGTCTGCTTCCTCGGTCTACTACAGATCAAACAGTGTGCCCTTGTACCGGGAGCCTATGACGCAGGCTACGTAGTCTCACAGCTACAGCAGGAAGGAGTTGTTTGATAGTATCATAGTAGTGCTAGCAGTAGTCTCGCTTAACCGACCCTCGCCTGGCTGCGTGACTTCATCGGGAAGTGAGGAGGGAGGGCCGACCGAAATATGGCAGCCACCGCACCACTGACCTCTATTTATAAATAGAGGTTAATGCATCTCACGGAGCCTGGATAATCTAGGGTAAGCTAGCAACAAAATTTGAACAAAAATAAAAACATATTATGTTATCCAGGCAATAGTGACTGTTGTTATTCTACACTAAATGTTCATATCCACTTTTCACCAGAGATGGATGTCATCTAATAATAATATTATAAGATAATTTCTTCTGCACCAACATTTTTAGAAACCAAGCTCAATGGCCAATGTAGGAATCATGTTTTTTCCGCTATATCTCAGATAGTGCCCTTTCTATGTGTCATTTTGGCTTCGAAATGCACCCAATTGCAATTTGATACTCACTTTCGGACTACTAGATCCTCTCCACATAGGCGTCAGGATGTGGTGAATATTGGGGTGGGGCTGAGGTGAGCTGAGGCTCACCAAAACCCTTCAACTGTACCACCCCCGGCCCCATTCTTCAGTCCACTAAAACCTTCAACCTCACCCTTTTGTCAAAATGCTGGGGTAAAATTATATCCAGCCCCCCACAGAAATTATGGGGACTCAGTCCCAAAACTTGGGGCCCTAAAATGCGTTGGAACCGTGGGGGGCTACCCCCGGACCCGACGCCTATACTCTCTAATCCACATATATTTATACTTAGCTACTCCCCTGATTTGTCAACGTCATATAGTTTAGCCAGTGGAACCAGTGGTCGTGTAGGCGACTGTAACAGTACAATGTGTGCACGGGTCATTCGATGTCACGCACGCACGCACGCACGCACGCACGCACGCACTCAGGTCTACCACCTGCCATAGACATAATTCAAATTCAGGTGGTGGTCGAAGGAACGTGCCTAGATGGTCGGAAAAGATTGACCATCTAAACAAGCAGGCCTCAGCAATGGGGAGCAGTGGAAACTCACATCAGGGGAATATTACAGAAATGTCGTATATTACAAAGGCTGAGTATCAGAGGGCTTTTAGACGCTTTGTTAGAGAGGTGATACAGTTCGTACCACCAAGATGACTGAGGACATTTTTTTAATGCAGGAGATTCAGCAGCGGTTAAGCTACCCGTGTCGCGGAGGGTGCTGTTGGAAATTTGTTGGAGCTACCCTTGGGGGGGTGCTGCTGGAGATTTTCGTCGGACATTCAATGGTTAAACACGTCTCCATGGTGTCGCTCTGTCTTGAAGACGGGGACGGGGTGATGTTGGAGATTTTTAGCGAAAATCCGGAAGATTTGCATGTATTCCGGGAGGCGCACCTCCTACTAACAGTAGTTCGTTTAGGTCTATCAACTGTTAAGATGGGTAGCTTACCGATGGCATTACTATATTCTGGAGAGGTTATAATAATGTTCATGTCTAATTTTTATCATATCAAAGCGTCAATTATTCTAGCAATATTACTGCTCTTACAGCAGAGCACCGCTGTGGGATCCCTGTAGTAAGAGTGTTGTCAGTATGTGCATAGTATAGCACAAAGCACTGAGAACGTTGTGGGGACTAGCACCTCTCACACACGGTGGTGTTACGTCATTGTTATCATACAGCTTACCAATATGTGTGGAGCGCAGTAACGCAGCTGTAAGAGCGCCGGACTCTCGACTGAGAGAACGCGGGTTCGAATCCTGTGCTGCGGTGTCGAACCTTGGGCAAGTTCGCTTACTCTACATTGCTTCAGTTCACTCAGCTGTATGAATGAGTACCTGGCTAAAGACAGTGGTGGATATTTGTGCATGAATAGTATGCGCGCATTAATTGCAGTGCGACTGAATTCTTCCCAGAGAAGTCGAGATGGTGTTCGATTGAACAGGTCTGCCAGGGAGTAAAGAGTTAAGCGCTTTGAGCAGTCCTAAGGACTGGATACTGCGCTATATAAGAACTTATCTTACATTTATATTGGTCAACTTAAAACAAAGACTAATGACATTTATTCATAAGGCTATGAACTTCCAATTACGGATGACAAGAATTGTTGATAAATTATGTGTTCAAAATGCATGGTCGAGTTGTAGTGGAAATTACCGCCAGATACTATATGAATATTATGATAAGGCCAACAAAACAATATAACATGTGAATGTTTTAAGCGAAATGTTAGAAATGGTTTACAGAAAACGGTTCTTAACTTTTTTGGTCGCGACCCAATTTTCGATCACGGACATTCCAAGCAAACATAGTGGATTGAGTCGCTAGGATCGTGCGATTTTGAAAAAGTTTGAAGGAAATTAGTCCTTCGCTAATTTACTTCATACTGTTGTAAAATAATGACACTGCTAATTAATGCAACATTTGTCTGTGAAAGCTTACTCTGAATGCTTTAAAGTCTAAATTATGTCACACAGCGTTTCAAATTTCATACAACATTAGGAATACATAATCGTCTATACTGTATCTGATACGGGCAAGCAGGACAATATGGGAAAGTTCGGCGTTCCTGGAAACTCCTGGCGACCCTTTCAAAATGGCTTGGCGACCCAATTGTGAGTCGCAATCCAGGGGTTAAAAACCGTTGATTTAAAGCTTGTAATAGTTTACGCCATGACGGTGTTAACGTAGTAGAGGTATCATATCAGCTGTGTAATAGTTTAAGCCATGACCGTGTTAACGTAGTAGAGGTATCATATCAGCTGTGCAATTGCCATTTTAATGTGCAGAATAAAGATTTTATATAACTGAAATATAAGTAGTTATTAAACATGGACGGAAGTTAACAAAAAATGATCTTACGTGCCATTGCTACTTCGAAGTTCAGCGGATGCAATTCAGTCGATTTCAAACAGATCCGGTGTTGGTTCTTGTATTTCTCTGCATAAAATGGTCAAAATAATAGGATATAAAAAACTTGCAGTCAACGATTAGCACGTGCATAGCATTCTATTTCCGTGCATGCGTCCGTGTATAGGCGTCCATTCTAACATGTGTGTGCGCGTGCACGCGTACATGCGTGCGTGCTGACATGTGGCCAATACAAATATGTGACATGTATATTAAATAAGCAGTGCCTTTGGCACTATTCCAATGAACAGATAAGTCGACTGCTACAAGACAAGAGTTGCGGTACAAGTCATTATAAAAATAATGGTCAATAACAAACGCTGGTGTTGACTGGAAGCATGCAGTGTGTCCTGTCTCTGTGCCTTATTTCTCTCTCTCTCTCTCTCTCTCTCTCTCTCTCTCTCTCCCTCTTCCTCCTCCTCCCTCCTCCCTCCTCCTCCTCTCTCCTCTTCCTCCCTCCCTCCTCCTCCTCTCCTCCTCCCTCCTCCTCCTCCCTCCTCTCTCCTCCCTCCTCCTCCCTCCCTCCCTCCTCCCTCCCTCCCTCCTCCTCCTCCCTCCTCCTCCCTCCTCCCTCCCTCCTCCCTCCCTCCCTCCTCCTCATTCCCACTCCCTCCTCCTCTCTCCTCCCTCCCTCCCTCCCTCCCCTCCCTCCCTCCCTCCCTCACCATCTCTCCCTCCTTCCATCCCTCCTCCTCCCTCCCTCCCTCACTCCTCCCTCTCTCTCTCTCTCTCTCTCTCTCTCTCTCTCTCTCTCTCTCTCCCCCTCCGGAGGCGCCTTGTGTCCGTTGGTTGCCACGAAGGCCAGTATATCATAAATCTAAGTGGGGTGGTTATATATTTCTAGAAGGATGTTGCATTCCGGAATGTCATGTATGTTATGAAATTGGAACTTGTATGGATATCTATAATGGTGAAGATTCAGTGTTGAATAATTGCTGACATGTCGCTTTGTTTGAACGGAAATATAAAACTTGTCTTGAATTGTTGTATAAATGTGTATAAAATATTTACTTCGTTCCTTAATCAGCCTTTTCTTTATAGATAAATCAGTGTACATAAATCGATCCGTCGGAAGACAAAAACCGCCTGTATTTGTTTAGACGTTAGACGTAATGCTATGCGTATTTTCTTCAATTGTTCAGAGGATAATTGTGATATAGGGACGTTTTACGTAACCCGCGTTAATTTGACAACAAAGCCATGTACGAATACTCCTGAAAACCCTCTTCTATGTTTAGCGCCACCCTCTAGAAGGGACAGTTTTGCAAGTATATTTACTTTTCATTGTAAACCATTTGTCTCAGCTAGTGAACAAACGACTAGTTCACAGTAAGTCTAACACGTTAACTGCACCAACAACATATTATGCGTATTGATCGCCACGCTGTGTATGTTGCGTCATCTAACGGCCTCCTCGGTGACATACAATGTTTTGCAGAACGCTGCAGCGATGGACGTGGCGCACGAAGCTTCCATCATGTTCTGGCTAATGTTTGTCTTCACGTTCGCCGTAGAAGGTGAGTTAATTAGGCTCAATACATGTGGTTTCACGTTCGAGACAACGTGTCTAGGACGTGCAGCACCACAACGTTATTTGTTGTTTTCTAAACCAATATTACACAGAAAGTTGTTGAAGTACTCCGACAAAGAAACGTGACTAGCTACGGATGTATCTGCAATCGCCGTGGAGGAGAGAGAGAAAGAGAAAGAGAGAGAGGGGGAGAGGAAGAGAGAAGGAGAGAGAGAGAGGGAGAAGGAGAGGGGAGAGGGAGAGGGAAAGAGAGGGTGAGAGTGAGAGTGAGAGAGAGAGAGAGAGAGAGAGAGAGAGAGAGAGAGAGAGAGAGAGAGAGAGAGAGAGAGAGAAAGAGAGAGATATATATATAGAGAGAAAGAGAGAGTATTTTGGTGCCTAATAACATCAAGGATGGCATTTATATATTATATGGAATCCCCTCTTACGAGTCCAAAATTAGACAGCCAATTTGGCGAGTTTCAGCAGGGTTTATTAATTTGGACGACCCGGCTAGAAGTGTCCCGTATCAGGATATTTCTGTCAACAGTCCATACATCGTTCAGTTTGTCGGTCTTTTTGGCATTGCGACAATCGTAGGGCAGGTGTGATATTTGTTTCGTCAGATCGTCGTTGATGTATACCGGGTGGGATATCGATGTCCCTGACGGTCCCGAGGCTGGTTAGTCGTTCGTACTTGATGTGCTTCCCTGTTGCGAAGACACGGCGTCTCGTTCGATACGTGGCGAAGTTGATGATGATCGGACGTGTCTTATCCGGGAGTTTTGGGGCCGACCCGATATATGCGGTTTACTTCCTCCGCCGTCAGTGGTGATAGGAGCGCTGAATTCACCACACTTAGTGTCGCCTCGATCACGTCATTGCCCTCCCGTTCGGGGATCCCGAGATACGCAGAGTTGCGCCTGGAACATTGCTCGAGAGCGTCCGTCTTCTCTTCAAGGCCTACAAGACGATCTCACACATCGGCGGCGGCGGTGGTAGTAGTAGTAGTAGTAGTAGTAGTAGTAGTAGTAGTAGTAGTAGTAGTAGTAATAGTAGTAGTAGTAGTAGTAGTAGTAGTAGTAGTAGTAGTAGTAGTAGTAGTAGTAGTAGTAGTAATAGTTGTAGTAGTAGTAGTAGTAGTAGTAGTACATTTAATGTCACATTTTAAGGTGCCTCTATACTCAGGATCATGTGCTCAGAAGCGCACGATAGATTAATCATTAAGTAAATATATGGACAGCCTATGGACAGCCAACTATTTAAGTTGGGAATGCAGTGTTTTGTTTTTGGGTTTATTATGAAGATGCAAAATGTAAAATTAATTATATATGTTGGATGCAGCTATGGAGAAAGCACGCAGTCCCATGGTTATCTTTGTTTTGGGAACACATATTTGTTGTGAGCTAGATGATCTGATCTGATAGACCAGTGTTGTTTCGGTGGTGACAGTTTTAATGTGTTTTAAAGTAGCGCAAATATAGTTTGTTATTTATTTTATTTTTTTCTTAATGTAAATTGCCACGAGTATGCTCTATTATATTGCCAAGTGACTGGTTGTGTTTGAAATAATGCCTGGACACAATGTACACGCTAGTTCCGCGGAGGGAACTGGTGGTGACGTAACTAAATGAATATACGACGTAGTTCGGTGTTGTGAGTGACACGGAACCAAACTGTCAGTAACCGGTTCTTGTCGGAACGAGTCAAACTTTAGTCGAGGTTCAGTCACTCCGGCCGTCAGACAGATATGAGTCACTGCCATGCGTCACTGCGTCTGTACGTAGGTAGATGCGGGCTTTTCAATGTACGGCCGCGTAGTCAAATTGTAACAAAACAGACGCCATTTCTAGACTAGAAACTTGCGGCCCCGACCCGGTTACGTCCTCTGGTAAACCTATAACTGGGTCTTGCTCTGTTTTGGGTCAGTGACTCTAAATGCACAACGCACGTACTAACTACACATCTACGACTTGCTTGTGTTGACAGCTTGTTGTCTGTGACATTGTCTGGCCCGGCATTGAGCAGAACCCAACAGGGGACTGCGAAAACACAGTCGTCGTCGTGAAACCACAATGTAGTCGCTCTGTTGGTAGTGTCACCGTTTGTGGTGTTGACACTGCAGGGGGACAGAGCTACCGTATTGGTGGTGCCATTGTTGGGGATTTTGAATTGAATTGAATTTATTCAACATAAACATTGTATTTTGCATTACCTAGTAATATTTTATGATCTTATGTCTCATGTTACATAAACACAAGTGACTAAATTTACAGTTACTGCAACCTTTATTTATAACTATACACTGCTAAGTGCACTGTATGTTCATGTATACATCAGTCTGTGTATAATACAATGTACAATGTGTACGGATACCCTACATAAAAAACTATATTGGTTACTGGTATTAATACGAATGTTCATAGTTTTGTAGGAGCTTTATTTTATAATGATCCTTAAACTGTTGGAGATTGTGCCACTATCGGGGACTGTGCCACTACCGAGGATCGTGTCACTGTTGGGATTGTGTCACTGTCGGGGATTGTGCCAATGTCGCGGGTATTAGAACACCAAGGTAACAGATCATTTCAAATCGTAGTTTTGCGGACACGTGGTTCAATTACTTGGGTCCTAATTATTTGGACATATATTGCCTTTGTAGTTAGGTACTACTTAGGTCATGAAGCAAAGTTTTAGGTGTTGTCTAATTGATGAGGTAAGGTTGTCACGATGCACAAATTATAGACAGTTAACGATGGCATCTGATTATAAATAATTATACAAGACACCAAATAACGTGTTTCCTGTAGGCCTGAATGTGGCCACCGTTGTGGTCGCTAATGGCCGGCAAACACTCGCACAATGTTCACTAAAATTACTAGGCTTTCAATATGGATTGACGTCACCAGATAGTAAACCTGTATTTGTTTTTGTAGCAATCACAGACATCCTCGAGTCATGACTTGTGAATACTATCGCCAGTATTTGACGTGCAGTCCTGTGGACATGTATATAATATTTAATGTAGTATTGATATATGTAACTAGCAGCAAGTGCATTATATGTGTCCTATAGTGGCCAGACTACATTATGTAATTTGGTCGCCACTGTGGATTCTTTCTCAATTGAGATGTGTTAAGCATTACCGGTGTTGTTTAGACGTGATGACAGGAACAGGTTTGTATTGTGTGTAATGCTGTTTTAGGTTTCTGGTTGGGTCATGCGTAATATTGTTTATTGTAACATATGTCCTGGTTACAGGGTCTTCTTATTTGTGCCTGTGTAATAAAGAATTGAATGAGAATAACGTGTCATCCTTTCGTGGTCCAACTAGCAGTAGAAGGGACCCATCCTGACATGTGGGTCAAAGCGCCTCGTGGTCCAACTAGCAGTAGAAGGGACCCATCCTGACATGTGGGTCAAAGCGCCTCGTGGTCCAACTAGCAGTAGAAGGGACCCATCCTGACATGTGGGTCAAAGCGTTACGGGATCCAACTAGCAGTAGAAAGGACCCATCCTGACATGTGGGTCAAAGCGTTACGGGATCCAACTAGCAATAGAAGGGACCCATCCTGACATGTGGGTCAAAGCGTTACGGGATCCAACTAGCAATAGAAGGGACCCATCCTGACATGTGGGTCAAAGCGCCTCGTGGTCCAACTAGCAGTAGAAGGGAACCCATCCTGACATGTGGGTCAAAGCGTTAAGGGATCCAACTAGCAATAGAAGGGAACCCATCCTGACATGTGGGTCAAAACGCCTCGTTCGTAACATATTTATATAGAGTGTCGCGACAAGACAGAGTATCTTGTCGTTCTAGCCCTAAGCACTCTGAAACGCCCGCTACGTTCAATGATTCTGTTGTCAAAGTCCGTCTTCTGTGGGTGGGTGGGTGGGTGGGTGGGTAGGTGTCGTTATGTAGTATGTCTGTCAATGTGTTTGTCAATCGTCCCTGGTAGAGTGTGTGTCGTTGTTAATACGTTGTTAAGAAGATAACGTATGCCGACGATTTGAACATTGTACCGCGGAAACACATACGGGTTGCAAGAAACGACGCAGGAGTAGTTCGTGAAGATGGAGTGATATTGGTTTGGACAACAGAGAGAGGGAGAGAGAGAGAGAGAGAGAGAGAGAGAGAGAGAGAGAGAGAGAGAGAGAGAGACAGAGAGAGAGAGAGAGAGAGACAGAGAGAGAGAGAGAGAGAGAGAGAGAGAGAGAGAGAGAGAGAGAGAGAGAGAGAGAGAGAGAGAGAGAGAGAGAGAGAGAGAGAGAGAGAGAGAGAGAGAGAGAGAGAGAGAGAGAGAGAGAGAGAGAGAGAGAGAGAGAGAGAGAGAGAGAGAGAGAGAGAGAGAGAGACAGAGAGAGAGAGAGAGACAGAGAGAGGAGTTCGATGTCAGGTTTGATAGAACGAGATCGCGCAAGCGGTGACTTTATGGATTTGGCAGGGCGGTCGGGGAGGTAGAGGTGCAGCGGAGAACGTCAGCAGGTTGGAATGAAAAACAACTTTAACGGGAACGTCTCAAGAGCATGACATTGTTTTGTTCCACCAGCATACCAAAATGCCCTGCTCCCATGAAGCAGCAACAAAGGATGGAGGTTGGAAGTCAGAACACCACTGGGCCCTGTGAATTATAAGAACAGAGAGTATCGGAATAAGGAGGGGATGACACTAGTGCAGACACGAATACTCGTGATGGGGTCTGAACACTTGTGGATGAAGGCGTTTACGCTCCTTCTCTCGATGGTAGTCTCACCGGTTACCATCGAGAGAAGGTGAGACAGCGAGGCCGCAGTAACCTGATCACAGTTAAGATGGAACAGCGAGGCCGCAATAACCTGATCACAGTTAAGATGGAACAGCGAGGCCGCAGTAACCTGATCACAGTTAAGATGGAACAGCGGGGCCGCAGTAACCTGATCACAGTTAAGATGGAACAGCGAGGCCGCAGTAACCTGATCACAGTGAAGATGGAACAGCGGGGCCGCAGTAACCTGATCACAGTTAAGATGGAACAGCGGGGCCGCAGTAACCTGATCACAGTTAAGATGGAACAGCGAGGCCGCAGTAACCTGATCACAGTGAAGATGGAACAGCGGGGCCGCAGTAACCTGATCACAGTTAAGATGGAACAGCGGGGCCGCAGTAACCTGATCACAGTTAAGACGGAGATGCTGCAATGTGGGACAAGGAAAGGCGGGTGATGATGAAAAGAAAAGGGAGAAACCTGCAATAAAGACCAGATGCGTATTTTCTTCCATTGATCCGAGGACCGCCGAAGACTCGGAGACGTTATACACAGGCGTTAACACAAACAAGTTGACATTTACGTCCATGCAAACGTCATTCAGGAATACTCCAGGGGATCGTCTTCTGCGACTACGTGTATATAGCACGATCTATGTAGGGTGAATTATTTTGTCAGAGGCACTAATGTTAGTATGTCACGTGTTGACGTTACATCAAGAGGGGTGTCTTCATATGTTCCACCGCCAGGTCTCCACCCGTCAAACTACCAGCAGGAGTCTGAAGGAATATGCCAGCCATGGACTAGACATCAAAACAGACTAAAAGTCAACGTAACGGGGAGTGCAGTTGGAGGTTTTTGGTGAGCGTCAAGGCGTGTGTGGCTGGAGTGTTTGGTGAGCCTCAGCCCCCCCCTCCATGTTCACCACATGCTGACGCCTGTACAACGTGTTGTCGGAGACGTACATGCTCACTGTAAACTATCTTCTCTTCAGTGTTCGATATCGACACAAACGGCAAGCTGGTCTATGTTCCTTGTCTCTACGGGGGTGTTGGTTTACTTGGTGCAAATGAAGGGCTGATCAACACTGCTTGTCTCAATGGAGGTACGGGTTGACTTGACACAGAAGGACGCCTGTTTACGTTGACAACAAACCTAACAGTCACGTGTTCCCGTTACCATGACCGCCGAACGAAGCTTCGTCAAAAACTAGGTAGAGGGATGGTTACAATATTTTTAGTGACTAAATCATTCAAATAAACATACCGAGCGGTTTTCGTCAACCACAAAAATAATGTACTTGTTGAGTGATTATTAAATAAAATACTGGTTATAACAGCGCAGACACTAGTCTTCATATGTTCTCCGGGGCGGCGCTGGTTGATAGTTATATTTACATTATGATTATACGCTTATACGGTCGACACGCGGGCTGCTATTCAATAAAACAGTCAACATGTACACCTCAATAACCTGTGACTATCAATCTGACAACGATTGTGTTAAGGCCAATTGTTGCATTGAATACACAGCACGACTCGGCCGCTAGCCTATGTAGTTTCTAAGAACTGCTTGAAAAGATCATACAATAGTCTGGTCGCCTCAGCGTTAATCTGTAGGGCCAGGCCTAAATACATACCACGCACGTCGGTCACGACACACGCATATATATAATAGGAACACGCAGACAAACGCACATAATAGGAACACGCAGACACACGTCGACACACAATGGGAGCACGTGGACACTCGCATTCACAGTCGTACTCACGTACTGTGAACAGTCGTACTCACGTACTGTGAACATCCGTACTCACGTACTGTGAACAACCGTAATCACGTACTGTGAACAGCCGTACTCACGCACTGTGAACAGCCGTACTCACGTACTGTGAACAGCCGTACTCACGTACTGTGAACAGCCGTACTCACGTACTGTGAACAGTCGTACTCACGTAATGTGAACAGCCGTACTCAGGTACTGTGAACAGCCGCACTCACGTACTGTGAACAGCCGTACTCACGTACTGTAAACAGTCGTAGTCACGCACTGTGAACAGCCGTACTCACGCAATGTGAACAGCCGTACTCACGCACTGTGAACAGCCGTACTCACGCACTGTGAACAGCCGTACTCACGTACTGTGAACAGCCGTACTCACGTACTGTGAACAGCCGTACTCACGTACTGTGAACAGCCGTACTCACGTACTGTGAACAGCCGTATTCACGTACTGTGAACAGCCATACTCACGTACGGTGAACAGCAGTACCCACGTACTGTGAACAGCCGTACTCACGTACTGTAAACAGTCGTAGTCACGCACTGTGAACAGCCGTACTCACGCAATGTGAACAGCCGTACTCACGCACTGTGAACAGCCGTACTCACGTACTGTGAACAGCCGTACTCACGTACTGTGAACAGCCGTACTCACGTACTGTGAACAGCCATACTCACGTACGGTGAACAGCAGTACCCACGTACATTGAACAGCCGTACTCACGTATTGTGAACAGTCGTACTCACGTACTGTGAACAGCAGTACCCACGTACTGTGAACAGCCGTACTCACGTACTGTGAACAGCCGTACTCACGTACTGTGAACAGTCGTACTCACGTACTGTGAACAGCCGTACTAGTGTTGCACATTATATTAAATTGACACTGGCATAAGTATCGCGACGTGTGACCATGCCCTTAACCAGGTTTCCCCGAAGAGGGATTATTTTTGACAATTTTGATCGTAAATTTATTACTGCCACACATTGCGGTGATTCCTGTTTTTCAACAGAATGGCAAACATGCTCGTATTACCGCTAACTAAGAATTACTATTATTATATACGTATTTAGTTTTAAAATATTATATAAAATTATTTTGGTATAGGAAGAATACCCATTTAATAATGTACTGTTCTTCCTCAAAGTTCACATATCTGCTCTGCTTTACTGGCATTCTTCAACACTAATCGCCGACGCCGAATTCTACCTCCACCTGAATTTCTTCTTGTCTCGCCGCTTTTGCTTTCTTTGTCATACATCACGCCTCCTTCTACTAAACACCCGCTCTCTGGGCCCAGTTGTTGTCAGATACTTCCAGTCTTGATATGTTGTTGGTGATCTCTAGTCCAGATCTGTTTATACTCCTGATTGCATTCAGTCTTTCGCGACTACCTCTACCTTCCTCCGTTCATTCGCACCGATCTTCTCCGCTACACCTCAGCCTCTGAAAAAAACTCGCTAGGGGAACTTCCGGTGGTGAATTGATTTGAATTTGGTGCAGCAAACTTGCGAAAATATAAGGATATTTGATCAAGATAAGTTTTATTATTGAGTGTATAGCATACATAACGTAATTATAGATATATATTAAGCAATATTTTTTGTTTAAAGTTAGCTAGAGGTAGTGATCTAGGGTAGATTAAAAGTAGGCGATTTGCGAGCGATAATTGGGGACGTTAATGTAATCGGAACGTTGTTTACAAAGTAGGTCACTGGCGAAGTTAACGTAACGTGAACGACAATAGAATAGCGTTATTTGAAATAATCGATGTAGTTAGATGAGTAATTAAAACCTGAAATAACAACCTTTTAAAGTGTATATTGGTACCTTGTAGCTAAGCCTAACTTGAATACATGCACATTTTCATCGACATCGTAACTAGGTAAGGCACGGTGTGTCACTGTGTGTTAAAAAATATAACTAACTTTAACCTAAACAATCTGGTGTAAATTGTACACAGAAAAGTCTTTTCAAAGACTATATAAAAACTATTTTGAACGTAAATAAATTCTGATATGGCACCTTGCAAGCGGCAACTCAGGGCAAAACGACACTTAGTTTGCAACGATTGCCAGAGCTGGGTGGATTTTGCGTTTTCTGGCTGTCCAAAATCATGGGCAGAGACCAAAGATGATGGATTCACCTTTCGGTGTATGGGGTGTTTGAGGGTGAAATGTATCATGAAGGAGGTATGTAAGTTGACGGATATAGTGAAGGAGATTGAGGTGAGACTCAACATAGAAATAGATGGAGCAGAGAGGGATGACGCGGAGAGAGTTGGTAATTCTACAGCACAGAAGGAGCTAGAAGAGAAGATGACAGGAGGGAAGGGGACAAGAGAAAACGCGACAGGAAAGAAGGGAATGGAAGAGAATATGACAGGAGAGAAGATGGCAAGAGGAAAATACAACAACCAGACATATGCAAACCGCAGGAGCTACTCCGAGGCAGTGATTGATGGGGCAAGGAGAAAGAGAGAGTGTTTATGGGCGATTCAATTCTGAGAAAAACAGACAAGACAATATGAGAGGGGAAGGACGTTGTTGTATGTCTACCGAGGGCTAGGATAGAGCATGTGACCGAAAGGGTAGAGAAGGTATTGGGGCATGGCAAGGGAGGGTTTATACTAGTACACGTTGGGACAAACAATGCAGACAAGGAGGGAACAACTGGGATAGTTCAGAAGTACAGACATCTAGTAAGGAAGCTAAAGAAGACAAGAGTGGAACAGGTTGTTCTCTCAGGAATTTTGCCAGTAATGGGAGGAAGGGGGGCAAGATACAGAAACTGTAAGAGGATGGCGATCAACGCACTAGTTGAGCAGATGTGTGAGGAAGAGGGCGTGGGATTCATAGATTTATGGGGGTACTTTGCTGGGAGAGAAGATATGTACATGAGAGATGGCCTCCATCTAAGTGGAAAGGGGGCAGCAGTATTCTCAGAGAATCTGCTGAGATCTGTTGACAGTGGGACAGGTTGCATCTATTTAAACTAAATTCGCAGGGAGGCCTCGCAGAGAAGCCTGAAACTGGAGGCATAGATAAAGACAGCAAAAATAATTCAGCAAAGAACAGTCTGGAAAACTGTTCTGAAGCTGGATATAAATGTGTTTGCTTAAATGCAAGGAGTATAGTAAACAAAAGAAATGAACTAAACATTATGGTAGAAGATATTGACCCTCACATAATAGGTATAACTGAATCATGGGCAACCACCGATGTATCAGATGCCGAATTGGGACTGACAGGATATGTAATGTTTAGGAAAGATAGAATATGAAGAAGGGGAGGTGGAGTTATTTTATATATTAAAGAATCTATCCAGGCTTACGAAATAAAATTAGACAGAGAAGCAGATTGTGAAGAAGCTGTTTGGTGTAACATAGTTACAGGAAAGTCAACGTTAACGGTTGGATTAGTTTATCGAAGTCCAAACATAAGCATAGAAGAGAATGAAAAAATACAAAACGCTATAAGGGAAGTGAGCAAACGGGACTGTGTTATTATGGGGGATTTCAACCATGGGCATATAAAATGGAAATCTCTACAGAGTATGGGTAGTGAGGACCACAAGTTTTAGTTTTAGTACAAGATAGTTTCCTTTCTCAACATGTGCTAGAACCAACCAGGGGAGAGAATGTGTTAGACATAGTTTCGTCCTCACAGAATGAATTAGTTGACAATGTCAGGATATGTGAGCCACTGGGGAATAGTGATCACAACCAGATACATTTTACCATCAAAGTAAAATCAGAAAGGAATAATAAAAAGCAGTACAGGAGAAATTTCCACAAAGGAAAATATAAGGACATAAGGAAATATTTAGCAAAGATAGACTGGAATAACACACTAAAGAATAAGACAGCAACAGAATGCTGGAATATCTTAAAGAGGGAAATTGAATGCATCATCGTCAAATTTGTTCCCTTAAAAAAACACGGGAAACGGTCCAAA
>CM034534.1:4529380-4589380 GCA_020002185.1 Paraescarpia echinospica | reverse complement strand
CGTAGTTCGGTGTTGTGAGTGACACGGAACCAAACTGTCAGTAACCGGTTCTTGTCGGAACGAGTCAAACTTTAGTCGAGGTTCAGTCACTCCGGCCGTCAGACAGATATGAGTCACTGCCATGCGTCACTGCGTCTGTACGTAGGTAGATGCGGGCTTTTCAATGTACGGCCGCGTAGTCAAATTGTAACAAAACAGACGCCATTTCTAGACTAGAAACTTGCGGCCCCGACCCGGTTACGTCCTCTGGTAAACCTATAACTGGGTCTTGCTCTGTTTTGGGTCAGTGACTCTAAATGCACAACGCACGTACTAACTACACATCTACGACTTGCTTGTGTTGACAGCTTGTTGTCTGTGACATTGTCTGGCCCGGCATTGAGCAGAACCCAACAGGGGACTGCGAAAACACAGTCGTCGTCGTGAAACCACAATGTAGTCGCTCTGTTGGTAGTGTCACCGTTTGTGGTGTTGACACTGCAGGGGGACAGAGCTACCGTATTGGTGGTGCCATTGTTGGGGATTTTGAATTGAATTGAATTTATTCAACATAAACATTGTATTTTGCATTACCTAGTAATATTTTATGATCTTATGTCTCATGTTACATAAACACAAGTGACTAAATTTACAGTTACTGCAACCTTTATTTATAACTATACACTGCTAAGTGCACTGTATGTTCATGTATACATCAGTCTGTGTATAATACAATGTACAATGTGTACGGATACCCTACATAAAAAACTATATTGGTTACTGGTATTAATACGAATGTTCATAGTTTTGTAGGAGCTTTATTTTATAATGATCCTTAAACTGTTGGAGATTGTGCCACTATCGGGGACTGTGCCACTACCGAGGATCGTGTCACTGTTGGGATTGTGTCACTGTCGGGGATTGTGCCAATGTCGCGGGTATTAGAACACCAAGGTAACAGATCATTTCAAATCGTAGTTTTGCGGACACGTGGTTCAATTACTTGGGTCCTAATTATTTGGACATATATTGCCTTTGTAGTTAGGTACTACTTAGGTCATGAAGCAAAGTTTTAGGTGTTGTCTAATTGATGAGGTATCTGTATCTGTATTTTGACTGGCAAAATGTCCTATGGACACATCACGCCAGTGCGCATGGTGGCTCTTATGGATTAATTTTTTACATGTTGGGCTAGGCTAATCTGGAATGAATTCAGTGACGTACTTGATACAATGCTTGGAGGTAGAGAATTCCACTCTTTTATTGTGACTGGGAAAAAGCTGTTTCCAAATATGTTTGTCGAGTGCCTGATTTGTACTAACTGTTTATTATGTTTACGTGAGCATCTGGTGTTGCGTTTGGTGTATTGATCTAGTGGGATATCTATGAGGTTATGTTCCATTTTATATAATATGCTAAGTCTTTGGGTTTTTCTTCGTGATTGGAGGGTGTCCCACTGGAGATCTTTAAGGAGTTGTGTTACCGTTCCAGGCTCTCTAGAATAGTTGTTCTTACAAAATCTGGCGGCTTGTCTCTGGGTTCTTTCTATGAGTTTGATATTTCTTAGGCAATGTGGATCCCATGATGCTGACGCATATTCAAGTATGGGGCGGACAAGGGTTGTGTAGGCTATGGACTTGATTTGGGTTGGGCATTTATTTAAATTTCTTCTAATCATTCCCAATGTCTGTTGTGCTTTTTTTTGTGACCGAGTTGCTTTGTATTGTCCAATTTAATGTATTTGATATATGTATGCCAAGATAACAGTGTGATTCAACAGATTTAAGTTGTTGTCCGCAGAATGTGTAGAGATTTGGTGTCGGTTTTCTTGAGGCTATTGTCATTGTATAACATTTAGTGGGGTTGAATTTCATAAGCCACGTGTGTTGCCATTTCTCAAGTTTGAGCAGATCGTTTTGGAGGACAGATGTGTCTTGGTCAGTTTTAATCGGTGAATATAACAGGCAGTCGTCTGCAAAAAGGCGAACAGTTGAGGAAAGATTGTCTGGCAGGTCATTTATGTAAAGTAGGAAAAGTAGGGGCCCCAGTACTGTGCCCTGTGGTACCCCAGAAATGACTTGAGTTGATGTTGACTTAGATCCATTTATAACGACCTGTTGAGTTCTTCCTGTAAGGAAGCTATTTATCCATGATGATATTGGGCCTGTGATGCCATAGTGTTTGAGTTTGTGGATTAATCTTTTATGTGGAACTTTATCGAATGCTTTGGTGAAGTCAAGGATGGCCATGTCTACAGATTTCTTCTCATCAAGTGATTTGCTTATGTCATGGATTGTTTGAATTAATTGTGTTTCAGTTGATCTTTTGGCACGGAAGCCATGTTGGTGGTCAGTTAGAATGTGGTGCTGTTCAAGATGTTTCATAATGTGACTATGTATGATGTGTTCAAGAAGTTTAGAAACCACAGGTGTTAAGGATATTGGTCTGTAGTTAGATGTTTCTGCTCTACTTCCTTTCTTAAAAATTGCTGTTACATTGGCTTCTTTCCAGGTATTGGGGACTTGTCCAGAGTCAACAGATGATTGGAAAATGTCATGTATTACTGGTGCTAGATGAGAGGCATATCTGTTTAAGAACCATGGTGGAATGCCATCTGGTCCTTGCGATTTAGAAATGTTAATTTTGGAAAGTTGATCAAGTACTCCTTTAAGTGTAATTGTTAGTTTGGGGATTTCTCCATGTGGACTTCTGGCCATATCTGGTAGGGTGGAATTTCCTTCGTGTGTGAAGACACTTTGGAACTGATTGTTTAAGGCTTCTGCTTTATGTTTGTCGTCGCTAATGATGTTACCAGCAATGTTAAGGTCCCCAATACCCTGGTTATCCTGTCTAAGTTTAGAAATGAAGCTCCAAAATGATTTAGGTTTCTCTGTTATTGTTGTTGTCAGGAATTGACTTATGTAGGATAGTCTAGCAGAACGAAGGTGTTTATGCATGTTTCTCCTGATGTCACAGAATTCTTTCCAGTCTTCTGGATTTCTAGTTCTTTTTGCTTTGTTATATAGCTGTTTCTTTATTTTGCACATTTTCTTTAAATCTTTATTGAACCAGGGAAGATTGTGTCTTGAAGTAGTAAGTCGGTGCGGTACATATTGGTTCATAATGTTGATGATTTTCGTGGAAACAAGATTCCACTTGTCATTGACAGTCATGTTTTGGTTTTGAGAGAAGTATTCATGTGTAAAGTTTTCAAGAGATTTCTGGATGTTAATATTGTCGGCTTTATTTCTAATGAAGACTTTACGTTTTGGACGATGTTTGCGTTTGGGCGAAATGTTTACATCAATAATGACTGTGCTATGGTCTGCTATTCCGTCTACTACATTTATCTTCTTTATTAACCCAGGTCTATTGGTGAAGACAAGATCTAAAATATTGTTGGCATTTCCCTGTCTGTGCGTGGGTTCCTTGACATGTTGGATCAGACCATGTTCCTCTGTAAGAGAGAGTAATTTATTGGCAGCAGCTGTACTGTATCCATTGTTAGTTGTGACTTGGTGAATTTCCCAATTGATGTTAGGGAGGTTGAAATCGCCAGTAATGATGACATTATGTGTGTTGATCTTGTTACCTAATTTAGAAAGGGCTAGGTCTAGTTCTTCGATTTGAGTTCCATGAGAGTCATTTGGGGGACGATAGAGGGTACACATGATTATTGGTTTCATTCCTGTTATCTGGGTTTCAGTCCAAATGCTCTCACTGTTAGTGTCTAGGTCTGGTAGGTGGCTTGTTATGAGGTCATCTTTTGATATTTGAAATACCCCCCCTCCAGTAGTGTCTGTTTCTCTGTCCTTTCTAAAGACGTTAAAGTTGCTTGGGAATATTTCTCCATTTTTTATTGAGGGATCTAACCATGATTCAGTGCCACAGATGATGTCTGGGTTATGCAGATTGTTTAGTGCTTCGATGTCTGAGGCTTTCTTTTTAACGCTTTGGCAGTTTATGAGGATGCATCTGAAGTTTGGTCTCTTTTTTGGTCTATATGCTTTCTTGCTATTAGTTGTATTGTTGTTGGTGGTTTCGTTTAGGTTATGACAGTTACTGTCCAGTGGATAAAAGGGATTTGCCGTTGGGATTTCTGTATCTCTGAAGAAAGAATTTGTGAAGTTGAAGTTGTTGCATTCGGGGCAGGCCCACGAACATGAGGAATTTATTAATCGTTTGTATTCATTGTCATCTATTGCACAGCATTGTGAGTGGATCCAGTTTAGGCAGTGGTCGCACTGAATTGCTTTATGGTCATTTAGGACATCTCCATGGCAAATGCCACACGGTGCTGAGCAATTTGAACAGTGCCATGGTACATTTTGGTTTCTGTAAGTGTTGTTAAATTCTTGTCTGGATATCCTGGCGCATTTGATGTGTGTGGATTTATTACAATCATTACAAGTTAGGATGAGTGCATTAGACCTTAGTGATTTCTTACATGAGTGACATTTAGAGGGGCCTGGATTTAGTTGAACATCTCCTGAGAGCATGATGCATAGAAGAATGGAGAATTTTGTTGTTGTCCTGGGTTTATACGGTAGAGGAGTGATCAGTAATCCAGTGGAGGTGCTGGATTTGAGACATTTCAATTGGGCTATGGTTTTCCATATGGGACTATAAATGTAGTAGGACGTGACAGAATGGATGTCTTGTCTAGCTTTGGCGTTGACATAGGTCTCGTTTGTGTTGCTCTGGAAACTCTCCAATTTTTTTAAATTGGGATCATTTAAAAACCTAAAAGTTATCTGCAGACATAAAATCATGAACAGGGTACATCTAAAAGTGCATCTTGGTAAGGTTGTCACGATGCACAAATTATAGACAGTTAACGATGGCATCTGATTATAAATAATTATACAAGACACCAAATAACGTGTTTCCTGTAGGCCTGAATGTGGCCACCGTTGTGGTCGCTAATGGCCGGCAAACACTCGCACAATGTTCACTAAAATTACTAGGCTTTCAATATGGATTGACGTCACCAGATAGTAAACCTGTATTTGTTTTTGTAGCAATCACAGACATCCTCGAGTCATGACTTGTGAATACTATCGCCAGTATTTGACGTGCAGTCCTGTGGACATGTATATAATATTTAATGTAGTATTGATATATGTAACTAGCAGCAAGTGCATTATATGTGTCCTATAGTGGCCAGACTACATTATGTAATTTGGTCGCCACTGTGGATTCTTTCTCAATTGAGATGTGTTAAGCATTACCGGTGTTGTTTAGACGTGATGACAGGAACAGGTTTGTATTGTGTGTAATGCTGTTTTAGGTTTCTGGTTGGGTCATGCGTAATATTGTTTATTGTAACATATGTCCTGGTTACAGGGTCTTCTTATTTGTGCCTGTGTAATAAAGAATTGAATGAGAATAACGTGTCATCCTTTCGTGGTCCAACTAGCAGTAGAAGGGACCCATCCTGACATGTGGGTCAAAGCGCCTCGTGGTCCAACTAGCAGTAGAAGGGACCCATCCTGACATGTGGGTCAAAGCGCCTCGTGGTCCAACTAGCAGTAGAAGGGACCCATCCTGACATGTGGGTCAAAGCGTTACGGGATCCAACTAGCAGTAGAAAGGACCCATCCTGACATGTGGGTCAAAGCGTTACGGGATCCAACTAGCAATAGAAGGGACCCATCCTGACATGTGGGTCAAAGCGTTACGGGATCCAACTAGCAATAGAAGGGACCCATCCTGACATGTGGGTCAAAGCGCCTCGTGGTCCAACTAGCAGTAGAAGGGAACCCATCCTGACATGTGGGTCAAAGCGTTAAGGGATCCAACTAGCAATAGAAGGGAACCCATCCTGACATGTGGGTCAAAACGCCTCGTTCGTAACATATTTATATAGAGTGTCGCGACAAGACAGAGTATCTTGTCGTTCTAGCCCTAAGCACTCTGAAACGCCCGCTACGTTCAATGATTCTGTTGTCAAAGTCCGTCTTCTGTGGGTGGGTGGGTGGGTGGGTGGGTAGGTGTCGTTATGTAGTATGTCTGTCAATGTGTTTGTCAATCGTCCCTGGTAGAGTGTGTGTCGTTGTTAATACGTTGTTAAGAAGATAACGTATGCCGACGATTTGAACATTGTACCGCGGAAACACATACGGGTTGCAAGAAACGACGCAGGAGTAGTTCGTGAAGATGGAGTGATATTGGTTTGGACAACAGAGAGAGGGAGAGAGAGAGAGAGAGAGAGAGAGAGAGAGAGAGAGAGAGAGAGAGAGAGAGAGAGAGAGAGAGAGAGAGAGAGAGAGAGAGAGAGAGAGACAGAGACTGAGACAGAGAGAGAGAGAGAGGATGATAGAACGAGATCGCGCAAGCGGTGACTTTATGGATTTGGCAGGGCGGTCGGGGAGGTAGAGGTGCAGCGGAGAACGTCAGCAGGTTGGAATGAAAAACAACTTTAACGGGAACGTCTCAAGAGCATGACATTGTTTTGTTCCACCAGCATACCAAAATGCCCTGCTCCCATGAAGCAGCAACAAAGGATGGAGGTTGGAAGTCAGAACACCACTGGGCCCTGTGAATTATAAGAACAGAGAGTATCGGAATAAGGAGGGGATGACACTAGTGCAGACACGAATACTCGTGATGGGGTCTGAACACTTGTGGATGAAGGCGTTTACGCTCCTTCTCTCGATGGTAGTCTCACCGGTTACCATCGAGAGAAGGTGAGACAGCGAGGCCGCAGTAACCTGATCACAGTTAAGATGGAACAGTGAGGCCCCAATAACCTGATCACAGTTAAGATGGAACAGCGAGGCCGCAGTAACCTGATCACAGTTAAGATGGAACAGCGAGGCCGCAGTAACCTGATCACAGTTAAGATGGAACAGCGAGGCCGCAGTAACCTGATCACAGTGAAGATGGAACAGCGGGGCCGCAGTAACCTGATCACAGTTAAGATGGAACAGCGGGGCCGCAGTAACCTGATCACAGTTAAGATGGAACAGCGAGGCCGCAGTAACCTGATCACAGTGAAGATGGAACAGCGGGGCCGCAGTAACCTGATCACAGTTAAGATGGAACAGCGGGGCCGCAGTAACCTGATCACAGTTAAGATGGAACAGCGAGGCCGCAGTAACCTGATCACAGTGAAGATGGAACAGCGGGGCCGCAGTAACCTGATCACAGTTAAGATGGAACAGCGGGGCCGCAGTAACCTGATCACAGTTAAGACGGAGATGCTGCAATGTGGGACAAGGAAAGGCGGGTGATGATGAAAAGAAAAGGGAGAAACCTGCAATAAAGACCAGATGCGTATTTTCTTCCATTGATCCGAGGACCGCCGAAGACTCGGAGACGTTATACACAGGCGTTAACACAAACAAGTTGACATTTACGTCCATGCAAACGTCATTCAGGAATACTCCAGGGGATCGTCTTCTGCGACTACGTGTATATAGCACGATCTATGTAGGGTGAATTATTTTGTCAGAGGCACTAATGTTAGTATGTCACGTGTTGACGTTACATCAAGAGGGGTGTCTTCATATGTTCCACCGCCAGGTCTCCACCCGTCAAACTACCAGCAGGAGTCTGAAGGAATATGCCAGCCATGGACTAGACATCAAAACAGACTAAAAGTCAACGTAACGGGGAGTGCAGTTGGAGGTTTTTGGTGAGCGTCAAGGCGTGTGTGGCTGGAGTGTTTGGTGAGCCTCAGCCCCCCCCTCCATGTTCACCACATGCTGACGCCTGTACAACGTGTTGTCGGAGACGTACATGCTCACTGTAAACTATCTTCTCTTCAGTGTTCGATATCGACACAAACGGCAAGCTGGTCTATGTTCCTTGTCTCTACGGGGGTGTTGGTTTACTTGGTGCAAATGAAGGGCTGATCAACACTGCTTGTCTCAATGGAGGTACGGGTTGACTTGACACAGAAGGACGCCTGTTTACGTTGACAACAAACCTAACAGTCACGTGTTCCCGTTACCATGACCGCCGAACGAAGCTTCGTCAAAAACTAGGTAGAGGGATGGTTACAATATTTTTAGTGACTAAATCATTCAAATAAACATACCGAGCGGTTTTCGTCAACCACAAAAATAATGTACTTGTTGAGTGATTATTAAATAAAATACTGGTTATAACAGCGCAGACACTAGTCTTCATATGTTCTCCGGGGCGGCGCTGGTTGATAGTTATATTTACATTATGATTATACGCTTATACGGTCGACACGCGGGCTGCTATTCAATAAAACAGTCAACATGTACACCTCAATAACCTGTGACTATCAATCTGACAACGATTGTGTTAAGGCCAATTGTTGCATTGAATACACAGCACGACTCGGCCGCTAGCCTATGTAGTTTCTAAGAACTGCTTGAAAAGATCATACAATAGTCTGGTCGCCTCAGCGTTAATCTGTAGGGCCAGGCCTAAATACATACCACGCACGTCGGTCACGACACACGCATATATATAATAGGAACACGCAGACAAACGCACATAATAGGAACACGCAGACACACGTCGACACACAATGGGAGCACGTGGACACTCGCATTCACAGTCGTACTCACGTACTGTGAACAGTCGTACTCACGTACTGTGAACATCCGTACTCACGTACTGTGAACAACCGTAATCACGTACTGTGAACAGCCGTACTCACGCACTGTGAACAGCCGTACTCACGTACTGTGAACAGCCGTACTCACGTACTGTGAACAGCCGTACTCACGTACTGTGAACAGTCGTACTCACGTAATGTGAACAGCCGTACTCAGGTACTGTGAACAGCCGCACTCACGTACTGTGAACAGCCGTACTCACGTACTGTAAACAGTCGTAGTCACGCACTGTGAACAGCCGTACTCACGCAATGTGAACAGCCGTACTCACGCACTGTGAACAGCCGTACTCACGCACTGTGAACAGCCGTACTCACGTACTGTGAACAGCCGTACTCACGTACTGTGAACAGCCGTATTCACGTACTGTGAACAGCCATACTCACGTACGGTGAACAGCAGTACCCACGTACTGTGAACAGCCGTACTCACGTACTGTAAACAGTCGTAGTCACGCACTGTGAACAGCCGTACTCACGCAATGTGAACAGCCGTACTCACGCACTGTGAACAGCCGTACTCACGTACTGTGAACAGCCGTACTCACGTACTGTGAACAGCCGTACTCACGTACTGTGAACAGCCATACTCACGTACGGTGAACAGCAGTACCCACGTACATTGAACAGCCGTACTCACGTACTGTGAACAGTCGTACTCACGTACTGTGAACAGCAGTACCCACGTACTGTGAACAGCCGTACTCACGTACTGTGAACAGCCGTACTCACGTACTGTGAACAGTCGTACTCACGTACTGTGAACAGCCGTACTAGTGTTGCACATTATATTAAATTGACACTGGCATAAGTATCGCGACGTGTGACCATGCCCTTAACCAGGTTTCCCCGAAGAGGGATTATTTTTGACAATTTTGATCGTAAATTTATTACTGCCACACATTGCGGTGATTCCTGTTTTTCAACAGAATGGCAAACATGCTCGTATTACCGCTAACTAAGAATTACTATTATTATATACGTATTTAGTTTTAAAATATTATATAAAATTATTTTGGTATAGGAAGAATACCCATTTAATAATGTACTGTTCTTCCTCAAAGTTCACATATCTGCTCTGCTTTACTGGCATTCTTCAACACTAATCGCCGACGCCGAATTCTACCTCCACCTGAATTTCTTCTTGTCTCGCCGCTTTTGCTTTCTTTGTCATACATCACGCCTCCTTCTACTAAACACCCGCTCTCTGGGCCCAGTTGTTGTCAGATACTTCCAGTCTTGATATGTTGTTGGTGATCTCTAGTCCAGATCTGTTTATACTCCTGATTGCATTCAGTCTTTCGCGACTACCTCTACCTTCCTCCGTTCATTCGCACCGATCTTCTCCGCTACACCTCAGCCTCTGAAAAAAACTCGCTAGGGGAACTTCCGGTGGTGAATTGATTTGAATTTGGTGCAGCAAACTTGCGAAAATATAAGGATATTTGATCAAGATAAGTTTTATTATTGAGTGTATAGCATACATAACGTAATTATAGATATATATTAAGCAATATTTTTTTTTTAAAGTTAGCTAGAGGTAGTGATCTAGGGTAGATTAAAAGTAGGCGATTTGCGAGCGATAATTGGGGACGTTAATGTAATCGGAACGTTGTTTACAAAGTAGGTCACTGGCGAAGTTAACGTAACGTGAACGACAATAGAATAGCGTTATTTGAGATAATCAATGTAGTTAGATGAGTAATTAAAACCTGAAATAACAACCTTTTAAAGTGTATATTGGTACACAGGAAACAGTCTTTGTAAAGACTACCTTGTATCTAAGCCTAACTTGAATACATTGTCATCGACATCGTAACTAGGTAAGGCACGGTGTGTCACTGTGTGTTAACAAATATAACTAACTATAACCTAAACAATCTGGTGTAAATTGTACACAGAAAAGTCTTTTCAAAGTCTATAAAACTATTTTGAACATAAATAAATTCTGATATGGCACCTTGCAAGCGGCAGCTCAGGACAAAACGACACTTAGTTTGCAACGACTGCCAGAGCTGGGTGGATTTTGCGTTGTCTGGCTGTCCAAAATCATGGGCAGAGACCAAAGATGATGGATTCACCTTTCGGTGTATGGGGTGTTTGAGGGTGGAATGTCTGATGAAGGAGGTGTGTAAGTTGACGGATATAGTGAAGGAGATGGAGGTGAGACTCAACATAGAAATAGATGGAGCAGAGAGGGATGACGCAGAGAGAGTTGAGAATTCTACAACACAGAAGGAGCCGAGTTGTGACACAGAGACTGAAGAAAGGAGACTGAGAGGAGGGAAGGTGACCGGTGTGAAGGAACAAGAAATTGAGAAGACAGAGGGACGGAGGAAAAATGTTCGGCAGAGGAAAAGAAAACGGGTCAGTGGGGATAGATCAACAGGTAGTCAGACTGTAGAGAATGAGGGGAGACGCGACAGCGATACAGGTGGTGAAGAGGTAGATACCAGAGAGGCAGTTAGTAAGACTGATGGAAGAAGACAGAGTGTTCAGCAAAAAACAGAAAACATGACAGGCGTGAAGGTGATAGGGGAAAAAGTGACCGTAGTGAAGAAGGTAGCCGGGGAAAAGGGATGGGAGAGGAGAGAAGAAAATGTGATGGGAGGAAAGATGAAGGGACGAAAGGAAGTGAGAGTAAATGTGCTAGAAGAGAATATGACAGGAGGAAAGGGGACAAGAGAAAACGCGACAGGAAAGAAGGGAATGGAAGAGAATATGACAGGAGAGAAGATGGCAAGAGGAAAAGACAACAACCAGATATATGCAAACAGGAGGAGCTACTCCGAGGCAGTGATTGATGGGGCTAGGAGAAAAGAGAGAGTGTTTATGGGCGATTCAATTCTGAGAAAAACAGACAAGACTATATGCGAGGGGAAGGACGTTGTTGTATGTCTACCGGGGGCTAGAATAGAGCATGTGACTGAAAGGGTAGAGAAGGTATTGGGACATGGCAAAGGAGGTTCTATACTAGTACACGTTGGGACAAAAAATGCAGACAAGGAGGGAACAACTGGGATAGTTCAGAAGTACAGACATCTAGTAAGGAAGCTAAAGAAGACAAGAGTGGAACAGGTTGTTCTCTCAGGAATTTTGCCAGTAATGGGAGGAAGGGGGGCATCATACAGAAACTGTAAGAGGATGGCGATCAACGCACTAGTTGAGCAGATGTGTGAAGAAGAGGGCGTGGGATTCATAGATTTATGGGGGTACTTTGTTGGGAGAGAAGATATGTACATGAGAGATGGCCTCCATCTAAGTGGAAAGGGGGCAGCAGTATTCTCAGAGAATCTGCTGAGATCTGTTGACAGTGGGACAGGTTGCATCTATTTAAACTAAATTCGCAGGGGGGACTCGCAGAGAAGCCTGAAACTGGAGGCATAGATAAAGACAGCAAAAATAATTCAGCAAAGAACAGTCTGGAAAACTGTTCTGAAGCTGGATATAAATGTGTTTGTTTAAATGCAAGGAGTATAGTAAACAAAAGAAATGAACTAAACATTATGGTAGAAGATATTGACCCTCACATAATAGGTATAACCGAATCATGGGCAACCACCGATGTATCAGATGCCGAATTGGGACTGACAGGATATGTAATGTTTAGGAAAGATAGAATAGGAAGAAGGGGAGGTGGAGTTATTTTATATATTAAAGAATCTATCCAGGCTTATGAAATAAAATTAGACAGAGAAGCAGATTGCGAAGAAGCTGTTTGGTGTAACATAGTTACAGGAAAGTCAACGTTAATGGTTGGATTAGTTTATCGAAGTCCAAACATAAGCATAGAAGAGAATGAAAAAATACAAAACGCTATAAGGGAAGTGAGCAAACGGGACTGTGTTATTATGGGGGATTTCAACCATGGGCATATAAAATGGAAATCTCTACAGAGTATGGGTAGTGAGGACCACAAGTTTTTAGTTTTAGTACAAGATAGTTTCCTTTCTCAACATGTGCTAGAACCAACCAGGGGGGAGAATGTGTTAGACATAGTTTCGTCCTCACAGAATGAATTAGTTGACAATGTCATGGTATGTGAGCCACTGGGGAATAGTGATCACAACCAGATACATTTTACCATCAAAGTAAAATCAGAAAGGAATAGTAAAAAGCAGTACAGGAGAAATTTCCACAAAGGAAAATATAAGGACATAAGGAAATATTTAGCAAAGATAGACTGGAATAACACACTGAAGAATAAGACAGCAACAGAATGCTGGAATATCTTAAAGAGTGAAATTGAATGCATCATCGTCAAATTTGTTCCCTTAAAAAAACACGGGAAACGGTCCAAACAGAAACACTTATCGAAAGAAGCCATTATAAAAATTAAGTAAAAAGAAATGATGTGGAAGTCATATAGACGTACTGGAAATGACGAAGACTACAACATTTATAAAGAAGCACTAAACCAAGCTACAGCTGAAATTAGAAATTCAAAGAGAAGCTATGAACATAAATTAGCTTGTAATATAAAACATGACAGCAAGAGTTTTTATGCGTATGTTCGAAGCAAACAGAAAGTTCAGGATAAGGTCGGTCCTCTAGAAGATAGTGCTGGAAATATAATATCAGAAGGATTCTTAATGGCAGAAGACCTGAATGAGTATTTTAGTTCAGTGTTTACCAGAGAAGACACTAGTTCACTGCCAGTACCAGAGGCTAAGTTCAAGGGGGCAGAATCAGACTATTTAAGACAGTTAATTGTAACCCCAGAAATGGTAGCTAAGAAAATTAGGGCTATGAAGGATAATAAATCACCTGGAGTGGATGGTATTCCACCCAAACTACTATTGGAAATTGTAGAACAAATTAGCATACCGCTTGCAACAGTTTTCAACTTGTCATTAGAAGAGGGAGTGGTTCCTTTAGAATGGAAAGAAGCAAACATTATACCGTTATTTAAAAAAGGTTCGAGAAACAAGTCAAATAATTATAGACCAGTTAGTTTAACATCGGTGATTTGTAAATTATTAGAAAGACTAATTAAAGATCACATGGTGGATTTTCTTGTTAAACATAACTTGATAAACCCATCTCAACATGGGTTTCTAAAAGCGAGGTCATGCTTAACAAATATGTTATGTTTTTTGGAAGATATCACTAAGTGGGTAGATGATGGATCACCAGTAGATATCATCTACTTAGATTTTCAAAAAGCTTTCGACAAAGTGCCACATCAGAGATTACTGCTTAAACTAAAGGCCCATGGCATAGGAAATGGTATAATTAACTGGATAGAAAAATGGCTGATTGACAGAAGACAGCGGGTAGTTGTTGATGGGGAGGCTTCAAACTGGAAATCAGTTTTGAGTGGGGTTCCACAGGGATCAGTACTGGGACCTATATTATTCTTAATATATATAAACGATTTGGACGATGATATAGCTAGCAAGGTGTTGAAATTTGCAGATGATACAAAAGTGTTTAGAAGGATGAAAAGTGATGGAGATAGACAGCATTTACAGGATGATCTTGACAGGTTGATCAAATGGTCTGAAAAGTGGCAAATGTTTTTCAATTTTGGGAAATGTAAATGTCTTCACACAGGACATGGGAACGAATATGTAGAATATACAATGGGGAGAACTGTACTAAATACTACTGTAAAAGAAAAAGACTTAGGGCTGACAATTAGTGCTGACATGAAGGTTTCAGAGCAGTGTGGAATTGCAGCTTCAAAAGGAAATCAAATCCTTGGATTGATTAGGCGAAATATAGCATATAAAGAAAAAGAAC
Organism: Paraescarpia echinospica; assembly: GCA_020002185.1. Classification (NCBI taxonomy): domain Eukaryota; kingdom Metazoa; phylum Annelida; class Polychaeta; order Sabellida; family Siboglinidae; genus Paraescarpia; species Paraescarpia echinospica. Next base: position 4,575,057 of record CM034534.1, on the reverse strand, counting down.
TAATAATACCGCTGTACAAAACAATAGTTAGGCCTCATTTAGAATATTGTATACAAGCGTGGAGGCCATACCGCAAGAAGGACATAGATATGTTAGAAAGAGTACAGAGGAGAGCGACTAAAATGATACCAAAACTGAGGGATCTTAGTTATGAAAAACGCCTAAAAGAATGTCGTTTAACAACACTAGCGACCAGGAGATTGAGAGGAGATCAGATAGAAGTGTTTAAAATATTGAATGGTTATGAAAATATTGATAGAAATATGTTTTTTTCAGTTAAGAAAGATAGAAAGACTAGAGGACATGAAGTTACATTAGTAAAGGAACAGTGTAGATTAGACGTAAGAAAGTTTTCATTTTCACAAAGGACTGTGAATGTATGGAACAGATTATCTGATGATTGTGTGGGTGCTAGTAGTGTGAATATGTTTAAAAATAAAATCGACACATACCTCAGAAGGGCTGGATATATGTAGATAAAAGGGTTGGACTCTCGATAAGCCAAAGGGCTTCCTTGTCCACCTGCCATCTAGAGTTAATTCTCTGGATGGCAATCTTGTTAAATCTCCGATCATACATCATCAATAACCAATCCGCCCAAGTCGCCCCTTTGCTTCCGCTCGTTCCCCAACTTGAAGATGGCACAAATCAATCAGCAAAGAACAGCCTCGAAAACTCTTCTGAAGCTGGGTATAAATGTGTTTGTTTAAATGCAAGGAGTATAGTAAACAAAAGAAGTGAACTAAACATTATGGTAGAAGATATTGACCCTCACATAATAGGTATAACCGAATCATGGGCCACCACTGATATATCAGATGCCGAATAGAGACTAACAGGCTATGTAATGTTTAGGAAAGATAGAATAGGAAGAAGGGGAGGTGGAGTATTTTATGTATTGTTTAGGAAAGGTAGAATAGGAAGAAGGGGAGGTGGAGTATTTTATGTATTGTTTAGGAAAGGTAGAATAGGAAGAAGGGGAGGTGGAGTATTTTATGTATTGTTTAGGAAAGGTAGAACAGGAAGAAGGGGAGGTGGAGTATTTTATGTATTGTTTAGGAAAGGTAGAATAGGAAGAAGGGGAGGTGGAGTATTTTATGTATTGTTTAGGAAAGGTAGAACAGGAAGAAGGGGAGGTGGAGTATTTTATGTATTGTTTAGGAAAGGTAGAATAGGAAGAAGGGGAGGTGGAGTATTTTATGTATTGTTTAGGAAAGGTAGAATAGGAAGAAGGGGAGGTGGAGTATTTTATGTATTGTTTAGGAAAGGTAGAATAGGAAGAAGGGGAGGTGGAGTATTTTATGTATTGTTTAGGAAAGGTAGAACAGGAAGAAGGGGAGGTGGAGTATTTTATGTATTGTTTAGGAAAGGTAGAATAGGAAGAAGGGGAGGTGGAGTATTTTATGTATTGTTTAGGAAAGGTAGAATAGGAAGAAGGGGAGGTGGAGTATTTTATGTATTGTTTAGGAAAGGTAGAATAGGAAGAAGGGGAGGTGGAGTATTTTATGTATTGTTTAGGAAAGGTAGAACAGGAAGAAGGGGAGGTGGAGTATGTTATGTATTGTTTAGGAAAGGTAGAACAGGAAGAAGGGGAGGTGGAGTATTTTATGTATTAAAGAATTGCGAAAAAGTTGTTTGGTGTAGCATAGTTACAGGAAACTCGACGTTAACGGTTGGGCAGGTTTATCAAAGTTCAGACATAAGCATAGAAGAAAATAATAAAAAAAGTACAAAATGCTATAAGGGAAGTGATTAAACGGGATTGTATTATTATGGGGGATTTTAACCATGGTCATATACAATGGAAACCTATACAGACTACATGGAGTGAGGACCACAAGTTTTAGTTTTAGTACAAGATAGTTTCCTTTCTCATTTGCTAAACATAGTTTTGTCATTACAAAATGAATTAGTTGACAATGATAAGATGTGTGAGCCACTGGGAGTAGTCACCGCAACCAGATACATTTTACCATCAAAGTAAATTAAGAAAGGAATAATAAAAAGCAGTACAGGAGAAACTTCCACAAAGGAAGATATAAGGACACGAGGAAATATTTAACAAAGCGTGATGTATTTCAAACGTATTTTATTAACGACCACATGGTCAAACGTGATTACAGTTAAAACGGAACTTAGGCAGACTCTCGAGAGCATCAATGTTTCGATACACGGCATTCCTCCCCAGTTTAGTTAGATGTACACCCATGTATGGTAATAACACCCAAAGGTCCACGATAGGTAGCCAGCCTGACGCTACTTTAACAATTATAAGTCCAAACGTTCAGGCGGCTTCCTGCATCGTGTCGAAGGTCTAGGCTCTGCTACGACTGCAGCAGGCGCAATGCCAGCTGCCTGACTCGATGCAAGCGGTTGAGCGGCTTCAGGCTCTTCATGAGACTCAGCTCCGAACTCGGGGAATGTCTCCATCTGCGGAGGCAGCACCGACGACGCCAACTGGTAACTCGACAGTCTTCCTTGCAGTTGATTATTGTGGCGACGAACGATGGCTTCACCTTCGCGACGGACGGTGGACGATACTGGTCCCGTCTGTTGTTCGATTGTGCCAAGGTTGCAGCGTTGCCATGGTACCGTAGAGCGTACACAAAATAACCGATTTTTAAGGTACGAACCTTGGCGTGCCGGTCTTGTGTTGCCTTCTGTTTGGTCTGTATGACAATGACCCTCCTACTGACATCTGGCTTAATGAGATGAAGCCGGGTCTTCAGCTGTCTATTCATCAACAGTCCCCTCCTTGCATGCGCTTTACTCCTTCCTTTACCACCCCGACGGCTCGTTCGGCCAGACCATTTGATGCCGGGTGATGGGGCGCTCTTGTAATGTGCTTGATGCTATTGTGTCGGCAGAACTCTCGAAACTGTTCGCCAACGAACCCAGTGGCATAGTCACTGACGGTGACATCCGGGATGCCATGAGTGCTGAATGACTGTCGTGGCTGACGTGGAGCCTGACATAAGGTAGGCGTCTATCTACTTCGAATGGGCGTCGATCACCACCAGCATCATTCTGCCCATGAATGGACCTGCACAATGTGCAGTTCTTCCTATAGTGCTTTGCGGTAGACACTTGGAATAATCACTCGTGAACCCCACATAAGACAGCCATCATGGATGCTGAGTTCATCTCTTCTTTGGATGTAGGGCTTCAGACGTTCATTGTCGTCGTGATTTGAAAATCCTTCCCTAGTCATGATGAAGACTTGTGACAGCACAGGGTCACGTGTTGTTTCGCGGCGTATGTCACTTGCAGTGACTGCGGACACGTCTAAATACTGCATTGTCAGTATCGTGTCAGCTGGCACTAGTACATGTCTCGGAGCGCCACCTACCGGGAGGCGGCTAAGAGCGTCTGCTTGGGGATGCTTTGGCCCGGCCTATGGACTATATGGTATTCGTAGGCAGCCAGTGTCAGGGCCCAGCGCTGCAAACGTGGAGACAGCATCTGCGGAACAGCCTTCGTTTCTCCGAACAACCCAAGAAGCGGCTTGTGGTCCGTGACAATAGTAAACTTGCGACCCCACAAGTACTGGTGAAACTTCTTCAGTCCATCGATGACGGCCAATCCCTCTTTATCAATCTGAGCGTAGTTTTTCTCAGCCTGTGAGAGACTTCTGAAGTGGTATGCAATGGGTTTCTCTACACCATCTTCTACGACGTGAGCAAGGACGGATCCAATGCCGTATCCGAGCATCTCTTTCGTCCCGTCGAAAGCCTCTTGTCCTTTCTGAGCAACTGATGCATGGGCGCCAGGATCGTCGCTAAGTTGGGCAAGAAACGAAGTGTAAGTGTTCATCTCCGGTTGATCCAGTCACCAAGATATCATCTAGGTACACCATTGTGTTGGGTATGCCTTTTAAGAGGGAGTCCATGACCCGATGGAAAATCCCTGGTGCTGATGACACACCGGCAGCTGCTTGTAAGTTAAGAGTCTTCGCGGCGTGTTGATCGTGACGTATTTGCGACTGTCCGGGTGTAGCTCGATTTGTTCGTAGGCGTGACGCCTGTCGAACTTTGTGTACGTGCTACCTTTCCCCAGGTGTGCTTACAGATATTCTATTCGGGGAATTTGATACCCAGTCCGAGTACTGAACGGGCTCTATGATATCCTCAGCCAGGAGTCTATCAAGTTCCTTGTCCGCCACGTCTCGCATTACATATGGTAGCGGCCGCGACTTGTAATACTTGGGAACGGCGTCGTCGTTGGCGTAGATTTCGGCAGCGTCTGTTTTGACTGCCTGGTGAGAGTCTGTAAACACGACGGTGTACTTGTCCAATACAGCCTGCAGTTGAGGATTCTGCTTCCGTGTTGAATGTGACGTATTCAACTGATGAACCACACTCCAGTCCAGTTGGAGTTTACTCAGCCAGTTCCTGCCAAGTCAGCTTGGACCGTTGCCAGGGACAGTGTTGGTTGCCATTTTTCGCTTCTATCACGACGTTGTTGACACCTGTGATTTTCACACACTGCTGTATATGTTCGAAGCGTGTCCTTTGTGGCTTCCATGTTAGGCCGTGTAGAGTTTAGCCAATGTTTGCGCAGCGTTTCATTACTGATGATCGAGAGTGTGGCACCCGTGTCCACTTCCATCAGCAGTGTCTTCCCATCTACTTGTATGTTGGTAATGACTGGATCCAGACGTGGTCCTGTCATGCTTTTTTCCCTTTTCCACTCTCTGTTTTGCGAAACAGTTACTCATGATGTGTCCTTTTTTGTGGCAATAGCGGCATTGGGCATTCTTGTAATAACACTCTTCCGCCGAATGAGATATTTTGCCACATCCGAAACATGGTTTCTGGCGATCATGCGCAGGTGGTTTCTTCTCCCACTTCCTCATTGCTTGCTTGTGAGTGGTCACTTTGTGTACACTCGGTGTACTGTCGTACGCAGGCGAGTTTAACTTTACGGTGCTAGCAGCAGCGGATTCCATGGCAAGGGCCATTTGTAGGGCCTTTTTGAAATCAAGGTCGGTTTCCCCAACAATCGTCGTTGGATAGAAGGATCTGCTAACCCAAAAACTAACCGCTCCCGCAGATTTTCTTCCAGGATCAACTCGACAGTCAGCTGCGCACCAATATTTGTTTGACCAAAATCACAGTTTCTGGCCATATTGTTCAGTTCAGCAACAAAGTCACCGATTGATCGTTTTCCTGTAGGTCGAATAGGAGTTGGAGAAATCAGCCGGCGCCCGTGGCGATGCCAGGCTGCGTAATAACGTATAAGTTTCTTCACCTACTGATGTTAGCAAGATTGCTCTGCGCTTGCCTACGGCGTCGTCGGCAATGTTATTTGCTTCTAATCGGTCCTGATAAGTACAAACAAATAATGTGGAAGTCATATAGACGCACTAGAAATTATGAGGACTACAACATTTATAAAGAAGCGCTTAACCAAGCTACAACTGAAATTAAAAATTCTAAACAAAAATTAGCTAGTAATATAAAACATGACAGCAAGAGGTTTTATGCTTATTATGTTCGCAGCAAACAGAAAGTTCACGATTAGGTCGGTCCTCTAGAAGATAGTGCTGGAAATATAATATCAGAGGGATTCTTAATGACAGAAGACCTGAATGAGTCCTTTAGTTCGGTGTTTACCAGGGAAGATATTAGTTCACTGCCAGTACCAGAGGATAAATTCAACGGGGCGGAATCCGACTATTTAGGACAGCTAATTGTAACTATGGAAATGGTAGTTAGAAAATAGGGCAATGAAGGATAATAAAACACATGGAGTGGATCGGATTTCACCCAAAGTACTAGTGGAAATTGTAGAACAAATTAGCATACAACTTGTCATTAAACGAGGGAGTGGTTCCTTTAGAGAAAAAGAAACAAACATTACACCGTTTGAGAAACAAGTCAGACAACTGCAGACGAGTGAGTTTAACATCGGTGATATGCAAATTGTTCGAAAGGCCAATTATAGATCACATGGTGTATTTTCTTTTAAACATAACTTGATAAACCCAAGCGAGATCATCCTAAAAGCGAGATCATACTTAACAAATATGTTTTTTTTTAAAGATATCGCTAAGTGGGTAGATGTGGGATCACATACACGTACATACCAGTAGATATACCCACTTAGATTTTCAGAAAGCTTTTAAAAAAGATTTCTGCTTACGCTAAAGGCCGATGACGCATGGGATGGTATAATTAACTGGATAAAAAAATGGCTGAATGACAGAAGACAACGGGTAGTAGTTGATGGGGAGGCTTCAAATTGGAAATCGGTTTTGCGTGGGGTACCACAGGGATCAGTACTGGGACCTATGTTATTCTTAATATATATCAACGATTTGGATGATGATGATATAACAAGTAAGGTGTTGACATTTGCGGATGATACAAACGTGTTTAGAAGGATTAAACGTGATGAAGATAGACAGCATTTCCAAGATGATCTTGACAGGTTGCATAATCAAATGGTCTGAAAAGTGGCAGATGTTGTTCAATTTTGGTAAATGTAAATGCTTCCGCACAGGACATGGGAATAAATATGTACGATATACAATTGGGTGGTACTGTACTAAGTACTACTGTAAAAGAAAAGGACTCAGGCTTAACAGTTAGTGCTGATATGAAGGTTTCATAGCAACTTCAAAGGGAAATCAAATCCCGCGGACCTACCACACGCGCAAAGGCGTACACAACACGTACCCGCACACCCACCACACACTCGCACTCCCGCCACACACCCGCACACCCGCACACCCACCACACACTCGCACTCCAGCCACACACCCGCACACCCACCACACACTCGCACCCACCACATATACGCGTACCCACCACATACCCGCACACCCACCATACACCCGCACACCCACCATATACCGCACACCCATCACACACCCGCAGACCCACCCGCAGAGCCACCACACACCCGCAGACCCACCACATACCCGCACACTCACCACACACCCGCACACTCACCTGCAGAGCCACCACACACCCGCAGACCCACCACGCACTCGCACCCACCACATATACGCGTACCCACCACATACCCGCACACCCACCATACACCCGCACACCCATCACACACCCATCACACACCCGCAGACCCACCCGCAGAGCCACCACACACCCGCAGACCCACCACAGAAACGCATACCCGTCACACATCCACGCACACCGCACACACGTACACCCGCACACCCGCACACCCGCACACCCGCACTCCCGCACACCCGCACACTCGCACACCCGCACCCACCACACACCCGCACACCCACCACACACCCGCACACCTATCACACACCCGCAGACCCACCCGCACACCCACCACAGAACCGCATACCCGTCACACATCCACGCACACCGCACACCCGCACACCCGCACACCCGCACACCCGCACACCCGCACACCCGCACACCCGCACACCCGCACACCCGCACCCACCACACACCCGCACCACCACACACCCACACACCCACCACACACCCACACACCACACACACACACACACACACACACACACACACACACACACACACACACACACACACACATATATAACCAGTTAACATGTTTGTTCGTTGGCTGCACTGTGTGACCATATTATTCGTGATTACGCAGTAACCCTGCAACCAAGTCCGGTCTTTTATCAAAGACCTTGTTTAATTATAAAGACGTACAAACGAAAACTGTTCGCTTACCAAATTAAGCCAGCGGGCCATGGTTTTCGAAACTCTACCGTACACAGTATGAAACTATAACTTAAAGGGAATTAAAAAATACCGCGTTAGCTTTCACACATTTACATGCGCGCGCACACTCGCACGTACACATGCATACACACGTACATAAATAGGTATATGCAATCCTAAATTGTGTCTGATCTATTTTCATTTTTTAAGATAGCACTTTAATGGGCAGCGGCTCTCGTAGTTCTAATTACATTCGTCTTGGTTGTACATGAGGAAATAGTTTAACAAAGTGGGTCGACCCCTGATAAATGGTCCACCATGGGTATTTCGTAGAGTCAGTATGTGTGCAACTGCGGCCATTGTTGAAAGACCCGTCAGTGTTGCCATCAATGGCTTTGCTGGAGTATCGGGCTTAATCAACGACGACTGTCTGGCCGTGCACACGGACGCTAGGTAGACTCCTTTGTCTGGAATACCGGGTTTAATCAAAGACGACTGTCTGGCCGTGCACACGGACGCTAGATAGACTCCTTTGTCTGGAGTACCGGGCTTAATCAACGACGACTGTCTGGCCGTGCACACGGACGCTAGGTAGACTCCTTTGTCTGGAGTACCGGGCTTAATCAACGACGACTGTCTGGCCGTGCACACGGACGCTAGGTAGACTCCTTTGTCTGGAGTACCGGGTTTAATCAACGACGACTGTCTGGCCGTGCACACGGACGCTAGGTAGACTCCTTTGTCTGGAGTACCGGGTTTAATCAACGACGACTGTCTGGCCGTGCACACGGACGCTAGGTAGACTCCTTTGTCTGGAGTACCGAGCTTAATCAACGACGACTGTCTGGCCGTGCACACGGTAGACTCCCGTTGTCAAAACTGTAAAGAAGAGTAAATGAAGATGTCATCATTAACGTGTTGGTCACAATGTGGATGCACACTAGCGCACCCACCCCGCACTCTCACACCCACCCCGCACCCGCGCACTCATCCCGCCATCACACATCCACCCCGCACCCACCTGCGCTCCCACCCCGCACCCACCACGCACTCTCACACCCACCACGCACTTGCGCACACACCCCGCCCTAACGCACACACCCCACAACCGCGCACCCACCCCGCACTCACGCACCCATCCGCACCCAGCACCGGCGCACCCACCCGCGCACCCGCTCATCCACCACGCCCTCACGCACCACCCCGCACCTGCGCACCCGCGCACCCGAGCACCCGCGCACCCGAGCACCCGCGCACCCGCGCACCAGCTCACCAGCGCAACCGCGCACCAGCGATCCCACCCCGCACCGCGCACCCGCGCACCCGCGCACCCGCGCACCCGCGCACCCGCGCACCCGCGCACCCGCGCACCCGCGCACCCGCACCTACCCCGCCCTCACGCACACATCCCGCACCACACCGCCCTCACGCACCCACCGCGCACACGCGCATCCACACCGCACCCACTCGCTAGCTACTCATAAATAACGTGGCGCGGTGTTTACTCCGTCAGCCAGAGGTGAGCATCGATCAGTGCAATATGGTGGGGGATTCTCAAAATGATTTTGATATGGACTGTTTTTTATAGTAGCTATCTAAAATGGTACATCAGTTTTCTAATGTTTCGATGAAACTAAAGCAACTGCAAAACTTGAAATACAAAATGTTTAATATACCAGGTGTTTTACAAAATAAGTGTCTAGGCTGTTGTCTACTACATGATTAAGACACATTTATAGACCTAAAATAAGTAAAAACATTTTTAACGAGGAAATAAACTATGTATGTAGAACGTGCAACAGTCAGCCAATTCCTATGATGAGCATTTCATTTACGGATACTATTTGTTACTGATATAACACCGTTGCCTTTGTTGTCCTGCTAGTCTCTTTTGCCCACCTTTCCCCTACTTATGTTTGTGGCAGCAGTTTGTGGAGGGTGGCAAATAGTTATAGAATGACTGAAAATAACGGTGGGACGATAGATCTGATAGGATAACTTGTTGGTAAAACGAAGTGTACCAATGTTAAAGCTGACATTGGTTGTTCGACAGCACACGGCTGAGTTCTGTCGGCATTTAAAAAGGACTTTTATATGATGATTTAAATAAGCAAAATATTACAGGCTGCTGAATAATCTAACAACACGGACAAAATACTGCTTCTAGTTTGACATAACTTTGGCCACCATGTGTGTGTGTGTGTGTGTGTGTGTGTGTGTGTGTGTGTGTGGAGTGTGCGTGTGCGTGTGCGTGTGTGTGCGTGTGCGTGAGTGTGCGTGTGTGTTTGTGTTTATGTGTGTTATTGTGTGTGTGTGTGTGTGTTTGTGTGTGTGTGTGTGTGTGTGTGTGTGAGTGTGTGTGTTTGTGTGCTTGTGTGTGCGTGCGTGTGCGTGCGTGTGCGTGTGCGTGTGTGTAAACATATATTTTCTTCGCAAGCGTGGGCGATCGTGGCCCTCCAAATTCCACGATTGTGCATCTGTTGAAGGAGTTATGTAGCGAGTTTTGAAATTCAACAGGTAACAAGACAACCTTCGCGCATGCGTCAGAAGTTGCTTTATCTTTCCCACTATTTTTTTTCATATTGAAAATGGACGCTGCAGAAAAAAACGCGAGGCAAGCATACGTTGTCATGGCAACTATTTACGTTGTTCAACTCGTATGTAAAGCCAAGTAAACTGAAGCAATAAACGAGCGTTATTATGTGCTGTAGTCAAATGGTCTACATAACCCATATTGCGATTGGTGCGATTGGAATCGACAGATGTCTTAACATAGATTAGAGTTTATAACATGCCATATAAAGGTCAGCAAATTATTTTATTTTATTTATTACTTCATTTGAACAATTGTTAACGTTAATTGTAATTTAATAACATAAGTGTTCGCAGATGCCAAAAGAAGGCGAAGCGAGAGAAAGTCTCGCCAAAATGACAATGACAGTAGACGATGTTGAAATTTAGTCATCTTCGCTTAGCGAAGGACGAACAACACGTGATGTTCTTATTAAAACGAATGTGCGTAGTAAATATGTCCACTCGTGTTCTACCTGACACCTGTCAGTTGACACTCGATGTCGTACAAACACCACATGTTATTCTCGTTATATAACGACAATGTATCTGCTTAACCACCGAATGCTCACTTGTAGTACAGACTGCACGTGTCTGTATAACCCCTTTTCCCTTGTAGTACAGGCTGCAAGTGTAGGTATAACCCCCTTTCCCTTCTATAGAAGTCACGCTTGCGAAAGCCTTGTTGAAAACGCAGCATATCAGCATATGCATTCCACAAGGCGTGTCATTCGAGTCCATAATCTGACGTCATACGATCTTTAACCCTACTGCAAAAGGTGGCGCCACCTATCCAGCATAGTTTGGTGATCCAATAGCCTTTGCTTCGCTGATCATTTGATCATTTGATCATTTTTACTTTGTTTCGTTTGACCACGTTTTTTCGTTTGACTACGATTGTTTCACCAAACTTTGTCTGACGTCAGTAAGGCGATAGTTCCAAAGACTTGTCAAGTACTTCCAGAACGCTTGCTAATAGTCCAGGAGTATTAAAGTCCCCTCGTTTCTCATTGTGTATTTATCACACCCGGCCTAGCAACCAAGACTCTGGCGCAAACTCACCTGAAGTGAATTAATTATAAGTTGAGTTATTATTTTCTGTACAACATCTAAACTTGGTAACACAAACCGAAAGACAGCAGACGGGCCCAAACTGCAATTTATATATTGCACAATATATATGTTTTTTTTAGTGGAATGTCTACTTTTATCAATAAATTAGCATAACCGTGCATATTTTTTACTTATCTAAACAGGCTATGAAGATCAAGAGTATGAAAACTGCGACGAAACCCACAAAATCGAATATATATATATATGAAGCCACTTTTATCGCCCATATGGATGGGCGTGGAACGTATATCAGAGCATTAAAACATGTGAGATACATGTTAACATACAATCACTGCGTTTATTTATATCTATACTAAGTGCAAACTAGTTACTAGACATGCACTTTGCACTACTGCAATGATTTTGCTCATAAGTCGTCCTCGATCGCGACTAAAAAGTCCTGTAATCACCTAGTGCATGGATTAATCTACGCATATGTACCATCATATCCGCAGCGCGAAAACCAACAGTGGCCCTACATGGCTTGCTACAACCTGTTGACAACATATGATGGTTGACGTACTATCTTCAGTCGGACACCCAACACGCTGATAACTGCCGATTAGCAGTACGTCCGGGTAGATATGTAACCGTTGGCCCCTCGATAGACACACGGCAAAGTCCACGCAGATGTTGGACGTTATTATTTCGCCTGCAGTCGAATGGCATTAGCCAGAATGGCAGCCCTATATTTTGCTTTTCTGCCATTTGTGCCGCTGTTGCAAGTCGTTTGTGTCGACTTCGGCTTCCCGGCAAACGAGTACGAATACTCTTTAAAACGAGACGCGTTACGGGAAAAGGAGAAGGATTTTGCGGGCGAATCGCTTCAACTGAGCGAGGTTTGTACAGGTTATCTCGAAATCTGGTTTGAGATTGGAAGGTTCGCAACTATTCGCAGACACGGGCTTGTTTTACTAACATCAAACAGCTGCTGCGATATTCGGCAGTCTCCAGTGGGCCAACTATGCAGTGTTCCACGCAAGATTTGTACCAGCGATTTTACCTTCAGGTCATATGTGCGACGCGATTGTTTATGCACATAACAATCATACTAGTGTCTCAATTATTAACTGTGCTTGTAGCCAAGTTCATTTAGCATTGGCCCAGTTAATCAAAGAACAAGGAACGCGACCGAAGTTTAAATACACGCCTACGTAGACGTCGTGCGTTGGTTTGTTGCACGGCAAAACAATGACCGGGATTGTTGGGTGTACAGGCACGTTGTAGTCAACGGCAGCCCGTCAAGCATATGGTGTTGCAGAATAACCGGCTGGCTAAGTGGTACAAACGATAGGCTAGGCGAAGCGTCGAAACGAAATACATTTCCTAAATATAGCGTTTAACCAATATTCGTTAGGTCAAATTCAATGTTCGTTGCTTCAGGACGAGCAGATTGTCGGCCGCCTATTCAAGCGATCCATTCTTCGTTCCCGGATCGTCAGAACTCCGAGGAACAGGGGTTCCTTTTCCGGATAAATCGTTCAGTCGGCCACGATCGGATCGAACCACGGTCAGGATCGGTCGGCGGACAGATCGGAGAAGAAGATCAATCCAGGAAGGATCCGAAGAAATCGCCGATAAATGCATCAGGGCGATCAGAAAAGGGCGCAGCATCCGCCATTCACCGCCGCAAATAAAGGATCGGTCAGGAAATAAACGGCGACATCCGTCGATCAAGATCGAAAATCGATCAAAACATCACGGATTTCGTCGATAAATCAATCGGCAAAATCGGACGACAAGGAACATCAGGACGTCAGATCAGTTCTCGAGATGAAGACCTTGGCATTGTGGCGCGCATTGCGCGGATCGCTGAATCCATTTACTGATGCGTTTTTAGGCAGAACTATTGTCATTACAATGGTCAGCATTTTCGTTTCCGCGATGATCGTTATTCCATCAAGCTTCATTGATGAAATGACTATGATGAAACCTGGAGGAGGGAGTGAGTGATGGAGGGAGGGAGTGAGGGAGGGAGGTATTTTCTTGTTGATATATACTTCTTTAATGTTGCTTAGCGTTCTGAACTCCTCAGCACAATAATTCATATAATGAAGACCTTGGCATTGTGCATTAATATTGGGATCGCTGAACCCATTTGCGATGTCGTTTTTAAAAATATACTATTGTCATTACAATGGTCAACATTTCACATGTATTATGGTAGCTATGATAAACATGACTACAAATCACATTTCATAACGAGATGTATTGCATCTATGTTCATAGACCACCAGCTGAGTCGTTCTCTTTTCATGGATATCGTCTGGAACTGCAGCGATTTCCAGCATCTCTACATTCTGCCGGAGAACCATCCAACCGATCCTTGGACTCTCGACTTCTTCATTTCACCACCCCCAGGCGAGGGTTGGGAAAAGGTCAAAGGTCATATCAATTTTGTAAACTATGGTCACCTATGCATGCACGTATTGTATTGATAACTAATTTATTGCTAATGTTGCAAAACCTGCCTTTATTTAATAGGTTTTAATATTTTTTAACTTATTCTAATGTTGGCCTTATACTAAGACTGGTTATAACAAACACGAACAAGCACAAACACACACATGTACATTGTGCACACTCAAGACACACGCGCGCACCCCCCCCCCCCACACACAAACATACACACACAATTGTTTTTATTTTGAATATTTTTTTGCGGACTAGGTTTCACATTTACCAGATAAATCACTACCATAACTGGAATGATATATCAGATGGAGGATTTGACATTGTGAAAAAGTGTTACAACTACAATTCTCCTTATGTTTACCAGAGACAACATAGGATTTTATTTAACAAAGGCACGGAACGTCCAAAGCGTAGGCAGTTGAAAACTGTTCGTGATTTGTTTGTGACAATAACCATCGATATATGTTCTTCCACGCCCGAAGGTCATCAAAACTACACGAAGGACGCCATCTTGCGACAACAGACATTTCTCGGGGTGATGACCGAGCGGGCCCGGAGACACCCGAGTGATGCCGAGGAGAGATGGCGACAGATGAACCCTTTGTGGACGCGATCAGCACCGCAGTTGATCGCTAACGTCGTTGTAAATATATTATAATGGTGTACACGGCAGTGTCTTTAAACAGTGCATAGCCGTCGGAACCGTCGGAACCGTCGGAAGGGCTTGGGGGCTCAGCCCACCCCAATGTTGAAGTTGAAAGGGGGCTTAGCATTGAGTGTTGTTTTCTTTTACATTCTGGGTGATCACCATTCCAGTTTGTATTTAGTAGTAAATGTGACTAACTTACAATATTTATTAAAAAGTCTTCTTTCGTGATAATTTCCAAAAACACCAATGCAACCCGTGTTTGTTCTAGGCAAAATTGAGAACGTAATCGCGGAAATGTTTCAACAGCACTCCCACGTCTTCCGATGTCATACGACTGCGCAGAAGAGGTTGAGTGAGAACGCACACACACACACACACACACACACACACACACACACACACACACACACACACACACACACACACACACACACACACACACACACACACACACACACACCACAAATGTGTTTATGCCAGGTGAAGCGACTGTACTTGGAGGCGTTGTGGCGAGAAGCCCTGGCGGACGGTGTGCAGTATCTCGAGACCCGGAAGAACCTAGGCGGAGGCGCTGAGCAGCTCTACTCTCTCGACACTAACCGGAAGTACGAACCCACCTACGGCAAACGCTATGTGGATCCAGACGGCGAGCTCGAGATCAAAATGACTCTGTCGCTGCTTCGGCAGTTTCAGAAGGCGCATCCAGACTTCATCGGATTCCGACGGATCTTGTTCGGTCACCATCAGGAGTCAGTGTTACAAATGAAGGCCAAAGTGAGGACTCAAGACTGTTTAACGAATTTCTATAATGGGCGCACATTTATTGCATTTATTTTTCATCTACGGTGTTAATAGCATTCAGGAACATACATAACCAAACCATTTTGCCGCAATAACCAATACTGATCATTCTCCTCGTATGTTCGCCACAAAACGTAGATATACTATGTGTAAGCGTTTTTATATTTCTTCAATTTTTGTTGTATGTTTGCCTCCATCAGCGGAATCGGATGAAAAACAGTGCTCTCTTTCAAGGTTGATCGCGTCGTCCAATACCACCGGAAGTACCCTGATCACGTGGTGGCGTTCGACGTCGTTGGCGAAGAGGATGCCGGGTATTCGTTGCTCTACCATGTTGATGCCCTCGTCGAGTTGTACGACAAAGCCACCGCCGACAGCACCATGCCAATCTACCTGCACAACGCCGAGACCAACTGGCCGGACGATCTGATGACGTCATTCCATCCCGAAGTCGACATCTCGACAACTCAGGATGACACATTGGACGCTGTTCTGCTCGGAGCGAGTCGGGTTGGTCACGGCCTCGGGTTCATCAAGCGTCCGTACCTGTTGAAGCTCCTCAAGCAGCGTCGTGTTGCCGTAGAGACGTGCCCCACCAGCAACCAACTCCTTGGCTACGTCCCAGACCTCCGCAACCACCCGGCCGTCCACTACCTACGCTCCGGCATATCCGTAGTCCTCGCCTCAGACGACCCCGGCAGCTTCGGCTACGACCACGTGACCGTCGATTGGTACCAAGCATTCCTGGCGTGGGGTCTGCACCTTGCCGATCTCAAACTACTCGCCCTTAATTCGCTCCGGCACAGCGGCATGTCCACCACAGAAAGACGTGACGCCATCGAGAAGAAATGGACGCCAAAATGGCGCGACTACATCGCTCGAATCAAGACGGAAGCTTGTGCTTTGAAAGCGGAACTAGAAAACGTGAAATTCAAACGAATACTGCCAACATTTGTTCCTCCTGGCCAGACAGCCGCAGTTCACGTCTTCGGTAGCCATTTTGAATATGGGATATGCAAGACGCTGAAATGCAAATTTGGCAGAAGTGTATCAACGCAAGTAACGTACGTGTCTAACGGTCACATCATCTGCACAGCTCCAAAACAAGACCTCCGAAGCAGTGGCTCCATTACTGTCCCCGTGTCCGTGTCTTTTGACGGCGGTAAAACGTATCTCCAAACAGGGATCAACTTCACTTACAAAGATACGGAACCGGGGCGATCAGAAACGGCAAAGTATAATACCGGCTGCATCTGGCTAATCATAGCAGCATTTCTTGCGTGTTTAATAAACAACATCTCTAGTGTATAAACAATTAATAAATATACATAATATACTCCGCAATAAATAACTTCCCTATAATATGTTATGATTGATTTACGATGTCATTGTAAACTTAAGCCATTTTACTATACAACATAATTGTTTTCTTTTGAACGCATATCGGATCCGAGTTCGAAACGCCGCCGCATCTACTTATAGAAACATACTCTTTCTTGTGGTTTCGTATCATTAAGTACTTGTTTTTTTTATAAAACAACCGTTCTAGTATTCTACGATTGAATGGACAGGCCTATTCAAAATCTGCTTTACATAGGCGTTGGAACGTGGCGAATATTCAGGGGCTGAGCCCGAGCTTCAGCACTTGGCTGCTGACATGACATCGAAAGATGGGGGGTGTGGTGGGAGGGGGTGGGAGTGCTTTTTGAGATTTGTCCCAGTGATTTTCGACATTTATTGTGGAATCTCTGTCACCATCTGTCTCTGCTGTCACAGTTCTTCCAGACTCCATATCTGATCATCATCGTATTGAAATTGCAGTAAACGCTCTGGAGCCACATTTTATGTTATCGACGACTGCAAAACGTAACTTTCGGGACACTGATAGCTGTGCACTGAGAGACGAAATAAAATATGTTCGTGTTGATATGACATCGTGTTGTAAAGATATGCAAGTGGGTGAATTGGTCGTTACGTACAACACCAACCTAACGAAGTGTCTGGAAAAACACGCTCCGTGGCGCACTGTACGCACACGAAACAATTCGACCCACCCATGGATGCAATGCCTTGGTAATGGAAAGAAAAACATTGTATTTCCAAATTCGTTTAGAAAACGCTAACAACAACACTATGTTTCGTCTGGTGAGATCTCTTGGTGGTCACAATTCTCAGAACATCCAGAATTTAGCTCGGCAGTGGAAGGATGCGAACTATTTTCACATTTCCTCAGTGACAAAATCGATAAATTGTTGTCAAGCTTACTACTTTACACATCAACTGATCTGGCTATTTGTGATGAAAAGCAATGGTTCGCAGATCATATACATGTCTTCGATCCAACAACAGCCGAATAAATCACAACAATTTTTGTTACCACTGACAAAACTTGCGTGCTATTTTGGATAACTATCGTCCAGTGAGTAATCTCACGTATTTGTCTAAAGTAGTTGAGAAAGTAGTGGCGCTTAGAATATCCACACACGTCTCTGATCAGGGAATGAATGACAGCTACCAATCGGCGTATCGAAAACACCGTTCGAAGGAAACGGCTTTACTACACGTTACCAAGGCCATGAAATCAGCCACGGGCAACAAACAAGGCACATCACTGGTTCTCATCGATTTTAGTGCAGATTTTGAGACAATTAACCATGCCATCTCAATTCGACGATTACGATTGCGCTACGGCTTTGTTGACCAAGCATTAGACTGGGTGTTTTCGTACTTACAGGGACGACCTTAGCGCATCGTAATTGGTGACACATTTTCGGGTACAACTCCTCTGACGTCAGGTGTCCCGCAAGGCTCGTCCTAGGCCCCCTGCTCTTCTCGTTGTATGTACAACCAATTAGCGATATCACCAGAAAACATGGCCTTTACGCTGATGACTTACAACTCTACTCCCACTTTGATCTCAGTACAACCGCTGCTGTTTTAAGTCGATGACATAAAACATTGGATTGCGCGGAATTACATGTGCATGAATGACAGCGAGACCGCTTACATTCCAGTGGTGCCCAAGTCGGCCCCTGCACTTGTGGATGACAGCATAATACGGTTGCAGCTTCACAATATGTCCGGAATCTCGGCGTCTACGTCTGAACATGAACAAACAGGTATCACAAACCGTTACTGTGTGCACATTCCACATACGCCACATTAATCAAATCAGCCGATTTTACATAAAACAACGAAGGAACGCATAGTCAACGCCACAATAACATCGCGGCTGGACTATTGCAATTCAATCATATATATGGAACATCGCTCGTAACGAACTCACAACTCGGCCGCTCGTCTGATATTGCGTCGCCCACGGAGTGATAGTGCTGCTTCGCTGTTGCATGATCTGCCCTGGCTACCCGTTGCTCGCAGAATCGGGTTCAAAATATTCAGTTCAGTTCAAATTCGTGTTCACGTACAAGGCAATGGATGAAAATGCGCCCATCTACTTGCGTGATCTCGTGTGTCCTAACAGACCGACAAGATCATTGTGGTCTGCTGACAACAATATGTTGTCCATGATGCCTACTCGCGTCAAAGCTAGTGACAATAATGATTCGTTTACGGTGGCCGCTATAACTCTTTGGAACACTCTACCTAGTTACATTAAAATGATTAAATCTTCGGACACTCTTGGCAGTTTTAAATGTCAACTAAAATACATTTATTTTTAGAATATCATTGTAGACGAACATAGTAGCTTGTTCGTGGCTTTCCTCGGTGATCCAGTGGACTTATTTATATTAGTAATATTTTATAACTATTTATTTATTTATTTTATTTTATATTTTATTTATCAATTTAAGCATTATAATTTATTAGTTATGTTATATGATACTGTGTTTATTTTAAGTTAAGGTCTTACTACCATATTCCAATTATTTTGTTGCCTTTTACTTAATGTATTTATTAGTATTTTTATTACTATTGTATGGCACATTTTTTTAAGTTTAAATGACTGTCTTTATACTAGTATTTTAGTTTAACGATCATGACGTATGGTGAATTGTTAAGCGCCACGAACAGTTGTGGATTTGGCGCTATAACAAATTTAATATATTATTGTTATTATTATACCGAACACCTGGTGAGTTCGGACATTCTGTCGTATATTTGGCTGAAATTCTGGCCCCAAACGTTTTTCTTTACGACAAAGACATGACAAAGTTTTTAAACGACAACTCTATGGTACCGTTGCTATATGTGAATTACATTACTGTGCAGCAAGACATCTGTTAAGTCAAACATTCCCGCATATAGTTGTCGTTTTAACATCTTCGCTTTATGACTTTTGTTACAGAAAGAAACACGTGGGCCAAAGTGTCAATACAATATATAACGGAGTGGCCAACAGTGTTCAGTTTGGTTTTTACGATGGCTTCATATGGTTTTCGTAGGCAACAGGTCGCATGAGTGATAGCTCTGGCTTACACCGTCGGTAACTGCCATCACGGTAAGTCGTGTAGCATCACTGCATTTGCACAATATGTTTGCAGTCACATACGGAATAGTGATCCAACAAAGCAAAACGCAACATCGATGCCACACTGCCGCTAACACAACTGACAGCAAACAATCACACTGCCGCTAACACAACTGACAGCAAACAATCACACTGCCGCTAACACAACTAACAGCAAACAACCATAAGTCTATGAGTGTGTCAGAATCAAATTCATCTCTCGGGTGATGCCGTCGAAGTCATCTGACCGACGATCGTCGTCGGTCACGTGATTCACATTCGTCGCTTTCCGTGTCCGTCTCATGCACCGTCTAGCGGCGGTCGTGTGCATCAGTCGCGGGGTGTCCACGATATCGTTCCAATTTGGTAGTAATCTGGTGACGGGCAGGTCCGAACGTCCGGTTGACGTCGAGTTAACATCCGCGGCCGAGCGCCCTTTTGTTGGACGCTGTGGGGTGTTCCTCGGCACTGAAACGGCTGTGTGTTTTGTGACCGCCCGCGACGGTTTTAGGCGGCGCAACGCCTTGTTCCCGTGCGGTGTCAGACGGTTCTTCTGCAAGCCTTTTGGTGAACGCCTTTCGTCCCTGCTTAGATCCGACGGTTCGGTGATTGCCACCTTCACGCCCACCGCGTCTGGCGAACACACGCCCTTCTTTGTCTCCTCACTGAACGTCACACGCTTGCCGTTGGTGGCGCTCACCGCGGTCGGTGGCGACGCCTGGCGGATTGTGCTGACACGTCTCTCGATGTGTCCCAGCTTGCGGAACCAGCTCGTATCCATCCTGTAGGGCGTCAGGCCATAGCGATCGACCGAGTGCGGGTCGGCGCCGTGCTCCAGCAGGATGGAGGCTTTGGAGAACTGGCGCGAGGCGATGCACAGGTGCAGCGGAGTCCGGCCGGTCACGTTGCGGCTGTCGACGTCGGCGCCCTGCAGAAGCAACCGCTCCATGATGGCGCCTATTCCGCGTCCGTCGGTCGACCTTTCCGTGTCGCTGCACAGCACGCGCGCGTTTGTGTGGGCGTGGCTGCACAGGACATGCAGCGGGGTCATCCCGTGAACGTCTTGCGCGTTCACTTCCGCCCTGGTCGTAGACAGAAGTTCGACGACCTCCCGTACAGGATCGCTGCGGTCGAGAGCAACATGGAGCGGGATACGACCTCGATTATCGCTCAGCGAGCGACTAGCCCCGTTCGCTAACAGGAGGGCCACAAGCTGCGGGTTGTCCGTGTGGAGATGCAGTGCGGTGCTACAGCTGTTCGTGGAAGCGTTAACTTCTGCGCCTGCACCGATGAGCAGACGCGCTATTTCCGGTAGGTTTGCCATATGCAGCGCTGTCATTCCGTCGTCGTTAGTGACGTTTACTCCACAATACTTGCCGGCCTTCGCCAGCATGAGCGCGACAGTTTCCTCCCTAACGTTATGGCGTACAGCATCGTGCAACACAGACTCACCCTTCCGGTTGCGCGCGCATGTGAGTGCACCATTTGCCAGCAGGAACTCTATCATCTGAGCTCGCTTATTCTCCGTCCAACCGGTTGTCGCTTGCATGTTTTCGGCTACACACATGTGCAGCGGTGTGATACCGTCACGGTCTGATGCGTTGACGTCACTTCCGCGCTTCACGAGGTACGCGGCGGCGCGTTGACAGCCGCTAGACAGCGCCACATGTAGCGGCGTCTGGTCTTCGACATCGGCAACGTTCGCGTCACCGCGACGACCCAGCAGCAACTTCATAGCCCGGATGTGACCGCTGAATGACGCGTAGTGCAGCGCAGTCCAGCGCAGCAGTGACGTCTGATGGTTGTGGTCCAGCCCCGTCTGCATCTGAAGACAGTTGTATGGAATATGTATTAGACCTGTGTTACTACTGCAGCAGTTAATGAGGTGGTGGTGGGCTTAATGGCAGCTGGATAAAATTCTAAATTCAATCACACTGCGAACACTGTTTCGGGGTTAGTAATACGCTAACTTTGGATCACTGTGCATCGTCTCCAAGGTGCTGAGGTTCACTACCCTCTTTATATGTTTATTTCCTTCCTTGAAACATTGGCCTCTGATCTAACAATAGGCTATGCATTTTAGGAAAAAAAACAACGATATTTATTTATTGCGTTATTCACTTCCATATGTTTGCGATGCTCTCCTTTTATACAGAGTTTTGGTTTTTCTCCTACCTGAAGCAACTGAGTGATAATCAAATCTCCAGATGGTGCCAATGTAATAATAATAATAGTTACTCTTGCTTTGTCTCCCCATGTGTGGATGTAGACTACTTAAGAACACTATAGTACACTACAGTATTTTATAATAAGGACCAAACCACCACAATAAATTAACCGTGTACCATACCATCACTGCAAGGGCGTCGGGTAGGCCACGTTTCGCCGCCAGATGGAAGCACGACACGCTGTCTCTCCGCTGGAGATTTCTCCCAAAGACAATTTTATTGACCTCTTTTACGCACACGTCACGTGCTTGATCTCTCATTGCAGCCGACGCCAGGAGGCGCTGTGCGAAGTCGAGATTTTTGGTTTCGATGGCCGTCCAGAGCTTTTCGGCCGTGTCGGAGACAAATGCCATTGCCTACTCGCAAGTCCGTAGTTCTAATCCACGCATTAACACGGCTATTTTATTTTTGGTCCGCGTCCAACAATAAACAACACGGCGTAACGAGAGCGTCGAGTTTTATCCAGGTTTTTCTAGCACTAGCATGTTTCTCTTCAATGTAGATTGTCACTGCAAACGATCAAGTAATCATAAATACATCATATCACTTGAGGTATTGTCTTGATGGAAGCGTTGCTATGTGCTTGCTGCGTCTTCTACAAAACATATGTGTGATATATCAGTATGAACAATCTCAGTCAGTGCGATTCGCACAGACAACGTCAACAACACGATGGTGGGTTGTCTACGGAGCGTATCGCTGTCGTTGTCATGTCCCGGACCTGTCACTTCCCTTCCCCACATGTATCCGCCACCATCACGTCATCTACACTTCTCGTCACACATAGGAAGACAAATCGGCTACCGTCACTCCTTCACCTACAGGTCTTATCTGACGTAAAACATTTCTGACACCGTCACTTCATCTACAGCTCTGTCTAACGTGAGACGTATCGTACACCGCCACTTCATCTGCAGTTCTCATCAGATGTAAGACGTATCTGCCACCGTCACTTCATCTACAGTTCTCATCTAACGTAAGACGCATCGGACACCGTCACTTCATCTGCAGTTCTCATCAGACGTAAGACGTATCTGCCACCGTCACTTCATCTGCAGTTCTCATCAGACGTAAGACGTATCTGCCACCGTCACTTCATCTACAGCTCTCATCTAACGTAAGACGTATCGGACACCGTCATTTTTCTTCTACAGTTCTGAACAACAGATATAAGAAAACGAACCGGCCACCGTCACTTCATCATCACAATACTGGCCGCTCTCCGTTGGCGCTATTGCAAGCATATGACCATCACACAAGCACACCGTCTCGTCACACACGGTTCTCCTCGTGTCAACCAGTCGTTACCTGTGCACATCGGTTTACAAATCGAATCAGTGGCTGCGTGATTAGATACTCTGAAGCACGCGTCAGGACACTTGGGACAGCGACTTGGGCGCCGCGAATGCTAATCCTCGCGCCAAAGAAAACAAACGAGCTATGAGATCACGGCCGTGGTGTCAGTTATTAAACGTCGCTGCCTCGCCTCTTACAATGTGTGGGGAAACACGCAAATAGAGGCGCTCGTCGCTTGAAAGGAGAGTTGCATATATCGAGGCTGTTACGAGGTGAATGTCTGCCTTCAATGATGCGAAGCAACATTGTAAACACCGGCTGACGTCGGGTTATGTGAGTCGGCACTGTCAGTGCCTGCCGTCGGTGTCCGGAGAATGCCTGCCAACCGTGCTGTAAAGTGGTTAGCATATAGGAGAATGTGTGTCAGTGGTCACAACCTCCCTACGCTGGAGGAAGGCAACATCCCACTTTCCATCAATCTCAAATACCGCCTACATTTAGGCTAATCTCCTACCTCCAATAAGTTGTCTACATCTACATCCGACAGCTATGTTGCTTGCGGCGAATGCAGTGTCACAAGGCTACAAGCGCATGCTGATCGTTGCAAACGAGGCTGACATCGTTGTCCTGGGAATTACTTTCTACACTGAGATTGGAGGAGGGAAATTGTGGGTGTCCTTTGGAAGTTCAGATAATATATTTCCATATACAACATCTGCAACACGATGTCTTCCGCCAAGGCACACGCTCAGCCCGCATTCCAAGCCCTGACAAGGCCCGACAACACATCCTTCTTTTTTGCCACGGGGAAGAAATCAGCGTATGGAAAGTGAATCACCGGGCCAGGGCTCACAACCGCGTCATACCACCCGATGGAACGGCCTCTCACACTTTCTTAAAGAGCCATTTATCAAGCTGTGGTGGCAATATCCCGTAGCCGAACAAGTCTTCCCGGGCCCAGGCTCCTGGGTGTGGGTTGAGTCTGAGTCTGGTTCTGTTCCTCTCTCTACTCCCCTCCCTCGAGCAGTGAAACCAGTAGAAGAGCTAGTCAGTAGCGGATGCACTACAGGCTGTATATACTAGGAAGCTACAAGTGTGCACAGCCAGAGGCAAATTTGGAGGAACCTGTTATGGTCGCCCCGGTCGTCCTCCGACACCAACTAACCAACACCATACTACTGTACTTAATTGAGTCACGCCGTATCTAAAGTTGCTCCACACCTGATATGGTTGTTTCATCTATAGACATGATTGACTTTGGCCACCTCTACTTCAATAGTAGGCTTCCTATGTTATAAAAAGGATAGTTCCTGATTATATTTCCCGTCATTTCGGATTGCATTCCCTTGATTTCAAAAGGTGCGTCATCACATTGACCTTCTAAGCTTTACCTTGATATCATGAAGATCAGTTTCATTAACAAAGTGTAACTACTTTAGGCACAAACCACCTGAATTCAACCTTTCATGGTACCGAAAATATCTTCGATCGGGCATACACAAAACTATCATGACGCATACCAAATTCATCGTAATCGGCCTATTCATTAGCTTCGATATAATATCGGGTTTTAGCGTATACCGGCGGCGGCCATTTTGTAGTTATGCTAATTATGGGGTGTTAACAAATTCCAAAATGTGTGTCCTATATCTTAATTTGATTAATACCTATCAAAGGACATAAATTTGCCAAATGTGGTGACTTCTTCCAAAAGTGAACCTTATTTCTGTAAACTGACCCTACGACAGCAGACTATAATAATATTAACAAGAGTTGTTTTGTACACTAAGTCTTGTTTCTTTCTATGCTCAATGTGCGGCTGTCCATCTGTTTTAGGGTGGGTATTGACGACATACATGAAGGAACACAATAACGTTCTTAGAATCTCTGCTGTGCCTGATTATAGTATATACATATTGTGTAATAATTATACAATATGTATTCCGTTTTCGAGCCTCCTCACTCCTCAAGCAAAATAGATCCGCTTGGAGGAACTTGATCCTCCTGCAAAAGTCTCCACCACCACCGCCTCGACACAGATAGCATCTCCGGCCCTACACCTCCACTCGGAAACCGGGAAAGTCTCCACCACCACCGTCTCGACACAGATAGCATCTCCGGCCCTACACCTCCACTCGGAAACCGGGAAAGTCTCCACCACCACCGTCTCGACACAGATATCATCTCCGGCCCTACACCTCCACTCGGAAACCGGGAAAGTCTCCACCACCACCGTCTCGACACAGATAGCATATCCGGCCCTACACCTCCACTCGGAAACCGGGAAAGTCTTCAACACTCAAAGCCCTATCCACCTGAAGACTTGTCCAACAGCAGATGTTTGTTAGAAATATACAATCACAGGCAGAAAACGTAACCTTTTAAATCCGCCGAGTGGGTAGCTTTGGTAGAGGATGGTTGGGCAAAACGGGTACATTTTCGTTGTCAATATTACGTGAACGCTTCCGGTTTGCTGCAGCCTTCCCCTTAAATGTATGATCCCGTTTATGAATGTCACCTTTCTGGAGTATACTTCCTCCTGTCTGGTGACACCATGAGACGAATTACTTTTGTGTTATTTTGTTCTTCTTTGTTCGAACTTCATATTAGGCCTTAGCTGTATTCCGTCTAGCCGGATATCGGAAAGTCACTCTTCCATCTGCCTGTTGTTTGTGATTCGCGCTAAGTCAACAACCTTCGTACAGCAATGCAATCGCATCCCCGCTGGTGAAGGAAATCGATGGTTCTGGTAGAAAATCAACAGCGATGGCATAGTCGTACAGTATATGGTAGGTGACGGCAGTCAACACTAACAGTGCAGTCTCACCACTGCTACAGACATAAACTACAATATAATATTGATTATAAGGTCAATAAGGCTCCCATCAAGACAATTATATGCCGCCATCATGGGAGCCACCCTATACTGATGTAACATAATTAAACAGCGCGGACTGTATAGTCGTTACGACATGACAGAGAAAATGTTTGATTCAGCTTTCCTATATAAAGCTAAGCTTGTGGGAAAACATTAACATCTGCCTTCCGACCCAACGCATGCATCCAGTGCTTCGCGCGTGGGTTATTTCACAACTAGGGCCTATCGATGCACGTGAGCTTCACTTTCTCTCCGACATTCTTCATGTTGAACATACAACGAGTATTGCTGCACGTACGTGACGCGGTTGTTTGTGTTTGACAAGCCCAGAAAAGATCGCGTACCCATATTATGTGAAAGTGCGTTATGGTGTTTATCTAACGATGTTGTGTTTCCTAACATTGGGTAAAGCTAACACGAGAGTCAGATATGAACTACCATGTCATCCAGTCAAGGGACGGGCATCTGTGCTTGTTTAATTAACTTTTCAACTTAATTGCCCCATAACGTTGGCCCAAAGTTAATAATAATAATAAGATAACTTCTATTGACCCAACATCTCCAAGGGAGGTTGACCCAACTTTGTTCCAACGTACGTTGGCCCACATTAGCCTACATAGTGTTAGCCTAAACTGCCTCGATGCATTCGAGAACAATTGGTACACACCAGAAGTAGCGTGACAAAAAAAATCCCACACCTATGTTTAGCCAGTATGTTACGGGTTAGGGTTAGGGTTAGGGTTAACCCTAACCCTAACCCACACCTATGTTTAGCCAGTATGTTACGCCTGCATCTTCAGCACGAAATCTTGGAGCTATCTTTGATGATAATTTCAATTTTAGATGGCATATTTCTCAAACTTTTCGCTGCTGTTATTACCATATATTCGTGATTTTCGACGTATTCGCCGTTGTTTGCCTCTTTCTGTTGCAAAAACCTATCGCAACTACACTTGTTACTAGTAGGTTTGACTGTTCTAATTCCCCTTTTCACAATATTGCCTTTAAGGATGTCACTAGGTGACAACGTGTACATAATTGCTTAGCTGGGGTTGTGACTCAGTCTCCGCGGTTTTCTTACTCAGTGCCTCTTCTGAAGTCTTTGCACTGGCTTCCTGTACGATACCGTATTATTTATTTAAAACAATTGTATCATGTATCAGGCACTTTCATATTTGCAACCAGCAAATTTATATTCATTGCTTACTACTGTAAAAAAGCATGTCCAGCTTCGATCATCTAGTTGTGCTTTACTTTGTGTTCCTAGAGTTAATACTAATATTGGGACTAGGGCATTTTCTGTTCAGACCCGTATCCTTTTTGTGAACCCCCTTTCTCCAAAATGTGAACCCCCCCTCAAAATTGTATCTTTAAAATGTGAACCACTAATTGTATTCCATGTTTCTCAAAAGCATCATAAAAGCTGATGGATAGTGTTTAAGCATTACAAGGAATGCCAAGAAAGCCTGATTTGTGCAGATTATAATGGGAGAACCGTTATCTATTAAGTGAATATCACTGAATGTGTGGGAGCCTGGCTGAGGGTCTGTCTCCAATGCCATATGGGACAATGGCAGTCACTAGAGGAATGTGTGTCAACGGACTATTGCATCCAATTAGCCACGCAGGACTTCACACTATCCCAGGGTCACCTGTTATAAAAATGTATGGGGTAACAAATACACAAGAAGCCAGTTTTACACCAAACGTAAAATTATGAGTCCTAACTGTAGTCACTCAGAGGTTACAGACGCTCACAAAATACCGGTGAATGAACGGGATGATGATGATTTACCAGTTATGAGCACATAAATTAAACCATATAAAATAATTCATCATTTCTCATCAGAACTCTGTTAAAAACGTGAACGAACGGTGCGGCCTTTTATTTTTAGTATGCTGATTAAGGTAACTATCGACTATCAAACAGGCTATTCTCAACAACTTAAGATATACAGCGAGTGTATTACTTACAAGCTGCAAACCCGGTAGACAAACTCATCTGGCTTACCACAAATCATAATTTTAAACTATTTAGCGGGAACGCGAATTTCGATGAATAATTTATTTAACCAATCCAAAATAAAGTTTAGCTTCACGTATTTTAAAATGCGCGTGCTGATGAAAAATCGTGTAATTGTGTGGCACACAGCCACACAATTACACGATTTTTCATTGCCGAAATACTGTGGTTTCTAGTTGCATATTATATATCTCAGAAAGTGGAGCGTTATCGCTGATGGGGAGGCAAGAATGTATGAAGGGCCTTTATTATCAATTAGTATGTCCGTTTTATGTTCCGTATAGTCGTAAAATACAGTTTGTGTTTTCTGGAGTCAGTGTGGTGTACAGGATATGGTATTTGACAGTTTGACACCTAGAATTTAATTCAAATTCAACAAGAGGACAATAATTGTTCTGATCTTCTATTTACCGGGCATGTTTTATAAAGTTTTGTTAATTTACTAACTTAATTATGTTTATGATAAATTTTGGAACTTTTGCACATTAGATCAGATAAATATAATGTATTAATTGAGTGAAAACCAGATTGTAAATGTCACACTTTAACTGTTTATTCTTAAAAATAACTTGGACACACCCAAACTCCTCGGTGCCTCGTTTATTATATTAATATGAACATATTCAAAACAATTGCACACACGGCGAAAGGTTTCGAGTGAATAGTTCAGTTATATTAACAACAAACTATTACAGCGTGTTGGCTTTTATGAGTACAATTGGGTGTAAATTAGGCTTAATCAGGCAACAAAATAGAACCATCTCCACAGACCACACACGAGTCCCACTTTTTTCTGAAAAGACACCCCCAAAACGACCGCGTTATGGGCCTGCTGGGGATGCTAATGTGGTGTTTGTATATAAGATGAAAGAATATAAGACGAAACCACATGGTCCACCAATCTCACACCCACTTCATTGTTCTTCCAGTTAGAAATGTAACCTTCTGCATTATGATCGAGCCCACACCACACGTGAAAATGTGAGGCCCTTTGCTCTGCAAAAATATAACCCGACATGAACTTGCGGCGCCCCCTGGAGTCAAAATGTGAACCCCCATTGTGAAAAGCTGGCTACGGGCCTGCCTGTTGCTGCACCAACTATCTGGTATATGCTCCCTCTTAGTCTTAATCAGTTCAGTATGTTATACAATTTCGCCATCATTTAAAAACTTACTTTTGTAACCTTGCGTAACCACCTTAGCTCCATGGCGTATCGATCCATCTGTTGTCGACTTTAATTACTATGGCTTATCGATTTTGATATTGACTAACCCTTTTGTATTGATTCGCCTCTGAGCTTGGTTTCCGGTGATTTAGGCGCAAAAGAAGTTACCTTATTATTATTATTAACAATATCCAGACATTGACATGCATATTAAAGATCCTAGACACCAAGGAACTGTGCACGTATTTCTGTTATTTACACGTTATTTGCACATGTTAATTCTGAAAACATTGCACTCTATATTGGAGACCGTGGAGGGTTTGGCGCAAGTTTTACTTAAACCCTCTTTTTTGTTGAGGTAACGCACATTTAATAGATCCATTTTGCATAGGTATGTTCCCTATTATGTCATATATTAGAATGCATTTTCAGCGATTTCCTAACTATTGTAATATTTAATTTACGATATGCCTTTTGTCAATTACCTGACCCCTTCTCAACTGCGCCATCCTGCCCCGTGTACGAGGTGGGTTGGCGCACCGACTGGGGTACGTTGGCGCATCACATTAAACACATATGAATTTGTTGCAAATAATTATTTATTCAATCCAGGACACAGGACAGATCATATAAAGGTGTGTATGGGCATCAAACACCAGAATCACATTTGTGTCATGCATAATACGGATCGCCATGCACCAGTATTTTCTTTGTGCAATAATTTGCTGTACACAACGTTTAATTTACTGGACCAAATCATCCCCGGCTTATAGGCCTACGATGCTGTGACTAGAGCTCGTGCAAGCAGAGCAGGTGGATTGCATGCGATGGCACTATGTTCTTGCTACTGAAAACATCGTTTGATAGGTGCGATTCACGAATGTTTGGTAGTATCAATTTTTGTTGCGGAATATTGGTCTAACGCAAAGTGCGAAACGCGGAATGAAAGTTAGAAAACACTGTTGTTAGACTCAACGTTAATTGTTACTTCGATGACCGTATGAGGTAATGTGGCATTGTTTCTTGTTTGGACTCGACGCAAACTGAAAGGTTAATTTCTGCGTTTTATTCGCAATTATTATATATGTTGCTGCATTATTTGCGTATGTCATTCAGCACCAATTCTTCCGTTTGGTTGGTTATTCGTATATTACTGACATAACAATAAGGCTATGGTTTACGTAACTATTCGAAATATATACAAGAATTAGCACGTTGTTATAACCCAAATAGTGTAACTTTAATAAGGTAAAACACACCCCGGGCAAGGGTGCATGACGCTTACGTCAACCCGCCCCGACAAAAACTGCGTAAACTTATTTTTACCCCGAACTGGTCGACCACGTTTTGCATGACACAACCCAAAAACTATTCGATCCAGTAGGAGCCTGTTCCTTTCCATGTGTGTGCATATCTCATATCTTCGTCATGTTTTACTACACAGCATGTGACCAGTCAATAACCATGATGTGGAAGACATTGATCATATCTTTCAATTTTATTAATAAACTTATAATGAAAAACCAACAAATCGTGGTGATGTTTGTCTGATTTCGTTTTTGCTTCTGCAATTTTCTGGGGTTGTGCATAAAACTATTGACTTTCATTTGGTGGAGCCACAACACGATTAGTGTATTAGTTTTCCAATGGATCGACAAATTCAACCCGCCCCAAGCGTCGTGCAACCCGCCCCGGTCTCCCCTATGCATAAGCACAGTTCCAAACACTGCCTGTATCCCCAGCAAGTTGAGGGTAGGCGGGAATCTGGAAGAAGAAGATCGTTAACCCGAATGTGAAAATATATAATTACGTACGTGTATATCACCAGTCGTTGAACCAACGTTGGTAGGCCTACGTACATTTCACAACGTTGGTAGGCCTACGTACATTTCACAACGTCGGTAGGCCTATACGTACATTTCACTCAGTTGACTTTGAAATTGTGTAGATTGCACAACATTGGCCCAGTGTTGGTCCAACGATGTTCACCCAACGCCAATGTTATGCCAACGCATGGGCCAAAAATGAGAAATAATATATATCCAGAACTCGCACGCATGCACGCACCCCCACTTCTCACACACGTATGCAAGTTTTGTACGGGTCCATATTCACGTACAGATGCTCTTTTATGGTTTATCTGATGTGCACAAGATTTAGGTTTAATGTTGGCGTTAAGGTCATGTTAAATGTTGTGGCTATGGCTAGGTTGAAGGTAGTTTTGAAAAGATTAACATCAGGTGTTTACAGGCATTTCTACATGAAGGGGCAGCAATTAAAAACCAGTCACCTTGACTTTGATCCGGGATGACAGTGGCGTCACCAAGTGGGCATAAAAGAAGACGAATGACTTACTTGATTTAGCACAACGGGGAATAAATAATACGGTATTTATGGGAGTGTTGATTATTTAAGAATCAATTGTCAACGTTCACAATATAGTTCGAATGTAATGCCGAAAATATGATTTATTTTGAACTGCTGTACCAATTATAATATCCAGAACAGGCTATAATGCCTATATGTCTTGCATAATATATGACACTTGCCAAGTATTTCATTAAGAAAAATACTGAGAATATATTTTAAATATTACAATCAGACAAACACATGTTATTCGTTTATTCCATTTGCCTCTGTATAATATGTTCTGTCGTAGTATTGACAACTCTTACGTACAGGACGCTGATCTGTTGTAAACACAGGTGCAATTGTTCAGTTCCGCCATCTAGCGACCTCAATGCACACTAACAACATGTACAAATATTTCCGATGAAATGCTTGCTGTTCAACTTGTTGGACATCCTCCCAATATTTCGCCGATATTTTATAACAACACTCTCGCGGATAATCCCTCTAGCAGGAGCAAATTACACCTTCGTAATCATTGCTAGATATGTCATCATACATGTAAAAGAAAATTATAAGTGATTTGTAAATATTAATTCTATTAGTGGCGCATTCCAAACATTGTTGGTGTGTCAATGGATGAAATACTAGCATGGAATGAGTCAATGACGGAAGTGTTGCTGTTCGAATGCGGTTGTAGCTGCGAGGCTTTCTGACAACTGCATTGTGATCTTGTTCGTTTACGTTGAGCGCATCCGAACTTTCGCCAGATATAAGGTTAGTTCTTGGGATAGGTGATCGTGCGTTAGTTAGCGTAATTGTGAGAGTACATTGTTTTGTGAAACTTTGCGTCGATGCGGGGATTAGACACCAACAACATGCCCCAGTTGGCGAGGTGTAACGCCGGACCCCGACCCAGGTGTTACTGTTAGCCAGGGAGGCGTCATTGTTTATCGGGAGTGACCTGTCGCTGTCAGTCACGATAACCCACTTTAGGATGGTTCTCCCAACTTGAGCAATCTTTTACTTAACTGGACTAAATGATTAGCAGCATCCGCCGGGTAAGTACTCCCGTGATAATGATGTGGTGTGGGCAATACAAATGTGAAATGAATAATCGTGGGTCCAATCGTGGTTTGCCATTTTGACCTGCCCCGAATATTTTCCGGTCGTGAGTATATTAATTATTATATTGGTGCCAAGGAACGGGGGACACTAATCGTGTGTCATTGCCATCTTAACACAAATCTGATCAAACCCTACCGTAAGATATATATGTACTAGTCTGGTTGTTCCCAGCGCTTGGCAACATTCTATTAACTGACTAGTATATATTATTCAGTTTATTGTGGTTACAATGTACGAAGTGGCTAGTGCTCCAGATCCGTAATTTCTCAGCTATTGGTCCGGCACTTGTCCGCAATGTGTGCGCATTAAGCGTGTGTGCATTGATTAAGCGTGTGCGCATTGATTAAGCGTGTGCGCATTAAGTGTGTGCGCATCTATCTTGCTTTTCTTACCAACGACTTTCGCCAAACTGATTTATTAAAAAATCTAAAAGATGAGGGGAACAAATTTCAGGAACTTTTGTAGTCATCGCCGGTGCTATAGCCAAATCATACGGCGTCCGACAGGCAGTGCCTGAACCGTACTAGCGTCCTGTACTGTATAGCAGATGCACCCGGCAGTCAATCAGAGCCTGAGCTATAGCGGGTTCGTACGGCGTCCGGCAATCAGTGTCGGGGCTGTAGTCGATTTATACGTTTTCCGGCAGTCTGCCGTAGCTACAACCACTGTCCGGTAGGCGGCACTGTTGCTATTGTTTACCGGTAGTTTCGCATTGTGCATGCGCAAATGAAGTGCCGGAGCTATAGCTACTTTACAGTATGTCCGGGTCCGGACCAATAGCAACGGCCTACAATGTAATGGTCTTATGAGGTCCCACTCAACTAATCAGCCCTTTTCAGAACATTATGATTATCAGCAACATCGCCAAACCGACCTTTATATGCTGGCACTGAGGGTGGTCACTGCCAGGGTGCTTGTCGTCCTCAGTCGTTCTGTTACGTCCCAAATTGAGACGGGACCGACATTAACGTGATCTCCGAGTCATGAGAGATACACAGTCCCCATTGTTGAGAGCCAGGTTTTTACAGTAAATATCATGCCTGCCCGGTCTGCGCTTCAAAGTCAGAGCGCTGGCATGCCAGGCGGATGTGCTAACCACAACACTAGCTGCGCTTCCTGCTAAATCTATTCCTTCAAATTTCTGAAAACAAACTTAGAAAAGTTGTTTTGAGAGAAGTACTTACGAAAATAGACCAACAAAATCCCAAACTCATCAAACACTGTGCATCCTATCTGCGCCGTGGAAATCTTTTGCGTTTCACATGAATCAGTGTGAGATCAGGCAGTGTCTTAAAAAATAGGGCAATAGCTTTATAACACAAGATTTCAGTGACACAAATTTTGATCTGGCAATTTTTTTTTACTTGTGAGTATACTGCTACTGAGCTAGTTCCCTTATAAAATACACGGATTCAGAAAGTCAATGGGAAAGTGCATACTTTTGAAATGTTCAACAAAAGAAAGTATGCACAAGTGAAAATAACTGGGCAACAACGGGGTGAAAGCCCTACGTAGATGAAGAATGGAGGAGCTGAGGGGGGAGGTTGGTGTGATTTACTGTGTGAAAGACAGTTTCAGGAGGAGTGAAAGACAGTTTCAGAAGGTGTGAAAGAAGTTTCAGGGGGAGTGAAAGACAGTTTCAGGGGGAGTGAAAGACAGTTTCAGGAGGAGTGAAAGACAGTTTCAGGAGGAGTGAAAGACAGTTTCAGAAGGTGTGAAAGAAGTTTCAGGGGGAGTGAAAGAAGTTTCAGGGAGAGTGAAAGACAGTTTCAGGGGGAGTGAAAGACAGTTTCAAGAGGAAGCTGGTTATGAGACAACCAAAGTGGGCTGGACGTGACATTTTGTATGTGTCAGGAACTAATAAAAGTGCTAATGAAGAGAGTGGGTGGGCTGAGTGTGGAAGAAGGAAGGAGGTGAGAGTGGGTGGGCTGAGAAGAGAGTGGGTGGGCTGAGTGTGGAAGAGGGAAGGAGGTGAGAGTGGGTGGGCTGAGTGTGGAAGAGGGAAGGAGGTGAGAGTGGGTGGGCTGAGAAAAGAGTGGGTGGGCTGAGTGTGGAAGAAGGAAGGAGGTGAGAGTGGATGGGCTGAGAAGAGAGTGGGTGGGCTGAGTGTGGAAGAGGGAAGGAGGTGAGAGTGGGTGGGCTGAGAAGAGAGTGGGTGGGCTGAGTGTGGAAGAAGGAAGGAGGTGAGAGTGGGTGGGCTGAGAAGAGAGTGGTGGGCGAAGTGGAAGAAGGAAGGGTGAGAGTGGGTGGGCTGAGTGTGGAAGAGGGAAGGAGGTGAGAGTGGGTGGGCTGAGAAGAGAGTGGGTGGGCTGAGTGTGGAAGAGGTAAGAAGAAGAGAGTGGGTGGGCTGAGTGTGGAAGAGGTAAGGAGAAGAGAGTCGGTGGGCTGAGTGTGGAAGAGGGAAGGAGAAGAGAGTCGGTGGGCTGAGAAGAGAGTGGGAGGGCTGAGTGTGGAAGAGAGAGGGTGGGATGAGTGTGGAAGAGGGAAGGAGAAGAGGAAGAAAGAGGGAATGAGAGGAGAGACATTTGGCAGGATTTGTAGTTGTGTGGAGAGTGATCTAGTGAGAGCTGGGAGACATAGAGGAGTGGAGGTGACAGTTAAACTGGATATAACTGATGGAAGAAGGAAAACAAAATCGAAGATCAGTATCAAAGCCAGCCTCATCCTGGTCTCCAAGGACAGGAACAATGTTCATTATGTCTCTAATATAGTCTCACACACAATAAATCAATATTGTTTGTTCTGTTGAACTCGATATCACCCTCTCAAGCCAGGGGTGGAAACAGTATGAACAGGAAGTTCGTTCAATCAGTTATATTTCACCCCACTTAAGTTACTGTCTTGATGGTGTGAAATAACCCCGCTTTCTTCTAAACTACAGCCGATGGATGGTGTTTAATAATATTTGTGTGTATATTTATCTGTGGAGCGCATTGGGGCAGTGGCTAGAGCTTTGGTCTCTCGACCGAGAGAACCCGGGTTCGAATCCTGTGCTGCGGTGTCGAACCTTCTGCAAGTTTGTTCAATCTACGTTGCTCCAGTTCACTTGGCTGTATGAATGAATACAGTGGTGGATATTTGCATACGAATAGTCTAGGCACATTAATTACAGCATGACTGGATGCTTTGAGCAGTCCTGGGGACTGGATACTGCGTTATATGAGAACTTACCCTTTTTTATGAAACTTGTACATTTGAATGTTTTGTGGGTACAACATTCAAATTGCTAATAGTGTTTTGGCCTTTAGAATAATGACACCTTAAATTTATTTATTGTAATATTAACTTCCGAACATTGTATATTAAAACTGAGTAGTAAACAAGGTTGGGTTAATGCAAATATCTATGTGCACCGCTTGTGGTTTTGACCAATGAAACAACGTCAAATATTGTATTTTAAATACAAAGTCGAGAAAATGTACAGTACCTGATTTAACTTGGTAAAACTCACTGCCAATTTTCATATGTTTGTGCTACAGCTAAAAACATGTTCTCTTTTGTCCTTTTTCAAGTGTTTGTCTTCAGAAACAGTCGTTATCTGAGTAACCATGACAACACAATACTGACACAGAATAGATCTGTCATGTACTGTCAATGTATAATTTTGTTGTACTTTTTATTAGACCGTCTAGGGTATACTGGAGCCCAATATTTGATGGATCTGCTCCGTCTGCCTATTTCACAATAAAACTACTGGGTGTGACCTCCATCTGAAAGCTTTGCCTTTGCCAATATTGTTTTCAAATATGTAACGTGTACATTACTAGTGCGGCATGACATCTGGTAAATATGTAACGTGTACATTACTAGTGCGGCATGACATCTGGTAAATATGTAACATGTACATTACTAGTGCGGCATGACATCTGGTAAATATGTAACGTGTACATTACTAGTGCGGCATGACATCTGGTAAATATGTAACGTGTACATTGCTAGTGCGGCATGACATCTGGTAAATATGTAACATGTACATTACTAGTGCGGCATGACATCTGGTAAATATGTAACATGTACATTACTAGTGTGGCATGACATCTGGTAAATATGTAACATGTACATTGCTAGTGTGGCATGACATCTGGTAAATATGTAACATGTACATTACTAGTGCGGCATGACATCTGGTAAATATGTAACGTGTACATTGCTAGTGCGGCATGACATCTGGTAAATATGTAACATGTACATTACTAGTGCGGCATGACATCTGGTAAATATGTAACGTGTACATTGCTAGTGTGGCATGACATCTGGTAAATATGTAACGTGTACATTGCTAGTGTGGCATGACATCTGGTAAATATGTAACATGTACATTACTAGTGCGGCATGACATCTGGTAAATATGTAACATGTACATTACTAGTGCGGCATGACATCTGGTAAATATGTAACGTGTACATTGCTAGTGTGGCATGACATCTGGTAAATATGTAACATGTACATTACTAGTGTGGCTTGACATCTGGTAAATATGTAACATGTACATTACTAGTGCGGCATGACATCTGGTAAATATGTAACGTGTACATTACTAGTACGGCATGACATCTGGTAAATATGTAACATGTACATTGCTAGTGCGGCATGACATCTGGTAAATATGTAACATGTACATTACTAGTGTGGCATGACATCTGGTAAATATGTAACATGTACATTACTAGTGCGGCATGACATCTGATAAATATGTAACGTGTACATTGCTAGTGCGGCATGACATCTGGTAAATATGTAACATGTACATTGCTAGTGCGGCATGACATCTGGTAAATATGTAACGTGTACATTGCTAGTGCGGCATGACATCTGGTAAATATGTAACGTGTACATTGCTAGTGCGGCATGACATCTGGTAAATATGTAACGTGTACATTACTAGTGTGGCATGACATCTGGTAAATATGTAACGTGTACATTGCTAGTGCGGCATGACATCTGGTAAATATGTAACGTGTACATTGCTAGTGCGGCATGACATCTGGTAAATATGTAACGTGTACATTGCTAGTGTGGCATGACATCTGGTAAATCAACCTTTCCCGCGTGCAGTTTTTACTTGAAGAACTTTATCTTATGTTTTTGTCACAAAGAAACACTTTGGGAACAAATTAACCCATCTCAAAAATACTCATAACTAGTGCTTAACATTTGTGAAATTATTTACATCTCCAATGGGAAAATAAAGAATTAATTTGTCCATACAGTAGTTCATCTGTTCCACAGAACACTTAGTTTCAAAACCTGTTTGTCTGTAATCAACGGACAACACATTTTTAGACATGTATATTAATCTATCCAATGCAAACCATCAAGTGAGATCAAATTATTAAAGCACAATGGACATTTCAATTTCCATAACAAATAAATAATTCAATTTCTCTTCAAATTTATAAGGTTTAAGGTTTTTTGTTCTTCAAATTTCCAACAGTCAAAAACGAACTCAGTCCATCCAAAAGACAGGCAGACATATTTATTTTTTACCATAAATGTATAAATTGAAATAATTAACATAAATGTAAGGTGAAGGAGACTCCCATTAAGACAACATGTCGCTAATACGGGAGCCCCCCTTTAATAATAGCAAATCAAATTAGTAAATAGCAATAATGAATAGAAATACTAATCACAATACAAGATATGTAATTATATAGCATATTGTTTACTACTATTACATATATAACAATTATGGATATCACAATGACATAATTAGTTCATAATTAAGTAGTTTTTAATGAAAATTGTGAAACCACGTATGAAGTTATGTGTATAAAATTTATCAGTCATAATCCTTGGAATATTGTTAACTGTTTCTTTTATGTTGTGTCATGTATGTTTTTTGGCATATTCGTGATTGACTCTGGCAATAAAAAGGTTATTTATTCCTCGTGTGTAGTGTTGATGGATTTCAAAGTTGCATAAATAAGGAATGTGGCAGAAATATTCAGGTAGATCGTGATGGAATAATTTATAGTATAATTTTAGTTGTTGCATTTTATAAATGTCATCCATGGGTGGACACATCTCAAGATAAAACTATACACGGGCTGTATTAGAAGACGATATGTTACGTAGCTGTTCACTGTTGCAGGGGAGAGACCTGAGATTGACAATATCAAGATGTCTGGAATGGCGAGTCCGACCGGATCTCTACAGATCAGATGGGATCCGAAGAACTTAGAGATCCGCACCAAATCCGTGGAGAAGACCCTGGAGCCTCTAGTTACCCAGGTAAAAATGCTTTCAGGGTCAGCAGATTGTTGTTTGTGCATGAGCATTTAGCACATTGTTCTTGGGTCAGAAGTTGTCATTTGTTTGCTCAGGTAATACATTTGAAAATCCTGTGTGAGCTGTTGCGAGTATAGATATGGTAGACATTGTGAATCAAAGCAATGGACACAATGGATGAACATTCCGTCTTCAGTCAGGTGTTTATATATCGTAAAGTCATGAATTTTTGTGTTCAAGGTTTGATCAAGAATTTGTTTATTGTCCAAAGTCTGATCATGAATTCTTTTTAATGTTCAAAGTCAGGTCATGATTTTTTTGGTGTTCAAAGTCTGATTGTTTTTATCATATAAAACATTAAATAAGGTGTAAACAGTGTAATCTAGCATCTTGACTACACAAATGTTGTTCTAGCTACATACAAATGTAGTTCAAAATAAATGAACTTTTCTGTATGGGTGTCATATTTACATTGTATGGGTGTCATATTTACATTGTATGGGTGTCATATTTACATTGTATGGGTGTCATATTTACATTATATGGGTGTCATATTTATATTATATGGGTGTCATATTTATATTGTGTGCAGGAAGAATTTCATTTAGCAGGTGCCAAAGATATGCCAATCATTGAGCGCATGTATGGTCCTGTGTGCGTCTGACAATGAGAAGCTGTGGCCATATACAGTGTCTATTGGAAATGGCCAATGCATGTACAGATATGGTCTAAAATGGCAGCCAAAATTGATATTCTTGACTGGTCAAAGTTGAACTTCAAGCATGATTAAATCATAAAAAAAACTTTTAAAATAAAACAGATTTGTGTGATGCGTCAAGATGTGTACATGCATATTGTCTATGCATCATATTTAACATGTTTTTTATGACAAAAACATGAGACTTTGCGGTGCTCAGATCAGTCCATTTTTTGTACAGACAGATCTTTTCACTTCCTGTTAAGCATACTAGAAATAATTACCTACTTTTCATGAGAAATTATATATAAATAAAAGGGTAATGTTTAGTTGTGCTGCTGCTACTGACATATTCTGTAAAACCTTTTGTCTACTTGCAACTTAAACACAATGGTTATGTGAATGGTTTTTGCTGAGCACTGCGATTTTACAACAGCTTTCCATGCAGCCTGAGCAAGATATGTCACACCAGACAGCGGTAGTTAGACTGTTAATGCTGTCTTATACTAACTTATACATGTCATTGTCAAAGTTGTCGTTAAGATGGTGCCTAGCAAAAAATCTGGCATGCAAAATTTCATATTTTCGGTTTTTAGCTATTAATATGTCTTTTAAAATGGTAAATTGTAACAGCGTTTAGATAAAATGCCAGTTAAAATTATAATAAAAATGGTTACAGTAATTGACAATTGATTGCCCAATTCCAGTCCCTGTGCTGGTTTTGTCCTAAAGCAATCAGGCTATCATTACATGGGAAATCTAATTGCAACAAGTGTACTTGTCCAGCTTATGTTCCACTTTTGTCTTTCACCTAGTCTTGCAGTGCACTTTGGGCTGATCTTACTGCTGGTTGATTAGATTATGAAGTGCCATTGTAGTTATGCTTGGTTTGTGCTATGTTCCTGATGCAGGCCACTTGGCTGGTAAGTTCTGGTGTCAACTGATTGCATCCTTGGTGTCATTGTTGTCTTGTAACATTGATAGATAACTGCCATGTGCATTGTCGTTGTGTTTGCATGGTTTCAGCAAACTTTTCTGACGTAAACACAGCACCAACGACCTATGCTGCATCAATGCTGGGCACGAAGAATTATATGATAATGATTTAAAATGTCCTGTGATGTCTTATGTGTACAGACAGAAAG
Source organism: Paraescarpia echinospica (assembly GCA_020002185.1). NCBI lineage: Eukaryota > Metazoa > Annelida > Polychaeta > Sabellida > Siboglinidae > Paraescarpia > Paraescarpia echinospica. The sequence goes on along the minus strand of CM034534.1, from coordinate 4,534,226 downwards.
TATGGCATTATTTTTGCGACTAAATCATTATTACAATGTTAAATTTTTCAGTGTTTTTAATATAAAATTGTTAATGCTACAGACTTTTATATAGTGTATACTCTGTATAGTGGAGCCTGACTTTTTAGGGCCACCCTTGAGCAGAAGTCAAAACTTGGCAAAAGGAACCTGAATCAAGCGATTTACAATATTACTATACACACACACACACATACATATTATGTATATATATATATTATATAGCTCTATTTAGTTTATTATTTTACAAACTATATTGATCATACGTATACGTGTACATCAATTGTTTATTAACCTTAATTTGGTATTCTGTTTTACTACCATAGTGTATAATATATTTTTTGTGTGAAAGTGTTTGAAAAAATGGATACCATGAAACCCTGTTAATTGTATTAAACAGACTAGCTAATAAAAGTTGCTGTGTGTGGGAATATACAGTGTAACTAGACAAAACCCAGATTATTGGACCACGATAAGGCTGGGCTGTTGGGGCCTATCCTTCCATACTTCATTAGTTGGTTTATAGTCGTTTCTTGCTAATGTCGCCCAGCAAGATGTACTGGAGAGTCAGAAGATAACTCTGGGAGCATGATTTCATACATATTTTGTCTGTCTTACTTTCCACTATCCAGACACGGAAGTATTTAATGCAGGATTTAGTTTGACAGTACTTTATAAAAAATAAACCTAAATTAAAGGAACATCATTTAAATGCAACATACCTTGGGGGTTGGTGACTTTACTTGTTTAAGTTTACAATATTTTGCTATAATCTCTAAACTGTAAAATGTTATGTACAACTGTACATATGACCTGTCTACAAATAATGATGAACTGAAAGTAACAATGTTTATAAATGTAAAAGAATCCAAACCATTTTTCAAAATATGTATGATGACAATAATACATGTCTTGTCACCCAATATATTCATATTTATCTGTATTAAATAGCGGCTTTCCTCTTTGGTATTCACACACAGCTGTTGGCAAATGTAGATAGTTTTGATTAAATACATTTATATTTATAGATCTATCTATATCAATTATTTTATTTTAAAAATGGCTGTTAACTTAAATAAAAAAGAAACAACACAGTGAAATATACACTTTTTGAAACAATTTATCCAGTTTTTTGTCCATAAAATAGAGAGATTTGTAACAATTCAGTGCTTCGGAGTCACACACACACACACACACACACACACACACACACACACACACACACACACACACACACACACACACACACACACACACACACACACACCACTGACTGGAGCCAGCATAGTTACTAGTTATAATTCCATTCCAGCTAATAACACATATGTCTTCCATTTGTCGATTAGGATAATCCACCCTCTCAGCAGATTGTACAAATTATTCCATTATGCTGCACTAAATTATTGAGAGATGGATTTTGTCATCTGCGAAGCTGTGCAGGGATGTCGGTTAAGTGGCTGTCGCTTCTTGTTGGTAAAGAGCTGTGAACGTTTACCACGAGGCGCTAACAGTGTTAGTCTGAGTAAGCATCAAATTTTCTGTGTTTCTGCTTTGACGTGATTGATTCACAGATAGAAGGAATCATAAATGTAGTCATTCATTGAACATTTGAAACAGTTTGGGTAATTGTATTCAATTTTATTGATCAAAGAGGCAAAGTAATTGTAATCATGTACCCAATTACATTGCCAAGTTCATCATAATTATGATTACAATTAAACAAAATTTGCCTATTTTAGTTGTGCAAGTAATATATATATATATATATATGTGGTGATTACATCACAAATGTAATCAATAATGATTATTGTTAAACATGTACAATATTCACAGTGTCCTGGTTGTTACCATATATATATATATAGTAACAAACCATATATATATATATATAGTAACAACCAGGACACTGTGAATATTGTACATGTTTAACAATAATCATTATCGATTACATTTGTGATGTAATCACCACATCACTTCATAGATTACTTAATAATAACCCGTACTCATAATAATATGGTCAAGTTAGAATATACGGATATAGAGTAATATAAACTGTCAGTTCTGTCTATACATTGGAGTTCAGTTATCACTTACAAATATACATTGGATACCATTCTCAATTGAATTGTCACACTTATTCAATCGATGCCATGTAGGGGAATTAATCATTTTTTTTGTAGGAGAGTTAAATGTTAATGTAAAGAAAGGATGATGATGAAATATAACAAACATGTAAATTATATTGTGCCAATTGTTACTGATGTTAACCGACTAGTGGACAGAGTAGTTACGGACCTGTAAAAGTAAGATTTATCTGATTGTAATATCTTGCACTCGTGTAATAACAGTATTGTATTCCTATTATAATTAGTAAACAGCTGGCTTGATTCTTTGTTTTAATTCAGTTTCCTTATCTTTGTTTGCCTTTTTTGAAATTAGTCAGTTGGGAAAAGTTAACATTTATCTTTGTTCCATTGTCGGCTTTTGTTTGCTGATTGGCACTGGATATGCATGGTCTAGACCTAGAAGAGAAACAGATATTGTGTTCATTTGCCTACATCCTCATTGATATTTATAGTTGCCAGCATTTGCTCACTATGTTGGTTAGGTATAAAATTGTGAACCCTTGGGATGTCTAAATTGCTCACTGCCAAGGCGATGTCTTAGGGGCCTGGATGACATTGATTGGTTAATCGATGAGCAATTCAGCATGGCGGTGTAGTCTGGTCAGACATTACTGTAGTACTTATCAAATATTAAATGTTATACTGCATGCAATAAAGACTTAGCAGAAGATCTCGCAGTACGCAGGCTTATAGATTTAGCTGTTCCATTTGTCAATACAAGTATCTGTGTTTGAGTGGAATATGTATTTGTATTTATGTATGGAGATTGTGTGTCTTTGTATTTGACTTTTTGAGGAAGCCTGTGTTTGTAAATTGTATTGTTTATTTTATATTCATAGTTTTTCTTTTATAATGTACATAGCCAAAATTACGCATGTCAAACCCAATCATTTATATTTTATGTGTTTGGCTGTTAGAACACCCAACGTTCAAACATTTACATTTTGATCAATGATGTGAGAACGTCCACATTTTTGGGTCTTTGATATTGATAAATGCACACCCACCTAATATATTTTTCACTATTTGATTAAATTTTTATTTTAATATTTGATTATACATAAAACATGTAATAAGATATATATGTTCTGACTGTTTGTATTGCGTATATTTAACCCTATTGATATGGCAGAACTTACTACTGTATTTGAAATTATAACACTTGAGTGCATTTTAAATGTTTAACTAAACTATTTAAAAAGCAAAATGAGGGTACTTGATCAACAAATGTGTGTGTAAGAGGCTTTTGTGTGTTTTTGTGATGGAAAGACAATTATCGATAAGTATGGAAACATACACTGTACTAAAATACAAATTAACATGGTTGTAATCTTCAAAAACAGTGCTGACATGTTTAGCTTTAACGCTTTACAATTATATAAATTTCATTGATAGAGAAGCATGTTTGCGTAGTGTAATTATAGAATAGATAGATTTTGATAATAAAATGTAAAGATGGTAGAACTGTATCTAATATATGCGCAAACTTTTATTTCTTATTCAGGTGTTTTGTTTATTATCTAGATATGTTATTATATAAAGATTGATTTGACCCACGTACATCTAGGCATATATGGATTTCAAATGTCTATAAACTTATTTGCAAAAATTAACTGAGCACGTAGTGCTGACACTAAACAAACGTATAAATATTGTGACTCTTGTGAAATTCCTGATTTTCTCATCCTTAGGTGACAACTTTAGTGAACCAGAAAGGGCCTTCGAGGAAGAAGAAAGGGCGTTCGAAGAAGGCACATGTTCTCAGCGCAGCTGTCCAGAAGGCAACAGAGAATTTCATTGAGAAAGGGGAGGAGATCGCCAATGAGAACCCGGAGATTAGAAATGAGATGCTTTCAGCTGTTGCTGACGTGCGCAAAACAGGTGTGTGCTGAGACATGGGGAAGATGTGGGGTGTTTAGTGGGGTTTGACTTCACTGGGTATTTTTTTAAACAAACTATTATCACAAGCAATTTTTTGGAAAGGAAAGAACAATATTCTCGATACAGTCTCATGATGTAAAACATCAACTTTTAAAATCACTGTTCTGGCTTACACTGTATAATTATTCATGTGTATAAGGACCCTTAAATATATATATACAGAACTGGTTAACTAAGTCCTAACATGTTCCTTATAGCGAGATAAATTTAGAGGGTCAGGCTTTGAATCCACCTCTGTCTGTGTCAAAACTTGGGCAATTTTTCACCCTACATTGACTGTCTTTCGGAAGAGACACTAAAAGCCGTTGGTCCCTTCTGCCTGGTGTCTATGCCAGGGGAACAAAGGGTGTCAGTGCCAGGGGAACAAAGGGTGTCAGTGCCAGGGGAACAAAGGGTGTCTGTGCCAGGGGAACAAAGGGTGTCTGTGCCAGGGGAACAAAGGGTGTCAGTGCCAGGGGAACAAAGGGTGTATGTGCCAGGGGAACAAAGGGTGTCTGTGCCAGGGGAACAAAGGGTGTCAGTGCCAGGGGAACAAAGGGTGTCAGTGCCAGGGGAACAAAGGGTGTCTATGCCAGGGGAACAAAGGGTGTCAGTGCCAGGGGAACAAAGGGTGTCAGTGCCAGGGGAACAAAGGGTGTCTGTGCCAGGGGAACAAAGGGTGTCAGTGCCAGGGGAACAAAGGGTGTCAGTGCCAGGGGAACAAAGGGTGTCAGTGCCAGGGGAACAAAGGGTGTCTGTGCCAGGGGAACAAAGGGTGTCTG
>CM034534.1:4455076-4528380 GCA_020002185.1 Paraescarpia echinospica | reverse complement strand
AAGTCTATGAGTGTGTCAGAATCAAATTCATCTCTCGGGTGATGCCGTCGAAGTCATCTGACCGACGATCGTCGTCGGTCACGTGATTCACATTCGTCGCTTTCCGTGTCCGTCTCATGCACCGTCTAGCGGCGGTCGTGTGCATCAGTCGCGGGGTGTCCACGATATCGTTCCAATTTGGTAGTAATCTGGTGACGGGCAGGTCCGAACGTCCGGTTGACGTCGAGTTAACATCCGCGGCCGAGCGCCCTTTTGTTGGACGCTGTGGGGTGTTCCTCGGCACTGAAACGGCTGTGTGTTTTGTGACCGCCCGCGACGGTTTTAGGCGGCGCAACGCCTTGTTCCCGTGCGGTGTCAGACGGTTCTTCTGCAAGCCTTTTGGTGAACGCCTTTCGTCCCTGCTTAGATCCGACGGTTCGGTGATTGCCACCTTCACGCCCACCGCGTCTGACGAACACACGCCCTTCTTTGTCTCCTCACTGAACGTCACACGCTTGCCGTTGGTGGCGCTCACCGCGGTCGGTGGCGACGCCTGGCGGATTGTGCTGACACGTCTCTCGATGTGTCCCAGCTTGCGGAACCAGCTCGTATCCATCCTGTAGGGCGTCAGGCCATAGCGATCGACCGAGTGCGGGTCAGCGCCGTGCTCCAGCAGGATGGAGGCTTTGGAGAACTGGCGCGAGGCGATGCACAGGTGCAGCGGAGTCCGGCCGGTCACGTTGCGGCTGTCGACGTCGGCGCCCTGCAGAAGCAACCGCTCCATGATGGCGCCTATTCCGCGTCCGTCGGTCGACCTTTCCGTGTCGCTGCACAGCACGCGCGCGTTTGTGTGGGCGTGGCTGCACAGGACATGCAGCGGGGTCATCCCGTGAACGTCTTGCGCGTTCACTTCCGCCCTGGTCGTAGACAGAAGTTCGACGACCTCCCGTACAGGATCGCTGCGGTCGAGAGCAACATGGAGCGGGATACGACCTCGATTATCGCTCAGCGAGCGACTAGCCCCGTTCGCTAACAGGAGGGCCACAAGCTGCGGGTTGTCCGTGTGGAGATGCAGTGCGGTGCTACAGCTGTTCGTGGAAGCGTTAACTTCTGCGCCTGCACCGATGAGCAGACGCGCTATTTCCGGTAGGTTTGCCATATGCAGCGCTGTCATTCCGTCGTCGTTAGTGACGTTTACTCCACAATACTTGCCGGCCTTCGCCAGCATGAGCGCGACAGTTTCCTCCCTAACGTTATGGCGTACAGCATCGTGCAACACAGACTCACCCTTCCGGTTGCGCGCGCATGTGAGTGCACCATTTGCCAGCAGGAACTCTATCATCTGAGCTCGCTTATTCTCCGTCCAACCGGTTGTCGCTTGCATGTTTTCGGCTACACACATGTGCAGCGGTGTGATACCGTCACGGTCTGATGCGTTGACGTCACTTCCGCGCTTCACGAGGTACGCGGCGGCGCGCTGACAGCCGCTAGACAGCGCCACATGTAGCGGCGTCTGGTCTTCGACATCGGCAACGTTCGCGTCACCGCGACGACCCAGCAGCAACTTCATAGCCCGGATGTGACCGCTGAATGACGCGTAGTGCAGCGCAGTCCAGCGCAGCAGTGACGTCTGATGGTTGTGGTCCAGCCCCGTCTGCATCTGAAGACAGTTGTATGGAATATGTATTAGACCTGTGTTACTACTGCAGCAGTTAATGAGGTGGTGGTGGGCTTAATGGCAGCTGGATAAAATTCTAAATTCAATCACACTGCGAACATTGTTTCGGGGTTAGTAATACGCTAACTTTGGATCACTGTGCATCGTCTCCAAGGTGCTGAGGTTCACTACCCTCTTTATATGTTTATTTCCTTCCTTGAAACATTGGCCTCTGATCTAACAATAGGCTATGCATTTTAGGAAAAAAAACAACGATATTTATTTATTGCGTTATTCACTTCCATATGTTTGCGATGCTCTCCTTTTATACAGAGTTTTGGTTTTTCTCCTACCTGAAGCAACTGAGTGATAATCAAATCTCCAGATGGTGCCAATGTAATGATAATAATAGTTACTCTTGCTTTGTCTCCCCATGTGTGGATGTAGACTACTTAAGAACACTATAGTACACTACAGTATTTTATAATAAGGACCAAACCACCACAATAAATTAACCGTGTACCATACCATCACTGCAAGGGCGTCGGGTAGGCCACGTTTCGCCGCCAGATGGAAGCACGACACGCTGTCTCTCCGCTGGAGATTTCTCCCAAAGACAATTTTATTGACCTCTTTTACGCACACGTCACGTGCTTGATCTCTCATTGCAGCCGACGCCAGGAGGCGCTGTGCGAAGTCGATATTTTTGGTTTCGATGGCCGTCCAGAGCTTTTCGGCCGTGTCGGAGACAAATGCCATTGCCTACTCGCAAGTCCGTAGTTCTAATCCACGCATTAACACGGCTATTTTATTTTTGGTCCGCGTCCAACAATAAACAACACGGCGTAACGAGAGCGTCGAGTTTTATCCAGGTTTTTCTAGCACTAGCATGTTTCTATTCAATGTAGATTGTCACTGCAAACGATCAAGTAATCATAAATACATCATATCACTTGAGGTATTGTCTTGATGGAAGCGTTGCTATGTGCTTGCTGCGTCTTCTACAAAACATATGTGTGATATATCAGTATGAACAATCTCAGTCAGTGCGATTCGCACAGACAACGTCAACAACACGATGGTGGGTTGTCTACGGAGCGTATCGCTGTCGCTGTCATGTCCCGGACCTGTCACTTCCCTTCCCCACATGTATCCGCCACCATCACGTCATCTACACTTCTCGTCACACATAGGAAGACAAATCGGCTACCGTCACTCCTTCACCTACAGGTCTTATCTGACGTAAAACATTTCTGACACCGTCACTTCATCTACAGCTCTGTCTAACGTGAGACGTATCGTACACCGCCACTTCATCTGCAGTTCTCATCAGATGTAAGACGTATCTGCCACCGTCACTTCATCTACAGTTCTCATCTAACGTAAGACGCATCGGACACCGTCACTTCATCTGCAGTTCTCATCAGACGTAAGACGTATCTGCCACCGTCACTTCATCTGCAGTTCTCATCAGACGTAAGACGTATCTGCCACCGTCACTTCATCTACAGCTCTCATCTAACGTAAGACGTATCGGACACCGTCATTTTTCTTCTACAGTTCTAAACAACAGATATAAGAAAACGAACCGGCCACCGTCACTTCATCATCACAATACTGGCCGCTCTCCGTTGGCGCTATTGCAAGCATATGACCATCACACAAGCACACCGTCTCGTCACACACGGTTCTCCTCGTGTCAACCAGTCGTTACCTGTGCACATCGGTTTACAAATCGAATCAGTGGCTGCGTGATTAGATACTCTGAAGCACGCGTCAGGACACTTGGGACAGCGACTTGGGCGCCGCGAATGCTAATCCTCGCGCCAAAGAAAACAAACGAGCTATGAGATCACGGCCGTGGTGTCAGTTATTAAACGTCGCTGCCTCGCCTCTTACAATGTGTGCGGAAACACGCAAATAGAGGCGCTCGTCGCTTGAAAGGAGAGTTGCATATATCGAGGCTGTTACGAGGTGAATGTCTGCCTTCAATGATGCGAAGCAACATTGTAAACACCGGCTGACGTCGGGTTATGTGAGTCGGCACTGTCAGTGCCTGCCGTCGGTGTCCGGAGAATGCCTGCCAACCGTGCTGTAAAGTGGTTAGCATATAGGAGAATGTGTGTCAGTGGTCACAACCTCCCTACGCTGGAGGAAGGCAACATCCCACTTTCCATCAATCTCAAATACCACCTACATTTAGGCTAATCTCCTGCCTCCAATAAGTTGTCTACATCTACATCCGACAGCTATGTTGCTTGCGGCGAATGCAGTGTCACAAGGCTACAAGCGCATGCTGATCGTTGCAAACGAGGCTGACATCGTTGTCCTGGGAATTACTTTCTACACTGAGATTGGAGGAAGGAAATTGTGGGTGTCCTTTGGAAGTTCAGATAATATATTTCCATATACAACATCTGCAACACGATGTCTTCCGCCAAGGCACACGCTCAGCCCGCATTCCAAGCCCTGACAAGGCCCGACAACACATCCTTCTTTTTTGCCACGGGGAAGAAATCAGCGTATGGAAAGTGAATCACCGGGCCAGGGCTCACAACCGCGTCATACCACCCGATGGAACGGCCTCTCACACTTTCTTAAAGAGCCATTTATCAAGCTGTGGTGGCAATATCCCGTAGCCGAACAAGTCTTCCCGGGCCCAGGCTCCTGGGTGTGGGTTGAGTCTGAGTCTGGTTCTGTTCCTCTCTCTACTCCCCTCCCTCGAGCAGTGAAACCAGTAGAAGAGCTAGTCAGTAGCGGATGCACTACAGGCTGTATATACTAGGAAGCTACAAGTGTGCACAGCCAGAGGCAAATTTGGAGGAACCTGTTATGGTCGCCCCGGTCGTCCTCCGACACCAACTAACCAACACCATACTACTGTACTTAATTGAGTCACGCCGTATCTAAAGTTGCTCCACACCTGATATGGTTGTTTCATCTATAGACATGATTGACTTTGGCCACCTCTACTTCAATAGTAGGCTTCCTATGTTATAAAAAGGATAGTTCCTGATTATATTTCCCGTCATTTCGGATTGCATTCCCTTGATTTCAAAAGGTGCGTCATCACATTGACCTTCTAAGCTTTACCTTGATATCATGAAGATCAGTTTCATTAACAAAGTGTAACTACTTTAGGCACAAACCACCTGAATTCAACCTTTCATGGTACCGAAAATATCTTCGATCGGGCATACACAAAACTATCATGACGCATACCAAATTCATCGTAATCGGCCTATTCATTAGCTTCGATATAATATCGGGTTTTAGCGTATACCGGCGGCGGCCATTTTGTAGTTATGCTAATTATGGGGTGTTAACAAATTCCAAAATGTGTGTCCTATATCTTAATTTGATTAATACCTATCAAAGGACATAAATTTGCCAAATGTGGTGACTTCTTCCAAAAGTGAACCTTATTTCTGTAAACTGACCCTACGACAGCAGACTATAATAATATTAACAAGAGTTGTTTTGTACACTAAGTCTTGTTTCTTTCTATGCTCAATGTGCGGCTGTCCATCTGTTTTAGGGTGGGTATTGACGACATACATGAAGGAACACAATAACGTTCTTAGAATCTCTGCTGTGCCTGATTATAGTATATACATATTGTGTAATAATTATACAATATGTATTCCGTTTTCGAGCCTCCTCACTCCTCTAGCAAAATAGATCCGCTTGGAGGAACTTGATCCTCCTGCAAAAGTCTCCACCACCACCGCCTCGACACAGATAGCATCTCCGGCCCTACACCTCCACTCGGAAACCGGGAAAGTCTCCACCACCACCGTCTCGACACAGATAGCATCTCCGGCCCTACACCTCCACTCGGAAACCGGGAAAGTCTCCACCACCACCGTCTCGACACAGATATCATCTCCGGCCCTACACCTCCACTCGGAAACCGGGAAAGTCTCCACCACCACCGTCTCGACACAGATAGCATATCCGGCCCTACACCTCCACTCGGAAACCGGGAAAGTCTTCAACACTCAAAGCCCTATCCACCTGAAGACTTGTCCAACAGCAGATGTTTGTTAGAAATATACAATCACAGGCAGAAAACGTAACCTTTTAAATCCGCCGAGTGGGTAGCTTTGGTAGAGGATGGTTGGGCAAAACGGGTACATTTTCGTTGTCAATATTACGTGAACGCTTCCGGTTTGCTGCAGCCTTCCCCTTAAATGTATGATCCCGTTTATGAATGTCACCTTTCTGGAGTATACTTCCTCCTGTCTGGTGACACCATGAGACGAATTACTTTTGTGTTATTTTGTTCTTCTTTGTTCGAACTTCATATTAGGCCTTAGCTGTATTCCGTCTAGCCGGATATCGGAAAGTCACTCTTCCATCTGCCTGTTGTTTGTGATTCGCGCTAAGTCAACAACCTTCGTACAGCAATGCAATCGCATCCCCGCTGGTGAAGGAAATCGATGGTTCTGGTAGAAAATCAACAGCGATGGCATAGTCGTACAGTATATGGTAGGTGACGGCAGTCAACACTAACAGTGCAGTCTCACCACTGCTACAGACATAAACTACAATATAATATTGATTATAAGGTCAATAAGGCTCCCATCAAGACAATTATATGCCGCCATCATGGGAGCCACCCTATACTGATGTAACATAATTAAACAGCGCGGACTGTATAGTCGTTACGACATGACACAGAAAATGTTTGATTCAGCTTTCCTATATAAAGCTAAGCTTGTGGGAAAACATTAACATCTGCCTTCCGACCCAACGCATGCATCCAGTGCTTCGCGCGTGGGTTATTTCACAACTAGGGCCTATCGATGCACGTGAGCTTCACTTTCTCTCCGACATTCTTCATGTTGAACATACAACGAGTATTGCTGCACGTACGTGACGCGGTTGTTTGTGTTTGACAAGCCCAGAAAAGATCGCGTACCCATATTATGTGAAAGTGCGTTATGGTGTTTATCTAACGATGTTGTGTTTCCTAACATTGGGTAAAGCTAACACGAGAGTCAGATATGAACTACCATGTCATCCAGTCAAGGGACGGGCATCTGTGCTTGTTTAATTAACTTTTCAACTTAATTGCCCCATAACGTTGGCCCAAAGTTAATAATAATAATAAGATAACTTCTATTGACCCAACATCTCCAAGGGAGGTTGACCCAACTTTGTTCCAACGTACGTTGGCCCACATTAGCCTACATAGTGTTAGCCTAAACTGCCTCGATGCATTCGAGAACAATTGGTACACACCAGAAGTAGCGTGACAAAAAAAATCCCACACCTATGTTTAGCCAGTATGTTACGGGTTAGGGTTAGGGTTAGGGTTAACCCTAACCCTAACCCACACCTATGTTTAGCCAGTATGTTACGCCTGCATCTTCAGCACGAAATCTTGGAGCTATCTTTGATGATAATTTCAATTTTAGATGGCATATTTCTCAAACTTTTCGCTGCTGTTATTACCATATATTCGTGATTTTCGACGTATTCGCCGTTGTTTGCCTCTTTCTGTTGCAAAAACCTATCGCAACTACACTTGTTACTAGTAGGTTTGACTGTTCTAATTCCCCTTTTCACAATATTACCTTTAAGGATGTCACTAGGTGACAACGTGTACATAATTGCTTAGCTGGGGTTGTGACTCAGTCTCCGCGGTTTTCTTACTCAGTGCCTCTTCTGAAGTCTTTGCACTGGCTTCCTGTACGATACCGTATTATTTATTTTAAAAAATTGTATCATGTATCAGGCACTTTCATATTTGCAACCAGCAAATTTATATTCATTGCTTACTACTGTAAAAAAGCATGTCCAGCTTCGATCATCTAGTTGTGCTTTACTTTGTGTTCCTAGAGTTAATACTAATATTGGGACTAGGGCATTTTCTGTTCAGACCCGTATCCTTTTTGTGAACCCCCTTTCTCCAAAATGTGAACCCCCCCTCAAAATTGTATCTTTAAAATGTGAACCACTAATTGTATTCCATGTTTCTCAAAAGCATCATAAAAGCTGATGGATAGTGTTTAAGCATTACAAGGAATGCCAAGAAAGCCTGATTTGTGCAGATTATAATGGGAGAACCGTTATCTATTAAGTGAACATCACTGAATGTGTGGGAGCCTGGCTGAGGGTCTGTCTCCAATGCCATATGGGACAATGGCAGTCACTAGAGGAATGTGTGTCAACGGACTATTGCATCCAATTAGCCACGCAGGACTTCACACTATCCCAGGGTCACCTGTTATAAAAATGTATGGGGTAACAAATACACAAGAAGCCAGTTTTACACCAAACGTAAAATTATGAGTCCTAACTATAGTCACTCAGAGGTTACAGACGCTCACAAAATACCGGTGAATGAACGGGATGATGATGATTTACCAGTTATGAGCACATAAATTAAACCATATAAAATAATTCATCATTTCTCATCAGAACTCTGTTAAAAACGTGAACGAACGGTGCGGCCTTTTATTTTTAGTATGCTGATTAAGGTAACTATCGACTATCAAACAGGCTATTCTCAACAACTTAAGATATACAGCGAGTGTATTACTTACAAGCTGCAAACCCGGTAGACAAACTCATCTGGCTTACCACAAATCATAATTTTAAACTATTTAGCGGGAACGCGAATTTCGATGAATAATTTATTTAACCAATCCAAAATAAAGTTTGGCTTCACGTATTTTAAAATGCGCGTGCTGATGAAAAATCGTGTAATTGTGTGGCACACAGCCACACAATTACACGATTTTTCATTGCCGAAATACTGTGGTTTCTAGTTGCATATTATATATCTCAGAAAGTGGAGCGTTATCGCTGATGGGGAGGCAAGAATGTGTGAAGGGCCTTTATTATCAATTAGTATGTCCGTTTTATGTTCCGTATAGTCGTAAAATACAGTTTGTGTTTTCTGGAGTCAGTGTGGTGTACAGGATATGGTATTTGACAGTTTAACACCTAGAATTTAATTCAAATTCAACAAGAGGACAATAATTGTTCTGATCTTCTATTTACCGGGCATGTTTTATAAAGTTTTGTTAATTTACTAACTTAATTATGTTTATGATAAATTTTGGAACTTTTGCACATTAGATCAGATAAATATAATGTATTAATTGAGTGAAAACCAGATTGTAAATGTCACACTTTAACTGTTTATTCTTAAAAATAACTTGGACACACCCAAACTCCTCGGTGCCTCGTTTATTATATTAATATGAACATATTCAAAACAATTGCACACACGGCGAAAGGTTTCGAGTGAATAGTTCAGTTATATTAACAACAAACTATTACAGCGTGTTGGCTTTTATGAGTACAATTGGGTGTAAATTAGGCTTAATCAGGCAACAAAATAGAACCATCTCCACAGACCACACACGAGTCCCACTTTTTTCTGAAAAGACACCCCCAAAACGACCGCGTTATGGGCCTGCTGGGGATGCTAATGTGGTGTTTGTATATAAGATGAAAGAATATAAGACGAAACCACATGGTCCACCAATCTCACACCCACTTCATTGTTCTTCCAGTTAGAAATGTAACCTTCTGCATTATGATCGAGCCCACACCACACGTGAAAATGTGAGGCCCTTTGCTCTGCAAAAATATAACCCGACATGAACTTGCGGCGCCCCCTGGAGTCAAAATGTGAACCCCCATTGTGAAAAGCTGGCTACGGGCCTGCCTGTTGCTGCACCAACTCTCTGGTATATGCTCCCTCTTAGTCTTAGATCAGTTGAGTATGTTATACAATTTCGCCATCATTTAAAAACTTACTTTTGTAACCTTGCGTAACCACCTTAGCTCCATGGCGTATCGATCCATCTGTTGTCGACTTTAATTACTATGGCTTATCGATTTTGATATTGACTAACCCTTTTGTATTGATTCGCCTCTGAGCTTGGTTTCCGGTGATTTAGGCGCAAAAGAAGTTACCTTATTATTATTATTAACAATATCCAGACATTGACATGCATATTAAAGATCCTAGACACCAAGGAACTGTGCACGTATTTCTGTTATTTACACGTTATTTGCACATGTTAATTCTGAAAACATTGCACTCTATATTGGAGACCGTGGAGGGTTTGGCGCAAGTTTTACTTAAACCCTCTTTTTTGTTGAGGTAACGCACATTTAATAGATCCATTTTGCATAGGTATGTTCCCTATTATGTCATATATTAGAATGCATTTTCAGCGATTTCCTAACTATTGTAATATTTAATTTACGATATGCCTTTTGTCAATTACCTGACCCCTTCTCAACTGCGCCATCCTGCCCCGTGTACGAGGTGGGTTGGCGCACCGACTGGGGTACGTTGGCGCATCACATTAAACACATATGAATGTGTTGCAAATAATTATTTATTCAATCCAGGACATAGGACAGATCATATAAAGGTGTGTATGGGCATCAAACACCAGAATCACATTTGTGTCATGCATAATACGGATCGCCATGCACCAGTATTTTCTTTGTGCAATAATTTGCTGTACACGACGTTTAATTTACTGGACCAAATCATCCCCGGCTTATAGGCCTACGATGCTGTGACTAGAGCTCGTGCAAGCAGAGCAGGTGGATTGCATGTGATGGCACTATGTTCTTGCTACTGAAAACATCGTTTGATAGGTGCGATTCACGAATGTTTGGTAGTATCAATTTTTGTTGCGGAATATTGGTCTAACGCAAAGTGCGAAACGCGGAATGAAAGTTAGAAAACACTGTTGTTAGACTCAACGTTAATTGTTACTTCGATGACCGTATGAGGTAATGTGGCATTGTTTTTTGTTTGGACTCGACGCAAACTGAAAGGTTAATTTCTGCGTTTTATTCGCAATTATTATATATGTTGCTGCATTATTTGCATATGTCATTCAGCACCAATTCTCCCGTTTGGTTGGTTATTCGTATATTACTGACATAACAATAAGGCTATGGTTTACGTAACTATTCGAAATATATACAAGAATTAGCACGTTGTTATAACCCAAATAGTGTAACTTTAATAAGGTAAAACACACCCCGGGCAAGGGTGCATGACGCTTACGCCAACCCGCCCCGACAAAAACTGCGTAAACTTATTTTTACCCCGAACTGGTCGACCACGTTTTGCATGGCACAACCCAAAAACTATTCGATCCAGTAGGAGCCTGTTCCTTTCCATGTGTGTGCATATCTCATATCTTCGTCATGTTTTACTACACAGCATGTGACCAGTCAATAACCATATCTTTCAATTTTATTAATAAACTTATAATGAAAAACCAACAAATCGTGGTGATGTTTGTCTGATTTCGTTTTTGCTTCTGCAATTTTCTGGGGTTGTGCATAAAACTATTGACTTTCATTTGGTGGAGCCACAACACGATTAGTGTATTAGTTTTCCAATGGATCGACAAATTCAACCCGCCCCATGCGTCGTGCAACCCGCCCCGGTCTCCCCTATGCATAAGCACAGTTCCAAACACTGCCTGTATCCCCAGCAAGTTGAGGGTAGGCGGGAATCTGGAAGAAGAAGATCGTTAACCCGAATGTGAAAATATATAATTACGTACGTGTATCTCACCAGTCGTTGAACCAACGTTGGTAGGCCTACGTACATTTCACAACGTTGGTAGGCCTACGTACATTTCACAACGTCGGTAGGCCTATACGTACATTTCACTCAGTTGACTTTGAAATTGTGTAGATTGCACAACATTGGCCCAGTGTTGGTCCAACGATGTTCACCCAACGCCAATGTTATGCCAACGCATGGGCCAAAAATGAGAAATAATATATATCCAGAACTCGCACGCATGCACGCACCCCCACTTCTCACACACGTATGCAAGTTTTGTACGGGTCCATATTCACGTACAGATGCTCTTTTATGGTTTATCTGATGTGCACAAGGTTTAGGTTTAATGTTGGCGTTAAGGTCATGTTAAATGTTGTGGCTATGGCTAGGTTGAAGGTAGTTTTGAAAAGATTAACATCAGGTGTTTACAGGCATTTCTACATGAAGGGGCAGCAATTAAAAACCAGTCACCCTGACTTTGATCCGGGATGACAGTGGCGTCACCAAGTGGGCATAAAAGAAGACGAATGACTTACTTGATTTAGCACAACGGGGAATAAATAATACGGTATTTATGGGAGTGTTGATTATTTAAGAATCAATTGTCAACGTTCACAATATAGTTCGAATGTAATGCCGAAAATATGATTTATTTTGAACTGCTGTACCAATTATAATATCCAGAACAGGCTATAATGCCTATATGTCTTGCATAATATATGACACTTTAACAAGATTTAACAAGATTTAACAAGATTGCCACCCAGAGAATTAACTCTAGGTGGCAGGTGGACAAGGAAGCCCTTTGGCTTATCGAGAGTCCGACCCTTTTATCTATGTGTATCCCGCCCGTCTGAGGTATGTGTCGATTTTATTTTTAAACATATTCACGCTACTAGCACCCACACAATCAGCAGGTAATCTGTTCCATTCATTTACAGTCCTTTATGAAAATGAAAACTTTCTTATATCCAATCTACTCTGCTCCTTTGCCAATGTAAGTTCATGTCCTCTAGTCCTTCTATCTTTCTTAACTGAGAAAAAAATATTTCTATCAATATTTTCATAACCCTTCAATATTTTAAACACTTCTATCTGATCTCCTCTCAATCTCCTGGTCTCTAGTGTTGTTAAACCGCATTTTTAGGCGTATTTCGTAACTAAGATCCCTCAGTTTTGGTATCATTTTAGTTGCTCTCCTCTGCGCTCTTTCTAGCATATCTATGTCCTTCCTGCGATATGGCCTCCACGCTTGAATACAATATTCTAAATGAGGCCTAACTATTGTTTTGTACAGTGGTATTATTAGCTCTTTTTCCTTATACGTTATGTTTCGCCTAATTAATCCAAGGATTTGATTTCCCTTTGAAGCTGCAATTCCGCACTGCTCTGAAACCTTCATATCAGCACTAATGGTTAACCCTAAGTCCTTTTCTTTTACAGTAGTACTTAGTACAGTACCCCCCATTGTATATTCTGCTTCTTCGTTCCCATGTCCTGCGTGGAGGCATTTACATTTCCCAAAATTGAACAGCATTTGCCACTTTTCAGACCATTTGATCAACCTGCTGTAAATGCTGTCTATCTCCATCACTTTTAATCCTTCTAAACACTTTTGTATCATCTGCAAATTTCAACACCTTGCTTGTTATTTCATCATCCAAATCGTTGATATATATTAAGAATAATATAGGACCTAATACTGATCCCTGTGGTACCCCCCTCAATACTGATTTCCAGTTTGAAGCCTCCCCATCAACTACTACACGTTGTCTTCTGTCAATCAACCATTGTTCTATCCAGTTTATTATACCATTTCCTATGCCGTGGGCCTTTAGTTTAAGCAGTAATCTTTGATGTGGTACTTTGTCGAAAGCTTTTTGAAAATCTATGTAGACGATATCTACTGGTGATCCCTCATCTACCCACTTAGTGATGTCTTCCAAAAAACATAACATATTTGTTAAGCATGACCTCGCTTTAAAAACCATGTTGAGATGGGTTTATCAAGTTTTGTTTAACAAGAAAATCCACCATGTGATCTTTAATTAGTCTTTCTAATAATTTGCAAATCACTGATGTTAAACTCACTGGTCTATAGTTCTCTGACTTGTTTCTCGAACCTTTTTTAAATAACGGTATAATGTTTGCCTCTTTCCATTCTAAAGGAACCACTCCCTCTTCTAATGACAAATTGAAAACTGTTGCAAGCGGTACGCTAATTTGTTCTACAATTTCCAATAGTAGTTTGGGCGGAATCCCATCCACTCCAGGTGATTTATTATCCTTCATAGCCCTTATTTTCTTAGCTACCATTTCCGGGGTTACAATTAATTGTCCTAAATAGTCTGAATCTGCCCCCTTCAACTTAGCCTCTGGTACTGGCAGTGAACTAATATCTTCCCTGGTAAACACTGAACTAAAGTACTCATTCAGGTCTTCTGCCATTAAGAATCCCTCTGATATTATATTTCCAGCACTATCTTCTAGAGGACCGACTTTATCTTGAACTTTCTGTTTGCTTCGAACATACGCATAAAAACTCTTGCTGTCATGTTTTATATTACTAGCTAATTGTTGTTCATAGCTTCTCTTTGAATTTCTAATTTCAGCTGTAGCTTGGTTAAGTGCTTCTTTATAACTGTTGTAGTCTTCATCATTTCCAGTACATCTGTATGACTTCCACATCATTTGTTTGTACTTAATTTTTCTAATGGCTTGCCAAGTATTTCATTAAGAAAAATACTGAGAATATATTTTAAATATTACAATCGGACAAACACATGTTATTCGTTTATTCCATTTGCCTCTGTATAATATGTTCTGTTGTAGTATTGACAACTCTTACGTACAGGACGCTGATCTGTTGTAAACACAGGTGCAATTGTTCAGTTCCGCCATCTAGCGACCTCAATGCACACTAACAACATGTACAAATATTTCCGATGAAATGCTTGCTGTTCAACTTGTTGGACATCCTCCCAATATTTCGCCGATATTTTATAACAACGCTCTCGCGGATAATCCCTCTAGCAGGAGCAAATTACACCTTCGTAATCATTGCTAGATATGTCATCATACATGTAAAAGAAAATTATAAGTGATTTGTAAATATTAATTCTATTAGTGGCGCATTCCAAACATTGTTGGTGTGTCAATGGATGAAATACTAGCATGGAATGAGTCAACGACGGAAGTGTTGCTGTTCGAATGCGGTTGTAGCTGCGAGGCTTTCTGACAACTGCATTGTAATCTTGTTCGTTTACGTTGAGCGCATCCGAACTTTCGCCAGATATAAGGTTAGTTCTTGGGATAGGTGATCGTGCGTTAGTTAGCGTAATTGTGAGAGTACATTGTTTTGTGAAACTTTGCGTCGATGCGGGGATTAGACACCAACAACATGCCCCAGTTGGCGAGGTGTAACGCCGGACCCCGACCCAGGTGTTACTGTTAGTGTTAGCCAGGGAGGCGTCATTGTTTATCGGGAGTGACCTGTCGCTGTCAGTCACGATAACCCACTTTAGGATGGTTCTCCCAACTTGAGCAATCTTTTACTTAACTGGACTAAATGATTAGCAGCATCCGCCGGGTAAGTACTCCCGTGATAATGATGTGGTGTGGGCAATACAAATGAATAATCGTGGGTCCAATCGTGGTTTGCCATTTTGACCTGCCCCGAATATTTTCCGGTCGTGAGTATATTAATTATTATATTGGTGCCAAGGAACGGGGGACACTAATCGTGTGTCATTGCCATCTTAACACAAATCTGATCAAACCCTACCGTAAGATATATATGTACTAGTCTGGTTGTTCCCAGCGCTTGGCAACATTCTGTTAACTGACTAGTATATATTATTCAGTTTATTGTGGTTACAATGTACGAAGTGGCTAGCGCTCCGGATCCGTAATTTCTCAGCTATTGGTCCGGCACTTGTCCGCAATGTGTGCGCATTAAGCGTGTGCGCATTGATTAAGCGTGTGCGCATTAAGTGTGTGCGCATCTATCTTGCTTTTCTTACCAACGACTTTCACCAAACTGATTTATTAAAAAATCTAAAAGATGAGGGGAACAAATTTCAGGAACTTTTGTAGTCATCGCCGGTGCTATAGCCAAATCATACGGCGTCCGACAGGCAGTGCCTGAACCGTACTAGCGTCCTGTACTGTATAGCAGATGCGCCCGGCAGTCAATCAGAGCCTGAGCTATAGCGGGTTCGTACGGCGTCCGGCAATCAGTGTCGGGGCTGTAGTCGATTTATACGTTTTCCGGCAGTCTGCCATAGCTACAACCACTGTCCGGTAGGCGGCACTGTTGCTATTGTTTACCGGTAGTTTTGCATTGTGCATGCGCAAATGAAGTACCGGAGCTATAGCTACTTTACAATATGTCCGGGTCCGGACCAATAGCAACGACCTACAATGTAATGGTCTTATGAGGTCCCACTCAACTAATCAGCCCTTTTCAGAACATTATGATTATCAGCAACATCGCCAAACCGACCTTTATATGCTGGCACTGAGGGTGGTCACTGCCAGGGTGCTTGTCGTCCTCAGTCGTTCTGTTACGTCCCAAATTGAGACGGGACCGACATTAACGTGATCTCCGAGTCATGAGAGATACACAGTCCCCATTGTTGAGAGCCAGGTTTTTACAGTAAATATCATGCCTGCCCGGTCTGCGCTTCAAAGTCAGAGCACTGGCATGCCAGGCGGATGTGCTAACCACAACACTAGCTGCGCTTCCTGCTAAATCTATTCCTTCAAATTTCTGAAAACAAACTTAGAAAAGTTGTTTTGAGAGAAGTACTTACGAAAATAGACCAACGAAATCCCAAACTCATCAAACACTGTGCATCCTATCTGCGCCGTGGAAATCTTTTGCGTTTCACATGAATCAGTGTGAGATCGGGCAGTGTCTTAAAAAATAGGGCAATAGCTTTATAACACAAGATTTCAGTGACACAAATTTTGATCTGGCAAATTTTTTTTACTTGTGAGTATACTGCTACTGAGCTAGTTCCCTTATAAAATACACGGATTCAGAAAGTCAATGGGAAAGTGCATACTTTTGAAATGTTCAACAAAAGAAAGTATGCACAAGTGAAAATAACTGGGCAACAACGGGGTGAAAGCCCTACGTAGATGAAGAATGGAGGAGCTGAGGGGGGAGGTTGGTGTGATTTACTGTGTGAAAGACAGTTTCAGGAGGAGTGAAAGACAGTTTCAGAAGGTGTGAAAGAAGTTTCAGGGGGAGTGAAAGACAGTTTCAGGAGGAGTGAAAGACAGTTTCAGGAGGAGTGAAAGACAGTTTCAGGGGGAGTGAAAGACAGTTTCAGGGGGAGTGAAAGACAGTTTCAGGAGGAGTGAAAGACAGTTTCAGGAGGAGTGAAAGACAGTTTCAGAAGGTGTGAAAGAAGTTTCAGGGGGAGTGAAAGAAGTTTCAGGGGGAGTGAAAGACAGTTTCAGGGGGAGTGAAAGACAGTTTCAGGAGGAGTGAAAGACAGTTTCAGAAGGTGTGAAAGAAGTTTCAGGGGGAGTGAAAGACAGTTTCAGGGGGAGTGAAAGACAGTTTCAGGAGGAGTGAAAGACAGTTTCAAGAGGAAGCTGGTTATGAGACAACCAAAGTGGGCTGGACGTGACATTTTGTATGTGTCAGGAACTAATAAAAGTGCTAATGAAGAGAGTGGGTGGGCTGAGTGTGGAAGAAGGAAGGAGGTGAGAGTGGGTGGGCTGAGAAGAGAGTGGGTGGGCTGAGTGTGGAAGAGGGAAGGAGGTGAGAGTGGGTGGGCTGAGTGTGGAAGAGGGAAGGAGGTGAGAGTGGGTGGGCTGAGAAAAGAGTGGGTGGGCTGAGTGTGGAAGAAGGAAGGAGGTGAGAGTGGATGGGCTGAGAAGAGAGTGGGTGGGCTGAGTGTGGAAGAGGGAAGGAGGTGAGAGTGGGTGGGCTGAAAGGTAGGTGGGCTGAGGTGTGGAAGAAGGAAGGAGGTGAGAGTGCGTTGGGCTGAGGAAGGAATTGGATTGGGCTGAATGTGTGGAAGAGGAAGGGAGGTGAAAGGAGTGGGTGGGAGGCTGAGTGTGGAAGAGGGGAAGGAGGTGAGGGAGTGGGTGAGGCTGAGAAGAGGTGGGTGGGCTGGTGTGGAAGAGGAGGCACGAGAGTGGGTGGGCTGAGAAAGGGGTGGGTGGGCTGGTATGGAAGAGGAAGGGAGGAGAAGAAGAGAGGTGGTGGGCTGAGTGTAAGGAAGAGGTAAGGAGAAGAGAGTGGGTGGGCTGAGAAGAGAGTGGGTGGGCTTAGTGTGGAAGAGAGGGTGGGCTGATTGTGGAAGAGGGAAGGAGAAGAGAGAGGGTAGGCTGAATGTGGAAGAGGGAAGGAGAAGAGAGAGGGTGGGCTGAGTGTGGAAGTGGGTGGGCTGAGAAGAGAGTGGATGGGCGGAGTGTGGAAGAGGGAAGGAGAAGAGAGTGGGTGGGCTGAGTGTGGAAGAGGGAAGGAGAAGAGAGTGGGTGGGCTGAGAAGAGAGTGGGTGGGCTGAGTGTGGAAGAGGAAAGGAGAAGAGAGTGGGTGGGCGGAGAAGAGAGTGGGTGGGCTGAGTGTGGAAGAGGTAAGAAGAAGAGAGTGGGTGGGCTGAGAAGAGAGTGGGTGGGCTGAGTGTGGAAGAGGAAAGGAGAAGAGAGTGGGTGGGCTGAGAAGAGAGTGGGTGGGCTGAGTGTGGAAGAGGTAAGAAGAAGAGAGTGGGTGGGCTGAGTGTGGAAGAGGGAAGGAGAAGAGAGTCGGTGGGCTGAGTGTGGAAGAGGGAAGGAGAAGAGAGTCGGTGGGCTGAGAAGAGAGTGGGAGGGCTGAGTGTGGAAGAGAGAGGGTGGGCTGAGTGTGGAAGAGGGAAGGAGAAGAGGAAGAAAGAGGGAATGAGAGGAGAGACATTTGGCAGGATGTGTAGTTGTGTGGAGAGTGATCTAGTGAGAGCTGGGAGACATAGAGGAGTGGAGGTGACAGTTAAACTGGATATAACTGATGGAAGAAGGAAAACAAAATCGAAGATCAGTATCAAAGCCAGCCTCATCCTGGTCTCCAAGGACAGGAACAATGTTCATTATGTCTCTAATATAGTCTCACACACAATAAATCAATATTGTTTGTTCTGTTGAACTCGATATCACCCTCTCAAGCCAGGGGTGGAAACAGTATGAACAGGAAGTTCGTTCAATCAGTTATATTTCACCCCACTTAAGTTACTGTCTTGATGGTGTGAAATAACCCCGCTTTCTTCTAAACTACAGCCGATGGATGGTGTTTAATAATATTTGTGTGTATATTTATCTGTGGAGCGCATTGGGGCAGTGGCTAGAGCTTTGGTCTCTCGACCGAGAGAACCCGGGTTCGAATCCTGTGCTGCGGTGTCGAACCTTGTGCAAGTTTGTTCAATCTACGTTGCTCCAGTTCACTCGGCTGTATGAATGAATACAGTGGTGGATATTTGCATACGAATAGTCTAGGCACATTAATTACAGCATGACTGGATGCTTTGAGCAGTCCTGGGGACTGGATACTGCGTTATATGAGAACTTACCCTTTTTTATGAAACTTGTACATTTGAATGTTTTGTGGGTACAACATTCAAATTGCTAATAGTGTTTTGGCCTTTAGAATAATGACACCTTAAATTTATTTATTGTAATATTAACTTCCGAACATTGTAGATTAAAACTGAGTAGTAAACAAGGTTGGGTTAATGCAAATATCTATGTGCACCGCTTGTGGTTTTGACCAATGAAACAACGTCAAATATTGTATTTTAAATACAAAGTCGAGAAAATGTACAGTACCTGATTTAACTTGGTAAAACTCACTGCCAATTTTCATATGTTTGTGCTACAGCTAAAAACATGTTCTCTTTTGTCCTTTTTCAAGTGTTTGTCTTCAGAAACAGTCGTTATCTGAGTAACCATGACAACACAATACTGACACAGAATAGATCTGTCATGTACTGTCAATGTATAATTTTGTTGTACTTTTTATTAGACCGTCTAGGGTATACTGGAGCCCAATATTTGATGGATCTGCTCCGTCTGCCTATTTCACAATAAAACTACTGGGTGTGACCTCCATCTGAAAGCTTTGCCTTTGCCAATATTGTTTTCAAATATGTAACGTGTACATTACTAGTGCGGCATGACATCTGGTAAATATGTAACGTGTACATTACTAGTGCGGCATGACATCTGGTAAATATGTAACATGTACATTACTAGTGCGGCATGACATCTGGTAAATATGTAACATGTACATTACTAGTGCGGCATGACATCTGGTAAATATGTAACGTGTACATTACTAGTGCGGCATGACATCTGGTAAATATGTAACGTGTACATTGCTAGTGCGGCATGACATCTGGTAAATATGTAACATGTACATTACTAGTGCGGCATGACATCTGGTAAATATGTAACGTGTACATTACTAGTGCGGCATGACATCTGATAAATATGTAACGTGTACATTGCTACGGCATGACATCTGGTAAATATGTAACATGTACATTGCTAGTGCGGCATGACATCTGGTAAATATGTAACGTGTACATTGCTAGTGCGGCATGACATCTGGTAAATATGTAACGTGTACATTGCTAGTGCGGCATGACATCTGGTAAATATGTAACATGTACATTACTAGTGCGGCATGACATCTGGTAAATATGTAACGTGTACATTGCTAGTGTGGCATGACATCTGGTAAATATGTAACGTGTACATTGCTAGTGTGGCATGACATCTGGTAAATATGTAACATGTACATTACTAGTGCGGCATGACATCTGGTAAATATGTAACATGTACATTACTAGTGCGGCATGACATCTGGTAAATATGTAACATGTACATTGCTAGTGCGGCATGACATCTGGTAAATATGTAACATGTACATTACTAGTGCGGCATGACATCTGGTAAATATGTAACATGTACATTACTAGTGCGGCATGACATCTGGTAAATATGTAACGTGTACATTGCTAGTGTGGCATGACATCTGGTAAATATGTAACATGTACATTACTAGTGTGGCTTGACATCTGGTAAATATGTAACATGTACATTACTAGTGCGGCATGACATCTGGTAAATATGTAACGTGTACATTACTAGTACGGCATGACATCTGGTAAATATGTAACATGTACATTGCTAGTGCGGCATGACATCTGGTAAATATGTAACATGTACATTACTAGTGTGGCATGACATCTGGTAAATATGTAACATGTACATTACTAGTGCGGCATGACATCTGATAAATATGTAACGTGTACATTGCTAGTGCGGCATGACATCTGGTAAATATGTAACATGTACATTGCTAGTGCGGCATGACATCTGGTAAATATGTAACGTGTACATTGCTAGTGCGGCATGACATCTGGTAAATATGTAACATGTACATTGCTAGTGCGGCATGACATCTGGTAAATATGTAACGTGTACATTGCTAGTGCGGCATGACATCTGGTAAATATGTAACGTGTACATTGCTAGTGCGGCATGACATCTGGTAAATATGTAACGTGTACATTGCTAGTGCGGCATGACATCTGGTAAATATGTAACGTGTACATTGCTAGTGTGGCATGACATCTGGTAAATCAACCTTTCCCGCGTGCAGTTTTTACTTGAAGAACTTTATCTTATGTTTTTGTCACAAAGAAACACTTTGGGAACAAATTAACCCATCTCAAAAATACTCATAACTAGTGCTTAACATTTGTGAAATTATTTACATCTCCAATGGGAAAATAAAGAATTAATTTGTCCATACAGTAGTTCATCTGTTCCACAGAACACTTAGTTTCAAAACCTGTTTGTCTGTAATCAACGGACAACACATTTTTAGACATGTATATTAATCTATCCAATGCAAACCATCAAGTGAGATCAAATTATTAAAGCACAATGGACATTTCAATTTCCATAACAAATAAATAATTCAATTTCTCTTCAAATTTATAAGGTTTAAGGTTTTTTGCTCTTCAAATTTCCAACCGTCAAAAACGAACTCAGTCCATCCAAAAGACAGGCAGACATATTTATTTTTTACCATAAATGTATAAATTGGAGCCCCCCTTTAATAATAGCAAATCAAATTAGTAAATAGCAATAATGAATAGAAATACTAATCACAATACAAGATATGTAATTATATAGCATATTGTTTACTACTGTTACATATATAACAATTATGGATATCACAATGACATAATTAGTTCATAATTAAGTAGTTTTTAATGAAAATTGTGAAACCACGTATGAAGTTATGTGTATAAAATTTATCAGTCATAATCCTTGGAATATTGTTAACTGTTTCTTTTATGTTGTGTCATGTATGTTTTTTGGCATATTCGTGATTGACTCTGGGAATAAAAAGGTTATTTATTCCTCGTGTGTAGTGTTGATGGATTTCAAAGTTGCATAAATAAGGAATGTGGCAGAAATATTCAGGTAGATCGTGATGGAATAATTTATAATATAATTTTAGTTGTTGCATTTTATAAATGTCATCCATGGGTGGACACATCTCTAGATAAAACTATACACGGGCTGTATTAGAAGACGATATGTTACGTAGCTGTTCACTGTTGCAGGGGAGAGACCTGAGATTGACAATATCAAGATGTCTGGAATGGCGAGTCCGACCGGATCTCTACAGATCAGATGGGATCCGAAGAACTTAGAGATCCGCACCAAATCCGTGGAGAAGACCCTGGAGCCTCTAGTTACCCAGGTAAAAATGCTTTCAGGGTCAGCAGATTGTTGTTTGTGCATGAGCATTTAGCACATTGTTCTTGGGTCAGAAGATGTCATTTGTTTGCTCAGGTAATACATTTGAAAATCCTGTGTGAGCTGTTGCGAGTATAGATGTGGTAGACATTGTGAATCAAAGCAATGGACACAATGGATGAACATTCCGTCTTCAGTCAGGTGTTTATATATCGTAAAGTCATGAATTTTTGTGTTCAAGGTTTGATCAAGAATTTGTTTATTGTCCAAAGTCTGATCATGAATTCTTTTTAATGTTCAAAGTCAGGTCATGATTTTTTTGGTGTTCAAAGTCTGATTGTTTTTATCATATAAAACATTAAATAAGGTGTAAACAGTGTAATCTAGCATCTTGACTACACAAATGTTGTTCTAGCTACATACAAATGTAGTTCAAAATAAATGAACTTTTCTGTATGGGTGTCATATTTACATTGTATGGGTGTCATATTTACATTGTATGGGTGTCATATTTACATTGTATGGGTGTCATATTTACATTATATGGGTGTCATATTTATATTATATGGGTGTCATATTTATATTGTGTGCAGGAAGAATTTCATTTAGCAGGTGCCAAAGATATGCCAATCATTGAGCGCATGTATGGTCCTGTGTGCATCTGACAATGAGAAGCTGTAGCCATATACAGTGTCTATTGGAAATGGCCAATGCATGTACAGATATGGTCTAAAATGGCAGCCAAAATTGATATTCTTGACTGGTCAAAGTTGAACTTCAAGCATGATTAAATCATAAAAAAAACTTTTAAAATAAAACAGATTTGTGTGATGAGTCAAGATGTGTACATGCATATTGTCTATGCATCATATTTAACATGTTTTTTATGACAAAAACATGAGACTTTGCGGTGCTCAGATCAGTCCATTTTTTGTACAGACAGATCTTTTCACTTCCTGTTAAGCATACTAGAAATAATTACCTACTTTTCATGAGAAATTATATATAAATAAAAGGGTAATGTTTAGTTGTGCTGCTGCTACTGACATATTCTGTAAAACCTTTTGTCTACTTGCAACTTAAACACAATGGTTATGTGAATGGTTTTTGCTGAGCACTGCGATTTTACAACAGCTTTCCATGCAGCCTGAGCAAGATATGTCACACCAGACAGCGGTAGTTAGACTATTAATGCTGTCTTATACTAACTTATACATGTCATTGTCAAAGTTGTCGTTAAGATGGTGCCTAGCAAAAAATCTGGCATGCAAAATTTCATATTTTCGGTTTTTAGCTATTAATATGTCTTTTAAAATGGTAAATTGTAACAGCGTTTAGATAAAATGCCAGTTAAAATTATAATAAAAATGGTTACAGTAATTGACAATTGATTGCCCAATTCCAGTCCCTGTGCTGGTTTTGTCCTAAAGCAATCAGGCTATCATTACATGGGAAATCTAATTGCAACAAGTGTACTTGTCCAGCTTATGTTCCACTTTTGTCTTTCACCTAGTCTTGCAGTGCACTTTGGGCTGATCTTATTGCTGGTTGATTAGATTATGAAGTGCCATTGTAGTTATGCTTGGTTTGTGCTATGTTCCTGATGCAGGCCACTTGGCTGGTAAGTTCTGGTGTCAACTGATTGCATCCTTCTTGTCATTGTTGTCTTGTAACATTGATAGATAACTGCCATGTGCATTGTCGTTGTGTTTGCATGGTTTCAGCAAACTTTTCTGACGTAAACACAGCGCCAACGACCTATGCTGCATCAATGCTGGGCACGAAGAATTATATGATAATGATTTAAAATGTCCTGTGATGTCTTATGTGTACAGACAGAAAGTATGGCATTATTTTTGCGACTAAATCATTATTACAATGTTAAATTTTTCAGTGTTTTTAATATAAAATTGTTAATGCTACAGACTTTTATATAGTGTATACTCTGTATAGTGGAGCCTGACTTTTTAGGGCCACCCTTGAGCAGAAGTCAAAACTTGGCAAAAGGAACCTGAATCAAGCGATTTACAATATTACTATACACACACACACACATACATATTATGTATATATATATATTATATAGCTCTATTTAGTTTATTATTTTACAAACTATATTGATCATACGTATACGTGTACATCAATTGTTTATTAACCTTAATTTGGTATTCTGTTTTACTACCATAGTGTATAATATATTTTTTGTGTGAAAGTGTTTGAAAAAATGGATACCATGAAACCCTGTTAATTGTATTAAACAGACTAGCTAATAAAAGTTGCTGTGTGTGGGAATATACAGTGTAACTAGACAAAACCCAGATTATTGGACCACGATAAGGCTGGGCTGTTGGGGCCTATCCTTCCATACTTCATTAGTTGGTTTATAGTCGTTTCTTGCTAATGTCGCCCAGCAAGATGTACTGGAGAGTCAGAAGATAACTCTGGGAGCATGATTTCATACATATTTTGTCTGTCTTACTTTCCACTATCCAGACACGGAAGTATTTAATGCAGGATTTAGTTTGACAGTACTTTATAAAAAATAAACCTAAATTAAAGGAACATCATTTAAATGCAACATACCTTGGGGGTTGGTGACTTTACTTGTTTAAGTTTACAATATTTTGCTATAATCTCTAAACTGTAAAATGTTATGTACAACTGTACATATGACCTGTCTACAAATAATGATGAACTGAAAGTAACAATGTTTATAAATGTAAAAGAATCCAAACCATTTTTCAAAATATGTATGATGACAATAATACATGTCTTGTCACCCAATATATTCATATTTATCTGTATTAAATAGCGGCTTTCCTCTTTGGTATTCACACACAGCTGTTGGCAAATGTAGATAGTTTTGATTAAATACATTTATATTTATAGATCTATCTATATCAATTATTTTATTTTAAAAATGGCTGTTAACTTAAATAAAAAAGAAACAACACAGTGAAATATACACTTTTTGAAACAATTTATCCAGTTTTTTGTCCATAAAATAGAGAGATTTGTAACAATTCAGTGCTTCGGAGTCACACACACACACACACACACACACACACACACACACACACACACACACACACACACACACACACACCACTGACTGGAGCCAGCATAGTTACTAGTTATAATTCCATTCCAGCTAATAACACATATGTCTTCCATTTGTCGATTAGGATAATCCACCCTCTCAGCAGATTGTACAAATTATTCCATTATGCTGCACTAAATTATTGAGAAATGGATTTTGTCATCTGCGAAGCTGTGCAGGGATGTCGGTTAAGTGGCTGTCGCTTCTTGTTGGTAAAGAGCTGTGAACGTTTACCACGAGGCGCTAACAGTGTTAGTCTGAGTAAGCATCAAATTTTCTGTGTTTCTGCTTTGACGTGATTGATTCACAGATAGAAGGAATCATAAATGTAGTCATTCATTGAACATTTGAAACAGTTTGGGTAATTGTATTCAATTTTATTGATCAAAGAGGCAAAGTAATTGTAATCATGTACCCAATTACATTGCCAAGTTCATCATAATTATGATTACAATTAAACAAAATTTGCCTATTTTAGTTGTGCAAGTAATATATATATATATATATGTGGTGATTACATCACAAATGTAATCGATAATGATTATTGTTAAACATGTACAATATTCACAGTGTCCTGGTTGTTACCATATATATATATATATATATATAGTAACAAACCATATATATATATATATAGTAACAACCAGGACACTGTGAATATTGTACATGTTTAACAATAATCATTATCGATTACATTTGTGATGTAATCACCACATCACTTCATAGATTACTTAATAATAACCCGTACTCATAATAATATGGTCAAGTTAGAATATACGGATATAGAGTAATATAAACTGTCAGTTCTGTCTATACATTGGAGTTCAGTTATCACTTACAAATATACATTGGATACCATTCTCAATTGAATTGTCACACTTATTCAATCGATGCCATGTAGGGGAATTAATCATTTTTTTTGTAGGAGAGTTAAATGTTAATGTAAAGAAAGGATGATGATGAAATATAACAAACATGTAAATTATATTGTGCCAATTGTTACTGATGTTAACCGACTAGTGGACAGAGTAGTTACGGACCTGTAAAAGTAAGATTTATCTGATTGTAATATCTTGCACTCGTGTAATAACAGTATTGTATTCCTATTATAATTAGTAAACAGCTGGCTTGATTCTTTGTTTTAATTCAGTTTCCTTATCTTTGTTTGCCTTTTTTGAAATTAGTCAGTTGGGAAAAGTTAACATTTATCTTTGTTCCATTGTCGGCTTTTGTTTGCTGATTGGCACTGGATATGCATGGTCTAGACCTAGAAGAGAAACAGATATTGTGTTCATTTGCCTACATCCTCATTGATATTTATAGTTGCCAGCATTTGCTCACTATGTTGGTTAGGTATAAAATTGTGAACCCTTGGGATGTCTAAATTGCTCACTGCCAAGGCGATGTCTTAGGGGCCTGGATGACATTGATTGGTTAATCGATGAGCAATTCAGCATGGCGGTGTAGTCTGGTCAGACATTACTGTAGTACTTATCAAATATTAAATGTTATACTGCATGCAATAAAGACTTAGCAGAAGATCTCGCAGTACGCAGGCTTATAGATTTAGCTGTTCCATTTGTCAATACAAGTATCTGTGTTTGAGTGGAATATGTATTTGTATTTATGTATGGAGATTGTGTGTCTTTGTATTTGACTTTTTGAGGAAGCCTGTGTTTGTAAATTGTATTGTTTATTTTATATTCATAGTTTTTCTTTTATAATGTACATAGCCAAAATTACGCATGTCAAACCCAATCATTTATATTTTATGTGTTTGGCTGTTAGAACACCCAACGTTCAAACATTTACATTTTGATCAATGATGTGAGAACGTCCACATTTTTGGGTCTTTGATATTGATAAATGCACACCCACCTAATATATTTTTCACTATTTGATAAAAAAAATTATTTTAATATTTGATTATACATAAAACATGTAATAAGATATATATGTTCTGACTGTTTGTATTGCATATATTTAACCCTATTGATATGGCAGAACTTACTACTGTATTTGAAATTATAACACTTGAGTGCATTTTAAATGTTTAACTAAACTATTTAAAAAGCAAAATGAGGGTACTTGATCAACAAATGTGTGTGTAAGAGGCTTTTGTGTGTTTTTGTGATGGAAAGACAATTATCGATAAGTATGGAAACATACACTGTACTAAAATACAAATTAACATGGTTGTAATCTTCAAAAACAGTGCTGACATGTTTAGCTTTAACGCTTTACAATTATATAAATTTCATTGATAGAGAAGCATGTTTGCGTAGTGTAATTATAGAATAGATAGATTTTGATAATAAAATGTAAAGATGGTAGAACTGTATCTAATATATGCGCAAACTTTTATTTCTTATTCAGGTGTTTTGTTTATTATCTAGATATGTTATTATATAAAGATTGATTTGACCCACGTACATCTAGGCATATATGGATTTCAAATGTCTATAAACTTATTTGCAAAAATTAACTGAGCACGTAGTGCTGACACTAAACAAACGTATAAATATTGTGACTCTTGTGAAATTCCTGATTTTCTCATCCTTAGGTGACAACTTTAGTGAACCAGAAAGGGCCTTCGAGGAAGAAGAAAGGGCGTTCGAAGAAGGCACATGTTCTCAGCGCAGCTGTCCAGAAGGCAACAGAGAATTTCATTGAGAAAGGGGAGGAGATCGCCAATGAGAACCCGGAGATTAGAAATGAGATGCTTTCAGCTGTTGCTGACGTGCGCAAAACAGGTGTGTGCTGAGACATGGGGAAGATGTGGGGTGTTTAGTGGGGTTTGACTTCACTGGGTATTTTTTTAAACAAACTATTATCACAAGCAATTTTTTGGAAAGGAAAGAACAATATTCTCGATACAGTCTCATGATGTAAAACATCAACTTTTAAAATCACTGTTCTGGCTTACACTGTATAATTATTCATGTGTATAAGGACCCTTAAATATATATATACAGAACTGGTTAACTAAGTCCTAACATGTTCCTTATAGCGAGATAAATTTAGAGGGTCAGGCTTTGAATCCACCTCTGTCTGTGTCAAAACTTGGGCAATTTTTCACCCTACATTGACTGTCTTTCGGAAGAGACACTAAAAGCCGTTGGTCCCTTCTGCCTGGTGTCTATGCCAGGGGAACAAAGGGTGTCAGTGCCAGGGGAACAAAGGGTGTCAGTGCCAGGGGAACAAAGGGTGTCTGTGCCAGGGGAACAAAGGGTGTCTGTGCCAGGGGAACAAAGGGTGTCAGTGCCAGGGGAACAAAGGGTGTCTGTGCCAGGGGAACAAAGGGTGTCTGTGCCAGGGGAACAAAGGGTGTCAGTGCCAGGGGAACAAAGGGTGTCAGTGCCAGGGGAACAAAGGGTGTCTGTGCCAGGGGAACAAAGGGTGTCAGTGCCAGGGGAACAAAGGGTGTCAGTGCCAGGGGAACAAAGGGTGTCTGTGCCAGGGGAACAAAGGGTGTCAGTGCCAGGGGAACAAAGGGTGTCTGTGTCAGGGGAACAAAGGGTGTCTGTGTCAGGGGAACAAAGGGTGTCTGTGTCAGGGGAACAAAGGGTGTCTGTGTCAGGGGAACAAAGGGTGTCTGTGCCAGGAGACCAAAGGGTGTCTGTGTCAGGGGAACAAAGGGTGTCAGTGCCAGGGGAACAAAGGGTGTTAGTGCCAGGGGAACAAAGAGAAATGAAAAATCATAATTATATATTTGCACCTTTTTTATATAATTATGTATATTTTATATGAATTACAAAAGAGAATAGGGTGCTCCAAAACTTGTAGCAGCTTTTTGTTACAGTGCCACTTTTAATAACTAAATGAGCATGACCAGTTTCCTGCTACATCTAGGTGAAATGTGTGAAATATCGTTTGCGACGCACGTGGTAGAATATGCAGTGGCAAGGCAGGGATTGACGACCGCCTCCCTGTCTCAGTTGAAGCTGTCAGAAGCCCTGGTTACTTACTTCACCCAGCATTCACACAGCACTACACTCAACCACCTGGCCTTTTGTACTCTGATACCTGGTGATTGAGTAGTGAATGAGTGGCTGAATACTTCCTGGTTACATTGTGTCTGAGTGAACTGCCCTGTCAGGGGTAAAGGATGCCGGGGAACGATCCAACATGGGTTTAATGTCACCACGTCGCTGCTGTGTGCTGTTCTGTGTCACTGTCAGTGTCGATCTACACTTTGATTGTCGGTTTTTTACCAATCTCCCAGTGCGCGCAGTGGCTCTTTTCTTTGCAGTAGGGTGATGTATTCATACATGGGTCTCTCACTGATTGAGTTGTAACTGGTAACTGGATACACAGTGTGGAGGGCGAGATTACATAGCTTGCTGATTAGTCAGAATGAAACATGGATGTTACAAAAGTGTAACAAATTTTTAGTTTTGTTATTATTGATGAAGCAATTTAAGCAATTCCAGCAATCTGCTTAGAGGGTGACATTCTGTGTTTTGGATTGTTCATGAATGAATCCTTGTGACAGTAAAATTCAGTCATTTCTGGTGATTATTATTGAACTTTTTAAGAGGATGTGGCATTCCTAATGAATAACAGACAACATATTAATTTAAACCAAATTTATAATATTTTAATTGATAAATAATTAATATTATGATCAGTAACAGTTTCCAGAATGTTAGATTGGTTAACATTGCTGTAGTATGTATATATGGCTAGTTTGGATATTGAGGAAACTGTCAGAAGACATGCACAATTTTTAATCTAATTTTTTTAATTTGTCTGATCAATAATCTAATTAGAATAATAATCTAATTAGAATAATAGTCTGCTCAGAATTAATAGCATAACATAAGCCACTTAGACTAAAGTGCTGAGAACACATTAATTAGATTAACATATTGGTGTTAAAAAAGACCTCTCAGGCTATGTCCATCATCAGGGACCACTTCACTGACATTCTTCACTTTCTTGTGAATGCACTAGTCCGATCATGCTCTTTAAAATTGATTTTGTTCATCATCTGTCATCTTGTGTACTGAAAACTCAACCACAAGACACCACTGGGACACTTGTTGTTGTGTCACAGAAATAGTGTCCTCTGTCTTTTTTGCATTTGGACATTATCCATAAATTCGAAGTGCTAGGTTTAATGAAGGTTTTTCTTCATGTGCTCATTAACTCATTATTATGAAACAGTCAGATGAACAACTTGATGACAAAAATATTGTTGTTTCTCATTGTGTCTAACAGGCGGAGAGATGCGGGCAGCGTCGCAGGAGTTTGCTGATGACCCGTGTTCGTCGATGAAGCGGGGAGCAATGGTTCGGGCGGCCCGGGGACTGTTGTCATCTGTCACTAGACTCCTAATTCTGGCCGACATGGTTGACATCCATCTCCTGCTCAAGTCTCTACATGTCGTGAGTTCTCTCTCTCACTTTCTCCCTCTCTCGCTCTGTCTCGCTCACTCGCTCTCTGCCTCTCTCGCTCTCTGTCTCTCTCACTCTCTCTCTCTCTCGCTCTCTCCCTAAATCGGACATTCTTGTGTCATTTTGTTCTTATATTCTCAAAAGACTTGATTTTCTCAAGAGTTATTTTATAATTATTTGTTCTCGTCATATATTTCTACTATCTTGGTTACCATGGTTACCCTGGTGTTGAATGGGGAGAAACGATACCTGTTATATTAATATTTTCTGGTTAGAGCCGCTTCTAGATCAAGTAGATTATATGATACCTGTAGATAGCTACATAATGCCATGCTGCAGGTTAGCAAGCATTCACTGATCACTCCAAGATCACCACGTCCCCTGGGTGAAATTTTAAACACTACATCTATAAACCAACCTTATGAGCTTGCCAGCACATCTACAAAAGTTAAGTTGCTTATGCTCAGACATACTTATGACAGATACACGCACGCACACACAATACACTCTGTTTTATAATTATAGTCACAATCATTGAAGCAGTCTTTCTCTCAGTCTCTTCTATATTACGTGTTGTTACGTCCACTTAATATATATATTTATAAATCAATACGTTATTTTAGTTATTAAAATTAATATCTATATATTTTTAATAGTTTTATTTTAAAAACTTTTTTTTATTTTAGTTAATATGTACTTACGTATTTAAATTATTTATTATTATAATAATAATAAAATCTTTATGTCTCACATTGAAAAAGGCAATTGCACATTCTTTAAAATACAGTAATTTCTGTAATAATACGGCTGACATCATCATTGTTTAAAATAGTGCATGTCTTAAAACCATTTTTGATCTCTAACATTTCGTATAAACCACTCACATTAGATATTACCAGTCTGCCACACATGGCAAACATCATATGCAGACACATCATGAATTGTGTTCATTTAGGATGTGACAGTAATTTGCACTACTGTTTCACCATGGATATCTTGGCAACACTGCTTATAATCGGTGAATTGTTGTTCATGGTTTTATTAATAAATGTTGTGAACCTTTGCTTTAAGATGACCAAAAATGGTAAACTATCCGATAACAATGATATAACATCACCGTGTGTAAGCAGTGCTATCTCCCACAACTTCCTTGGTGCTTCTCGCCATGCTATGCACATAGTGCCAACACTCTTACTCTGGCGATCCCAGCTCCGCCGTAAGAGCAGCAATATTGTTTAAATAAATTGCACTTTACAGTCGTCTTAATATGACTAAAATCGGCTATGAACATATTAAACCCTCCAAAATTTAGCAGTAGCATCGACGACTAGACTGTCCTTGGTAACAATGGATATATGAAAATAATGAGTTTTCTTAGTCTGTTTCATTATAATGTAATTACCTCAACAATATGTTTTTGTTTAATTACCAATTGTAAAGCGTGTTTTAATATGTTACAAAGCACCACAAAAAATATTCAGGATCTGGCACAAGACAAGATATAATATATTATTATCAACTCATTAGTTTGAACTTTGATGTCCTTGCTAGGTTGAAGACGACCTTGAACATATCCGCAATGCCGCCAGTCAGCAGGAATTGATGAACAGTTTCCGGAATTTTGGTCGCAATGTCGTGGAACTAACAGAGAGAGCCGGGAGAAGACAGCAGGTTCGGGCTCAGCCAACAAACCGTTTCTCATTGGCTGTAATTCATGGAAGAACACGCAACAAATATAACCAAACATTTGTCTCAGTTTAATGCCGTTACACCAGAACATAATCAGTATGAAAGTATATGTGTGAAGAAGTAATGTAGGAGTAACTAAGCCAATGGATGATTTAGATTTGTTATAACTAGTGTTTAAGAAGGTGGTGATAGTTTCTGGGAAATGGTTCACTAAGATGTTTAGTTCATAAGAATATCCATCATTAAACAGAGTGTGATGTTAAATTTAAACTGGTCTTGACAGTTTTCAGTATTGTTAAGGGGCAAAATTGATTTTGAAACAACAAAATCAGTCACATGAGCCCATCAGAATGTTTGTGAAATGTTCCCCAGATGATTGTAAAATGATGGGATCAGTTTTTGAGTATATTTGCATGCAAAATACAAGTTGATAAATTTGCTGTTTTTAACTCAGGATTTGAAGGATAATCGTCGCCGTGACGATCTCGCCGCGGCCAGGGCTACGCTGAAGAAAAACAGCATGATGCTGCTGACAACATCGAAAGTGGGTGTCTCATTTGAAATTATCTCCCACTAGAACTGTCTTAAGTTGTCATGTTTGCCCACTGAAAGGTGTATTTTGACCGACTGTTGTTCTCGGAGAGTAAATTAAACATAGCAGTGCAACTGTGCAGCCAATCTGGAGTGAGGCGCGTCGCTGCGTTGCCGTTGTTTGTTCTGCGCTGCCAGCAGCAGTGTGGCACAGGTCGTGTTTCACATCGACCTATTGTATAACTAACACTGAGTTTGTGTGATGTATTCCCAGTGTTTGTTAACCCATTTCATTCTGACAGCTAGTTAGCTGGCCACATTGCTCAGATCTGGACAAAATTACCAATTTATAGTTGTGATAAATTATTTCAACGGGTGGGTCACATACTAATTTTTTGCCAGGTTTTGGTTGAAGAAAAGTGTATAAACCCTTACATTTGTGGAATCAGAAGAGAATTGCCTACATGATGGTGTTAACATTGTTTGTATAGAGTGAGCATAGAAGAAGTTATCTCAAGGTGAAGAAGAAGACTGAAAAGCAATAATAATAAAAACAGATTGTACATCGACTTTGGACTTGTTTTACCTGTATACAACCACTCAGGATGGTCATACGTCCAATGAGAGAAATCTGCCAAATTCATTTCTTCAAACAGTGGTAAAAATTTCATGTAAATATCTTGTTTCAGTCGGAAGTTACACATTTCTGAATGAATGTTGTCGAGTATGTGAAAAGATATCTTTCCTGACAGGGATTCACCAACGCTTCAATTATAATATTTTTTCAGGCAACTGTTGAAGAAAAGTGTATAAACCCATACATTTCTGGAATCAGAAGAGAATTGCCTACATGATGGTGTTGAAACTGTTTCTGTAGAGTGAACATGGAGGAAGTTATCTCACGGAGAAGAAGAATGAAAGAAATAAAATAAAAACAAAATGTGTACACAGACTTGGGGCTAGTTTTACCTATATATAGCCACTTAGACATATCATATATCCAGTGAGAGAAACCTCCCAAATTAATTTCTTCAAACAGTGGTAAAAATTTGATGTAAATGTCAGTCCAAAGTTATAGTTTTTAGAATGGAAGTCGTCACGTACACAAAATTAGTAATTTCCTTACAGTAATTCACCATTGCCATTGCCTTGGCATTGCAGTTTCCAATGAAAACGAATTACAACACAAGATATAATGTGCATAATAAAATTTAATGAAACAATAACCCTTCACCGAACTAAGGTAATAATGTCCATGACACTGTTCATGACATCGGCGATGTCACAGTTCATATTGTTCACGTCACTGACTGCCAAGTGCCAACTCACAAGTTGAACAGGCTGTGGAAGTGCGTACAGACACACTCCAAGCTGTTGGCACTGGACACAACAGATTCGTCTGCGTCGTTTTCAGTCGAAATACTGTTCGTACTACTGCCGATTTCACTGTCTTCCACGTCGATATCGCTTCCATCACTAACTGCACCATCATCCGCCATTTTTAAATGCCAAAAATCTCCAAAATATCGAACTCGAACTTCACTCCAAACTTGCAGATAAACACGCGGTTGAAAATTTGCAAATGGCTTCCAAACCGGTAGTGTGGTCATACTGCATCATGGGAAAAATGGTAAAAGCTTGCTACGATGCACACAGTTTCTATAAATACCCGATAAGGCCGTCACGTGCGTTGACTACGCCTGCAGGCGTATCCCGAATGAAAAGGTTAACTACGCCCATAGGCGTATCCCGAATGAAATGGGTTAAACATGTGAAGAATTGCTTTGATTATGGTCAATTAACTTTAGGTACAGTAAAGTTTTGCGCCTGCATCAATCGTATTTCCCTCCTAGGCAGCCACCAGTCCTTCGTGACTCGTGGCTGCCGCGAACTGGCGCCTTTGCCGGCTTGTAAATTGCAATTGATACGCCGAATAAATATGTTTAACCATTTCGGGTCAGCAGCCATATATTGTCGGCAGCCATTCTGTGCCATTTGTGGTCAGCGGCCCTCAATAGAGGGTTCAGGTATAAGCTTGCTTGCATTCAATACAATTCCCGTTTGGTCGCTATGTGGCACCACTTGTTGCATATTGAACGCCAGGGGAATAATTCAGGCTTCTGTTCATGTTAAACTTGTCACACTGTTCTATTGAAAATTCCAAAGTTATTTTGTTTTTTCTGCTGACCATCGATTATGGCAGCGGCTGTTTGCTGCAGCGTTGCTGACGACGATGTTTTGGAACATCTGATGGACAGTTTTAGTGACAATTGGGACTAAGACGAAAGCGTGTTTTGGAAGGAGATAATGTGTGTTTTCGCCAACTTGTCACTGAAAGTATCAATGAAGATTGTGACGATTCAACTGCTGATAATTGACAATATTTTCGATGGGTTTTCTAATGATGACGTCGATGGTGCGGGTTACACTAGACCATCAGTAAATTTGTAATTATAATTACTGTGGTAACCACATTACAAAAAATGCACGATCTTCTCCGCCGATCATAGTTCAAGAATATACCAGGTGTTCCTATTTGAAAACTTATTATTTCTTGGTGAAAAAAGCAACTGAAGTGAAATTGGTAATATTTCAAATAACTCCCAGGAATGCCGTCTGCAGTAGCCATGCAGTGACAGGGCTGCACACCTGAAATGGTTAATGCATGTTAACCTTAGTAAAGGAGATCAGAATAATGCCAGGCTGAAATTGCATGTGAATATCGCATCGCAAACATTAGCTTTTCGCTATGATAAATGTTCTGGATAAACAATGCAAAACATTTTACTGGAGCACCAAAAATATGAATTCGTCAAATGCATGTGAAACAGTGAATCGCATTATTATTTGGTATGGTAAATGTGCATTCTAAATTGGTATTTTTAGAATGATTGAAAGATGAAGTTAAGCAAATAGTGAGCGTATTCATTGTGGTTTTTAATCTTTAGTCAACTTTGGCACTGTGTTTGTCAACACATTTGCGTTCAGCTGCTAAGAGCCAGGTTATTATTTTAGACCTCATTAGGTCAGTGGTACTATGTACCCTATTATCGTTCAGTTCGCATCATGGCTTGTTGGTCGTGGTTAGCTGTTGGTCCGTAATCAGACAAAACAAAATTGTACACCATTCGTGAGTTTTATTCAGTTAAAGATTCGACAGTGTATGACATTTAAACATAATAGAAATTGACTGGCAGACTTAATAAGCTGCATAAATTGCATATAGACCGCGTAGTCAGCGCACTGGCTTCGATGGCATTCTTGGTGCATTGGCTGTGTAGTCATCGTAGTGCCCCTGGTGGCAGATATGGGCATGCGTTATCATGCCCCGCTTATAACGTGAAGTCATTTTGTGGACCCCGACTACCGTGTTATAAAGAGGCATGGCTGTAGGCAGGAAACCATTGACATAAAAATGACCGGGGTCCAGAGGGTTGATTTTTAATACTGCATATCCTCCTTAGCTTCTTAGCAATTCCATTCATCTGTTGAAGACTTTTGCTCTGTACCTTACAATGAGAATGCTTAATCCTTTAGGTGTGTTGCATGGCCTGCGCTGCTGAGCTCAGATTTTGACGCTAAAGAAATAATTCCATTATTATTATTAATAGTAAACCGTAATTAGTTCCATTTGATCATCTTTGCCTGTCTGTCTGTCTGTCACAGGCATATGTTCGTCACCCTGAGTTAGCGGCGGCGCGGGCCAACCGAGACTACGTCATGAAAGAAGTCTGCGACGCAGTGAGCACCATCTCTGGGGTGGCCCAGGCAACTGGACAGTCAAAGGCACACCCATTCGAGGGCGCAGGAGAACTGGCAGCAGCTCTTGATGAGTTCGACGTAAGTCAAACAAATTGGATCAACATCTAAGGTGTTGCTCTCTCAATTAAGAGGTTCAAATCCGCTTTGTAGATTGAATAATCTTACTGCCGCAGTTCACTCGCCTGTTATAAATGAGTACATAGCTGTAGTAAAGAAGTAAAAGTAAAGGTAAGTTCTTATATAGCACAGTATCCACTCCTCAAGACTGCTCAAAGTGCTTTACACTTTACTCCCTGCCACACCTGTCGAACACATCTCGACTTCTCTGGGAAGCATTCAGCCATGCTGCAATTAATGAGCGAAGACTATTCGTACACAAATATCCACCAATTTCTATAGCCAGGTACTCATTCATACAGCTGAGTGAACTGAAGCAATGTAGAGTAAATGAACTTGCCCAAGGTTCAATACTGCCGCACAGGATTCGAATCCGGGTTTTCGCAGTCGAGAGTCTGAAACTCTTACCGCTGCGCTACACTCCAGACCTGACAGCAGATATGCAAAGTATTGTGAACGGATGAACATTGAACAGTATTTGCAGCATAATGAAAGCTCCCCAGAGAGACCAGATTGTTTAGGAATGAACGGGTCTGCCAGGGGTGGTCTGCCAGGGGTTTCATCCTTGTGCGTGTGGATACAATAACACACGTTTTTAATCATTACACAATGTAAGCAAATCACTAGTCTGTAATAACTCTCGGTGAAGACAGTCAGTCATAGTGATAGTGAATGATAGTGAACTTCACACATGATGCAAAACAATACAAGAAACTGTATCTTTGAATTTACAATTTAAAACCAAACCAAAAGTATATATTTATGTTTACCAACTATTATTAGTCCACAATGTCCAGAAAAAAAAAACATTTCACATTGTTTCCACCCACCACCAACCCACAGCAATGTACGAGTGACTTTTAGACATGCTGCCCTGTTCTGACATCTACAAAAGCAACATTGTTCATTAACATATGTTCCACTCAATAGGTGGCACCACTGTTTTATCTGCGACACACAGTGACGACCAGCCTTGACATACGTAAAGTGATACCATACGTTTTTGAGAACTGCTAACTTATGCGGGCATCTCTTAGATTTGCACAAAATCGTATTAACTACTTGTGATGCGTTTTGCAGCGTAAGATCATCATGGACCCACTGAACTACAATGAGGTTCGCAGTCGGCCATCGCTTGAGGAACGGCTTGAGAGCATCATCAGTGGCGCCGCCCTGATGGCAGACTCGTCATGCACACGAGACGACCGACGAGAGCGCATCGTGCAGGAATGCAATGCGGTCAGAGAGGCTCTGCAGGGTCTGCTTACTGAGTACATGAACAATGTAAGTGCGTTGCAGAAACTAACACACTTACGATGGAGCATAGGAAGTAGTGGTATGTTTCTGGAGGTCTTTAATTTGTAGTGTTTGTTGGATGGCACAATTTGTAAAGGCGTTTGCTGGTTGAAGGTGCTTGTAAGATTAGTATAGTTTTTCTATATATGTAATCAAATTGTGTGCACCTGATTGAAAAGCAGAGAATGGTGTCTTTCTTGGCGTAATATATTGGTATGTGTTCATCTTAACGTGAACAGTAATAATGTACTGAAATGGTTGTACCACTTGGGTCAGCACAGTTTGGAACACAATTTACATTGGCAATACATGTAATGTCGCAGTTGTAATAACACAAATCTAACACAAACCAGACTATTGTAATAGCACACTTTAATTACAACAAAATACGGTCGAGGTAATATCACAATTTAGAACCATCTCTGATGTTAACACTAATTAACAACAAGAACACATTTAACACACTTAATGTTCTTTATGTTGTTTAATGCACTTTGGGTGCTGCCAATACTTAATACACGTCATGTTTTGCTGGTACTTAACACGCCTACATTGTTGCTGATGCCCCAACCAAATGTTTCAGTGCGGAGCCCCCCGTGGAACACAGGTAGTGGTAACAATGTGTGCTTCACCCCTTTCTCTACCCCGTCGCATTCCCACCCCACTTTTATGCCCCCAGCCCGCTGGATGATTTTCACCTTCAGCATGTGAAAATCATCAGTAATGACACTTACTCAGTGTTGTGAAATGTGAGTTGGCATGATGATTATTACAATCCATTCAGACATGA
This sequence comes from Paraescarpia echinospica, assembly GCA_020002185.1. Lineage (NCBI taxonomy): Eukaryota > Metazoa > Annelida > Polychaeta > Sabellida > Siboglinidae > Paraescarpia > Paraescarpia echinospica. The sequence continues at coordinate 4,489,725 of CM034534.1, read as the reverse complement.
TGATTAATAATTGTGTATCATTACAATAGGCAAGGAACATTTTGTATTAATTAATTAATTTATTTGTTTTTAAATAGCACTCCTACCAAATTTGTGAAGTTGTATAATATTTCATTGCCTCTTATTTATTGTCATTTTGCTTTGAATATTAATTATATAACTGCATAAATAAATAATGTGAAAGCTTTTGATAGGCAAATATTTAATAAAAAACAACCATGTTTAGATGGTTTTCTAAATTCTTCCTTCACTTTTTAACATCAGCTACAAACATGGTTTGTGAGGAAGGTAGATCTTCATATGAATGTCAGATATCCTCGTAGAATTCTTATTTCTGAATGGATTGGTGCAAACACAGTTTGATTGGATGTTAAAATAGACCAATTTTGTATCGACGTCTGTACATTTATTTTATATTTTGTTGCCTTGATAGCATTGTAACAAGTGTATATTACAATGCAATGTCCATCTTCTTGTAACTGTCCCAAGTCTACTATTGTCTACAACTCTCCTGGTTACTACTGTATATCAACACTTAATTTACGAAATATAATTTGTATTTAAAAAAATGCAGAACAAAGTATTACAAAGATACTTGATAGTGACATTATTAATAACTACCAAACACAAAAAACTGCGCAGACAAGAAAGTAAAATATGTACTTAAAAGACTGTCAATTTATGTGCATGGTGATTTTGCATTATGGTTATGTGTGAGTCATAAAGTTAATAAAATCATATCAATATTATTAGTACAATATTTCATTAAAAAAATCAACAATGTTGCATGCTTGTATTAAATTAAATCAAATAAACTAGTAAATTGTGATTTACAATTCTACTCATCTTTTAATAAATAATGTTAAACAAAATTAAATTGATTGGAGACATCTAGAGGGAAAACGTTGTGATTGCTATGTTAAGAAGTCACTACAGCATAACAAAATATTATTAATTGAATCCAGGGTGATCTAGTTATATTTTGCAACTTAAACTTCATAGTGCCAAGTCAAGAAAATGTTCACAGTTAAACTGCATAACAAAGGAACTAGTATTCACATGAAAAATGCTATCGACACAGACACATTAATAGAATTTGTTTGTAATATTTAACCTTCGTGATTGTTAACATCAAAATGCACATATTATGGTCACCTGCCACAGATAGGAAACAAACATGTTTTATCAATCAGCAGCTTAGCCAGAGACATGTCTGCCTGTCTTCAAGACTGGTAATTACAACTGTCTGCCTGTCTTCAAGACTGGTAATTACAACTGATAAGACTGGTAGAATTTAGAGGGGGCCAGCTGGGCAGTAGATTAGCAAATAGTTCTGAGTCTAGGGGCCCACAGCAATGACTATCATTGGCACAACTGGTGGTGAAACAAATTGAGTTGGTCAGTATTAATTAAATAAATGCATAAATGACCCAGGTTTGTCGTTGAAAAAAACTAAACTGACTAATAATGGCTGAGATTGACTTGAATGGCTTCAATGCAGGCCAGTCACATGCTAAAAGGCACACTTGATTAAACAAGACTGGCAAAGAATTATTTCTGGCTAAGGCCAAGCTAAATAAATGTCATTAGCATGTAATGTTTGTTCCAAAGCATGTGGCTTCATGGATATAATGTTCCAAACTAATGAGCCAGTGGCTGTAAATGACTTACTCTAAAACTAACTGTGGAGAAGCTTTTTATGTGTCCCTTCTGCCCCCATTATCTGCCTTGCATGAAGCCCTGCATGCATATACTTTGTTTGATTTTCAGGTTTGGTAAATTTTCAATTTTGGTTTTGTGGAAGGTGTTATGTGTTTGTTGAGCTGGCAGTGCAGCCTATCTAATCCATATTTCTGTGGAGTGGGCAATTGAACTACAGTATGTAACATTGACAATGACAATAGTTATATATGTACATAAGGTGAATATATTTATAAAGAATATTTTTTTAGGAATCATCTGTCAATAATAATTTTAAAATGTTAACGTTTTATGCCAACCCAAGAGGAAATGTAATTTATTTGATATGGTGTGACCTATTTTACTGGTAATTGGACAATTTGTCAGGGACAATTTTACACGCAGTTTGTGTATTGACTAGGACAATGATTAGGCAATGACTACAGAAGAAGAAACATCAATAAGACATCAGAAAGGCATCAATAAGACACAGCCTACATTGGTAGACCTGTCTTTATCTGTCTAGCTAACGGCAGCTGTGTAGGGCTGGGGAAAGAATGTAAAGTCCAGCACAGACTAATTATTTGGTGCTGTTTACATCTGCTGCCCTGTGCAGCCTGAGAGGTGTATGTTTAGCCATGCAAGGTGCCACACAGCCACAGGCTGTGAACAGGTTGAGTTATGCAGGAACAGGCTGGAAAGTGTTTGCATGGTACTTCTGTTGGGGTACTTCTGTTAGGGTTTGTGGGGTTTTGTGTTCCTCTTTCGCTTCTGATTTTTTATTAAACGTTTTTATTTCATGTGAATCCCTTATACATTGAAATGCGCAAATATACAATGTACATGTTAAAAATATAAATATTATAATTGACTTATATAAAAATGGTGTCTGCTCTTGTGTCATCTGATCAGCATCGAGTGTCATCCTTTGGTGTCAAAACAGTCAACAGCTGTGTCCACCCCATGTGTTTAACGTACTTCTTACTTGTAATTAGCAAAGTTGAGTAACTTCTAAAAGTATTGGTGTCTGCAGTCATGTTAAGCCAAGACTACCTGCTCCTCATTTTAAAATATAACATTGTATTACGTATTACCAACATTCGTAAAATCCATATAGAATATGAGCAACACATGAAACAGCTTGTCTAAACATTACAGTTATCCTGGTGATATGCCAGATTACTCCCTCATTTTAAAGATACAAGGTCTCTTTCTCATATATTCACATTGTTATATTGTTCCAGATACTAGAATTAATGTTTAATACACCTGAAACAATGTTTGCAATTTAAAAGTACCATTGTGCCCGAATTGTAATCAAAACATTCTGTAGTCAAACCACTGTTATTGCCACTCACTGCTTTGACGTTGGCTCGTTCCCACGCTCCTGGCCAAACTGGGAGTAAGTACGAATGATTCACACTATAAAACTGGTGCCCCAAACTCCCTGCCAGTAACTATACAACAGAAGAAACACCCTCCTGCCCTAGGATATTGTGCGATGTGTTGATTTCTGTGACTAACCCAGTATCTTGTGTTGTAGGCGGGTCGTAAGGAGCCGAGTGGGGAACTTGACCGCGCCATTGAGAACATGTGTAAGAAGACTCGAGAACTTCGCAGACAGGTCAGTGAACATATCATCTCTCATCATGGTTTCTTTGTGGTTTAGCCCTTCCAACAACAAAGATTTGGTTACAAAAAATGCAATTGTAATGATTATATGATATTTATTAACAGTTACAATTTCATAATTAAGAATGCCTATCTCACATCAGTCATCTCATTCTGGTTTATTCTTAGAGTCAATACTGACATTTAAGCATTTTCTGCTGTCACCAACTCTTCGTTAGTGATCAAGATACGTTAAATATTTTGCCAAAAAATGAAATAAGCCAGACGAAAAATATATAATTGAGAAACGACATTTAAAACTTTGCCCTAAAGTAATGTTGTATGAAATGTTTTGTTTTCAGTTGCGCAAGGCGGTGGTTGATCATGTCAGCGACTCGTTCCTTGAGACCAACGTCCCGCTGTTAGTGCTAATTGAAGCTGCGAAGGCAGGGAACGAGAGAGCAGTGGAGGAGTATGCCCAGGTGTTCAACGAACACGCAAACAAACTCATTGAGGTGGGTTCAGTTACACAGACATTAGACACAAAGCAAATATCTACTAGAACATCCATCTAAATGAACTACCAAGTCAATTTAAATGTGTTCTAAACATCTTAAATTGTCCACCTACTGTCGGTCTAAGACTCTAAGTATGTCGCTGAAATAGTGTTGTCCATGGTGATTATGTCACTAACATACTATTTAGGTAATTTAAGATGGACAAAAATTGAGGGAAGCATCACCCCGTACTACAGGGAGAAAGAAAAGAGTAACAACAATAAGACTTATGAGTTTACAACAAAAATATCAGGAAAGATAAAGAGCTCTTAAGAAAATCTGTCATTGAACAGAATCCATTGTTAAAGTTAAGGAGCGGGTTTGATAAAGCCGCTGTATCACCAAGGCCACTGTTTCCTTGACACACCAACAAAAGTGTCCATATAACATTTCCAGATGTCTACTGTTTTTAGTATACAAGATCACTGTTACAGAGTGAAACCAGTCTAAGATCACTGTTACGGAGGGAAACCAGTCTAAGATCACTGTTACGGAGCAAAACCAGTCTAAAATCACTGATACAGAGTGAAACCAATCTAAAATCACTGTTACGGAGTGAAACCAATCTAAGATCACTGTTACAGGGTGAAACCAATCTAAGATCACTGTTACGGAGGGAAACCAGTCTAAGATCACTGTTACAGAGCAAAACCAGTCTTAAGATCACTGTTATGGAGCGAAACCAGTCTAAGATCACTGTTACAGAGTGAAACCAATCTAAAATCACTGTTACGGAGTGAAACCAATCTAAGATCACTGTTACAGGGTGAAACCAATCTAAGATCACTGTTACGGAGGGAAACCAGTCTAAGATCACTGTTACAGAGCAAAACCAGTCTAAGATCACTGTTACAGAGGGAAACCAGTCTAAGATCACTGTTACAGAGCAAAACCAGTCTAAGATCACCGTTATGGAGCGAAACCAGTCTAAGATCACTGTTATAGAGTGAATCCAATCTAAGATCACTGTTACAGAGTGAAACCAATCTAAGATCACTGTTACAGAGTGAAACCAGTCTTAAGATCACTGTTACAGAGTGAAACCAGTCTTAAGATCAATGTTACATGGTGAAACCAGTCTTAAGATCACTGTTACAGAGTGAAACCAGTCTTAAGATCACTGTTACATGGTGAAACCAGTCTAAGATCACTGTTACAGAGTGAAACCAATCTAAGATCACTGTTATGGAGTGAAACCAATCTAAGATCACTGTTACGAAGTGAAACCAGTCTAAGATCACTGTTACGGAGTGAAACCAGTCTAAGATCACTGTTACGGAGGGAAACCAGTCTAAGATCACTGTTACAGAGCAAAACCAGTCTAAGATCACTGTTACGGAGCGAAACCAGTCTAAGATCACTGTTACGGAGTGAAACCAATCTAAGATCACTGTTAGAGAGTGAAACCAATCTAAGATCACTGTTACCGAGTGAAACCAGTCTAAGATCACTGTTATGGAGTAAAACCAGTCAAAGATCACTGTTACAGAGTAAAACCAATCTAAGATCACTGTTACGGAGTGAAACCAATCTAAGATCACTGTTAGAGAGTGAAACCAATCTAAGATCACTGTTACCGAGTGAAACCAGTCTAAGATCACTGTTAGCGATTGAATCCAGTCTAAGATCACTGTTATGGAGTGAAACCAGTCAAAGATCACTGTTACAGAGTAAAACCAATCTAAGATCACTGTTACGGAGTGAAACCAATCTAAGATTACTGTTATAGAGTGAAACCAATCTAAGATCACTGTTACAGAGTGAAACCAATCTTAAAGAGCACAATCTGGCTCATGAGCTCATACAAAAGTTAATGAAACAGTGCCCAGACTTTGCACCTTGGCAAAGTTGTAACAAAACAACATGTTGACACCGCAGGTCGCGAACCTGGCATGTTCGATGTCGAACAATGAGGAGGGTGTGAAGATGGTGCGGATGGCCGCATCTCAGATTGAGGCTCTGTGTCCGGAGGTGATCAACGCGGCTCGTGTTCTTGCTGCCCGACCCCGCAGCAAGGTGGCGCTAGAGAACATGGACGTGTTCAAGGACGCCTGGGAGAAAGAAGTGAGGCTGCTGACAGAGGCCGTCGATGACATCACAACTATTGACGACTTCCTCGCCGTCTCAGGTACACCAACTCACAATTACCACACGGGTTATCTCGTAGTACCGAGACTCCACTATAGAGGTCACTGGCATATATGTGATTATGGCGTCGGCAAACAGCGACGTACAGGATCTGTTGAGATGGTTCGTGTAGATACTACAGATTCAACGTGGGTTAAAATAATAAAGTACAATGAAACCTTGCTTTACTACGTGACTGAGGTCACCCTAGAACAGTCCCAAATGATTTCCATATACAGTAAAGTATGGATATTGATCCCTCCAATGTGGTTACCTCAACATTCACATCAATTTTGTCCAGTCCAATGATTTTTTTGTGAAAGGAGTTTGAGAGATGTGTATCAATAAATTAGATTTGGTGCCAAGTTATTTGACATAAATATAATGTCCATGTGACACTGTCTTCAGAAAGTCACATTCTGGAGGACGTCAACAAGTGTGTGCTCGCTCTACAAGAGGGCGACGCTGACACCCTCGACAGGACTGCAGGGGCCATCAGGGGGCGCTGTGCTAGGGTCGGCAACGTTGTGACAGCTGAGATGGATAACTACGAGCCAGGACTCTACACGGAGCGTGTCCTTGAGACAGTCACGATGCTCAGGGAACAAGGTCTGTTGGTATTTCTGTCCATCCTCACAAGTCAGTGGTGGTAGTTGACTACACTACCCTGGCAGACATCCTTCAAGTCAGGGGTGGTAGTTGCCTACACTACCCCTGGCAGACATCCTCACAACCCAGGGGTGGTTGTTGAATACACTACCCCTGACAGACATCCTCACAAGTCAGGGGTGGTAGTTGACTACACTACCCCTGGCAGACATCCTCACAAGTCAGGGGTGGTAGTTGACTACACTACCCCTGGCGACGGTAGTAGGGGAGGTAGTTGAATACACTACCCCTGACAGACATCCTCACAAGTCAGGGGTGGTAGTTGCCTACACTACCCCTGGCAGACATCCTCACAAGTCAGGGATGGTACTTGACTACATTACCCCTGGCAGATTTTTTTTCACACTGTTCGGAAGGTCGCTGAATCAGTCGTCCTTTGTCATCCAAGTGTATGAGTCTTAGCCAGTCATGATTATGACCATGGGAACATGCAAACACCTGCACCACATATCAGAAGGCAATTCCAGGAAATCCTGATAATTTCTAGTCAGACCAAAAATGGATGCAAAACGCTTGGAGCATTGGGACGGTAAATTGGGACGGTACATTGTGTTGTGGAGATTCTGGGCACTGTGGGTTTTCTTTATGACAAAACACAATGCAGAGTTGTTTAAGTGACAGCTGTATGTGGGAATGTTTGATCTAACAGATGTCATGAAGTGACAACTGTATGTGGGAATGTTTGATCTAGCAGATGTCATGAAGTGACAACTGTATGTGGGAATGTTTGATCTAGCAGATGTCATGAAGTGACAACTGTATGTGGGAATGTTTGATCTAGCTGATATCATGCCACCCTTGGTATGTAACTCCCATGCAGTATATCACTTTTATCTACAGCGTTGACAAGGCACAGCCTGATGCAGGACATGTGCATGATTCTGGTTGTCTTGTAGGAAAACGCAGTATATCACTTTTAACTACAGCGTTGACAAGGCACAGCCTGATGCAGGACATGTGCGTGATTCTGGTTGTCTTGTAGGAAAACGCAGTATATCACTTTTATCTACAGCGTTGACAAGGCACAGCCTGATGCAGGACATGTGCATGATTCTGGTTGTCTTGTAGGAAAACGCAGTATATCACTTTTGTCTACAGCATTGACAGGGCCCAGCCTGATGCAGGACATGTGCATGATTCTGGTTGTCTTGTAGGGAAACGCAGTATATCACTTTTATTTACAGCGTTGACACGACACAGCCTGATGCAGGACATGTGCATGATTCTGGTTGTCTTGTAGGAAAACGCAGTATATCACTTTTATCTACAGCGTTGACAAGGCACAGCCTGATGCAGGACATGTGCATGATTCTGATTGTCTTGTAGGAAAACGCAGTATATCACTTTTATCTATAGCGTTGACAAGGCCCAGCCTGATGCAGGACATGTGCATGATTCTGGTTGTCTTGTAGGAAAACGCAGTATATCACTTTTATCTACAGCGTAGACACGGCACAGCCTGATGCAGGACATGTGCGTGATTCTGATTGTCTTGTAGGAAAACGCAGTATATCACTTTTATCTATAGCGTTGACAAGGCACAGCCTGATGCAGGACATGTGCATGATTCTATTTGAACCATTAATTGTGGAAGCTCTTTTTAGAAATAAACTGAATGTTTGTCTTTTACACAGTTGTGCCCCAGTTCGCCCGTGAGGTAGAGGGTGCTGTGAACGCCCTGAGCACCCGACCTCCAGGCTTCGTTGATGAGAATGAGTTTATCGATGCATCTCGTCTTGTGTATGATGGAGTGAGGGAAATCAGACGTGCCGTGCTCATGAACAGGGTAAGGGTAAACATTCTTTGGTTTGCCAGTATTGTATTAATATTAAATAACAAAGGTTGCATATTTGTTGTAAATAGTTTCATCATATTAACTAGTATCCTATGGAAGGTAAACGTGGTAGTTTTGTGACTCTGGTTGGTCATGTTCATGATTAGCTCAGAAAACCAGAAACTTGTATTATGTTTCAAAGGGTGGTGTGCTACATGCATGCAGGTGCAGAAGATGATTCCATTTAGACATTGAACAAAGGCCACATAACTTTGAACAATTTTGCTGGCTTCAAGAAAGCTTCAAGTGTGAAGACTGTTGGATGGTCTCAGTCAATTGTTTTTCTTCAATGTTGGATGGTCTCAGTCAGTTGTTTATCTTCAATGTTGGATGGTCTCAGTCAGTTGTTTATCTTCAATGTTGGATGGTCTCAGTCAGTTGTTTATCTTCAATGTTGGATGGTCTCAGTCAGTTGTTTATCTTCAATGCTGGATGGTCTCAGTCAGTTGTTTATCTTCAATGCTGGATGGTCTCAGTCAGTTGTTTATCTTCAATGCTGGATGGTCTCAGTCAGTTGTTTATCTTCAATGCTGGATGGTCTCAGTCAGTTGTTTATCTTCAATGCTGGATGGTCTCAGTCAGTTGTTTATCTTCAATGCTGGATGGTCTCAGTCAGTTGTTTATCTTCAATGTTGGATGGTCTCAGTCAGTTGTTTATCTTCAATGTTGGATGGTCTCAGTCAGTTGTTTATCTTCAATGCTGGATGGTCTCAGTCAGTTGTTTATCTTCAATGCTGGATGGTCTCAGTCAGTTGTTTATCTTCAATGCTGGATGGTCTCAGTCAGTTGTTTATCTTCAATGCTGGATGGTCTCAGTCAGTTGTTTATCTTCAATGTTGGATGGTCTCAGTCAGTTGTTTATCTTCAATGCTGGATGGTCTCAGTCAGTTGTTTATCTTCAATGCTGGATGGTCTCAGTCAGTTGTTTATCTTCAATGCTGGATGGTCTCAGTCAGTTGTTTATCTTCAATGTTGGATGGTCTCAGTCAGTTGTTTATCTTCAATGTTGGATGGTCTCAGTCAGTTGTTTATCTACAATGTTGGATGGTCTCAGTCAGTTGTTTATCTTCAATGCTGGATGGTCTCAGTCAGTTGTTTATCTTCAATGTTGGATGGTCTCAGTCAGTTGTTTATCTACAATGTTGGATGGTCTCAGTCAGTTGTTTATCTTCAATGCTGGATGGTCTCAGTCAGTTGTTTATCTACAATGTTGGATGGTCTCAGTCAGTTGTTTATCTTCAATGCTGGATGGTCTCAGTTAGTCGTTTATCTTCAATGTTGGATGGTCTCAGTCAGTTGTTTATCTACAATGTTGGATGGTCTCAGTCAGTTGTTTATCTACAATGTTGGATGGTCTCAGTTAGTTGTTTATCTTCAATGTTGGATGGTCTCAGTCAGTTGTTTATCTACAATGTTGGATGGTCTCAGTCAGTTGTTTATCTTCAATGCTGGATGGTCTCAGTCAGTTGTTTATCTACAATGTTGGATGGTCTCAGTCAGTTGTTTATCTTCAATGCTGGATGGTCTCAGTTAGTTGTTTATCTTCAATGCTGGATGGTCTCAGTCAGTTGTTTATCTTCAATGCTGGATGGTCTCAGTCAGTTGTTTATCTTCAATGTTGGATGGTCTCAGTCAGTTGTTTATCTTCAATGTTGGATGGTCTCAGTCAGTTGTTTATCTTCAATGTTGGATGGTCTCAGTCAGTTGTTTATCTTCAATGCTGGATGGTCTCAGTCAGTTGTTTATCTTCAATGCTGGATGGTCTCAGTCAGTTGTTTATCTTCAATGTTGGATGGTCTCAGTCAGTTGTTTATCTTCAATGTTGGATGGTCTCAGTCAGTTGTTTATCTTCAATGTTGGATGGTCTCAGTCAGTTGTTTATCTTCAATGCTGGATGGTCTCAGTCAGTTGTTTATCTTCAATGTTGGATGGTCTCAGTCAGTTGTTTATCTTCAATGCTGGATGGTCTCAGTCAGTTGTTTATCTTCAATGTTGGATGGTCTCAGTCAGTTGTTTATCTTCAATGCTGGATGGTCTCAGTTAGTTGTTTATCTTCAATGTTGGATGGTCTCAGTCAGTTGTTTATCTACAATGTTGGATGGTCTCAGTCAGTTGTTTATCTTCAATGTTGGATGGTCTCAGTCAGTTGTTTATCTTCAATGTTGGATGGTCTCAGTCAGTTGTTTATCTTCAATGTTGGATGGTCTCAGTCAGTTGTTTATCTACAATGTTGGATGGTCTCAGTCAGTTGTTTATCTTCAGTGTTGTTGGTGTAGTAACTGACTCATTGTTTTTTGTTATAATAATAATTATGATGTACATTTTTAATAGTATAGTTCAAGAACAATGCATGTAACTTTCTGCCTACAGAGCGTGGATGAGTTGGAGTCAGACACAGAAATAGAATATGAAGATGAGTGTGAGACTCGCAGTAAATGTGAGTATAAATACTATGGCTATTTTACTTGCCAAGTAAGATGAGTACGAGACGCGCAGTAAATGTGAGTATAAATACTATGGCTATATTACTTGCCAAGTAAGATGAGTACGAGACGCGCAGTAAATGTGAGTATAAATACTATGGCTATATTACTTGCCAAGTAAGATGAGTACGAGACTCACAGCAAATGTGAGTATAAATACTATGGCTATTTTACTTGCCAAGTAAGATGAGTACGAGACGCGCAGTAAATGTGAGTATAAATACTATGGCTATATTACTTGCCAAGTAAGATGAGTACGAGACGCGCAGTAAATGTGAGTATAAATACTATGGCTATATTACTTGCCAAGTAAGATGAGTACGAGACTCACAGCAAATGTGAGTATAAATACTATGGCTATTTTACTTGCCAAGCAAGAAGCATAACACTTGACTTGTGACAGCAAGCTTTGTCACATTTTAATATCTCTATGTGACAGCAAGCTACATGACATTTGCATTCTCCATGTGACAGGATGATGTATGTGACATTTGCTTTCTTTGTGCAACAATGAGCTTCATGACATTTGCTTTCTGTGTCAGTAAGCTTCATGACATTTGCTTTCTGTGTCAGTAAGCTACGTAATATTTGGTTTCTGTGTGACAGTGACATTTGGTTTCTGTGTGACAGCAAGCTACAAGACATTTGGTGTCTCTGTGTGACAGCTAGCTATGTGACATTTGTTTTTTGTAACAGCGAAGTACATAACATTTGGTTTCACTGTTGTGGGAGCTATCAGGTGACATTTGATTTGTCTTTGTGACAGCAAACTACTTGACATTTGGTTTCTCACAGTGTGACAGTGAGCTATATGATACTTGGTTTCTCTGGGTGACTGAATGCTTCCCAGAGAAGTCTACGTGGTGTCCATGTGAACAGGTCTGCCAGGGAGTGAGGTATAAAGAGATCTGACCAGTCCTAAAGACTGGATATTGCACTATATAAGAACTTACCTTTACCTATATTTGTTTCCCTGAGGCAGTGAGCTAGGTAACAGTTGATTCTTCTCTATGTCAAGGAGTTTTGTGACATCTGGTTTCTCTCTGGGTGACATTGTGTACATGCCATGTTTTGTGTATGCGAGCAAAGTATGTGACATGTGGTCTCTCCGTGACATGTCATGTGTTGTGTGTGCCAGCAAGGTACGTGACATGTGGTCTCTCCGTGACATGACATGTGTTGTGTGTGCCAGCAAGGTACGTGAAATGTGGTCTCTACGTGACATGACATGTGTTGTGTGTGCCAGCAAGGTACGTGACATGTGGTCTCTCCGTGACATGACATGTGTTGTGTGTGCGAGCAAGGTACGTGACATGACATGACATGTGTTGTGTGTGCCAGCAAGGTACGTGACATGTGGTCTCTCCGTGACATGACATGTGTTGTGTGTGCCAGCAAGGTACGTGACATGTGGTCTCTCCATGACATGACATGTGTTGTGTGTGCCAGCAAGGTACATGACATGTGGTCTCTCCGTGACAAGACATGTGTTGTGTGTGCGAGCAAGGTACGTGACATGTGGTCTCTCCGTGACATGACATGTGTTGTGTGTGCCAGCGAGCTACGTGACATGTGGTCTCTCCGTGACATGACATGTGTTGTGTGTGCCAGCGAGCTACGTGACATGTGGTCTCTCCATGACATGACATGTGTTGTGTGTGCCAGCAAGGTACATGACATGTGGTCTCTCCGTGACATGACATGTGTTGTGTGTGCGAGCAAGGTACGTGACATGTGGTCTCTCCATGACATGACATGTGTTGTGTGTGCCAGCGAGCTACGTGACATGTGGTCTCTCTGTGACAAGACGTGTTGTGTGTGCCAGCAAGGTACGTGACATGTGGTCTCTCTGTGACATGACGTGTTGTGTGTGCCAGCAAGGTACGTGACATGTGGTCTCTCCATGACATGACATGTGTTGTGTGTGCCAGCAAGGTACATGACATGTGGTCTCTCCGTGACATGACATGTGTTGTGTGTGCCAGCAAGGTACATGACATGTGGTCTCTCCATGACATGACATGTGTTGTGTGTGCCAGCGAGCTACGTGACATGTGATCTCTCCGTGACAAGACATGTGTTGTGTGTGCGAGCAAGGTACGTGACATGTGGTCTCTCCTTGACATGACGTGTTGTGTGTGCTAGCAAGGTATGTGACATGTGGTCTCTCCATGACATGACATGTGTTGTGTGTGCCAGCAAGGTACATGACATGTGGTCTCTCCGTGACATGACATGTGTTGTGTGTGCGAGCAAGGTACGTGACATGTGGTCTCTCCATGACATGACATGTGTTGTGTGTGCCAGCAAGGTATGTGACATGTGGTCTCTCCGTGACAAGACATGTGTTGTGTGTGCGAGCAAGGTACGTGATTAGGACATGACGGTGCTGCGATTACGTGGTCTGCGATTACGACATGACATACGTGGTCTCCACGATGTGTGCCAGCAAGAGCGGATACGTGGTCTCACGACATGACATGGTCCAGCAAGGTGACATGTGGTCTCTCCGTGACATGATGTGTTGTGTGTGCAGCAAGGTACGTGACATGTGGTCTCTCCATGACATGACATGTGTTGTGTGTGCCAGCAAGGTACGTGACATGTGGTCTCTCCATGACATGACATGTGTTGTGTGTGCCAGCAAGGTACATGACATGTGGTCTCTCCATGACATGACATGTGTTGTGTGTGCCAGCAAGGTATGTGACATGTGGTCTCTCCGTGACAAGACATGTGTTGTGTGTGCGAGCAAGGTACGTGACATGTGGTCTCTCCATGACATGACATGTGTTGTGTGTGCCAGCGAGCTACGTGACATGTGGTCTCTCCGTGACATGACATGTGTTGTGTGTGCGAGCAAGGTACGTGACATGTGGTCTCTCCATGACATGACATGTGTTGTGTGTGCCAGCAAGGTACGTGACATGTGGTCTCTCCATGACATGACATGTGTTGTGTGTGCCAGCAAGGTACGTGACATGTGGTCTCTCCGTGACATGACGTGTTGTGTGTGCCAGCAAGGTACGTGACATGTGGTCTCTCCATGACATGACGTGTTGTGTGTGCCAGCAAGGTACGTGACATGTGGTCTCTCCATGACATGACGTGTGTTGTGTGTGCCAGCAAGGTACGTGACATGTGGTCTCTCCGTGACATGACATGTGTTGTGTGTGCCAGCGAGCTACGTGACAGACCAGGAGGATGTGACGTATGAAGAGAAGAGTGACCGTGCCATGATGCGGGCCCTGCCGGAGGAGGCGAGACTTGCCATACAGAAGCAGGTGCAGCTCTTTCGCATGGAGAAGGCGAAGTTGGACCGCGAGATCAACAAGTGGGAGACCCAGGACAATGACATCATCATCATCGCCAAGGAGATGTGTATGATCATGATGGAGATGACCGACTTCACACGGTCAGTGGCAGGCGGGCGGGCATTGGGTCACATTGGGGCTGCGGGGGTCACATCGAGGGTGCGGGGGTAGTGAAACGGGATCAAAACAGGGACAAGCGAGGAGGGTGACAACCGGGTAATGTACATAGTAAATTATTTTTTGTCAGGAGTGGGGTTAGTGAGGGTTAGTGGCAGAGGAACAAACAGTCTTATATTTGTAATGAGTTAGTAGAAAGAAATCAGGCTGGTAGATTGAGGATTGAAATGATGAGCAAATTAAACGTTAGACCACGAGTCCTGGCGTTGAAGCACTTTATGCTGATTAGTTTTACTAAGAGCTAAACTTGGCATGTTATATCCATTTATTCAACAAATTTAGTACATCGCTAAGAGATGTACATCACTAAGAGATGTACATCACTAAGAGATGTACTTCTACAGTAGTATTTTGTTAAAGACCTGATGTTTCAATGATAACAGTTAACACTCTTTATTAACTAAGATTGAAAGGATTATGGTACATGCTTATGAGATAACGGCTTCTCTGGTAGTGTCAATGTGCATTATTATATGTTCCACTCACTAGGTGGCACACTTTATGCATTTATTTTCCCACAGCATGTAGTTATGACCAACCCACCCCCTAGTGGCACCCACCCATACTTAATTCTTCATGTTTTGGGGGACTTCGTGCACTTGTCCAACCTCCCATTACAGCCTACTGATGATCCGTAGAAACCTTGTAGAAGTGTCACTGTTCATTGTCACTGCAGAGGCCACGGGCCACTCAAAAGTACAATGGATGTCATCAATGCAGCCAAGAAGATCTCAGAGGCTGGATCAAACCTCGACAAACTTTGCCGAAAGATTGCAGATCAGGTACTACCTTTGATTGCCAGACGCTGGGATGTGCCATAAAATACAGTGCAATGTGACTGTCTAATAATGAAGTAATAACAGTTAGATTACGGTTTTTATGTTTGTGATATTGACAGTTCCAGATTTGAATTAAATAAATGTGTGATATGAGGATGAAAAACAAATTTATGTATTTATATAAACTGATTTATTAATCTCGAAACAAATAAACAGAAGAAATGTTCATTTGGTTTGAGATTAATAAATCAGTTTTTATTAATACACAGATTTGAAACTGAGTCTGAGTTTTTTAATAATGTTATTACGTCATCAATTAATGTAAAGGTTATATAGTAATAAAAACAGTTATAATATTTTTTTAAACAATGCATGGAATAATTTTATGTTTCCACTATGCATTTTATAAACATTGAAGGTAAGAAATTGAGGTTGTGAAGCTGCTAACTCATGTAATGTCTTGTTCTTAGTGCCCTGATTCTGTGTCGAAGAAAGACCTTGAGGCGTATCGCCAGCAAATCACGCTCTACTGCCACCAGTTGAACATCACCAGCAAGGTCAAGGCCGATGTACAGAACATCAGTGGTGCCCTCATTGTCTCTGGGGTAAGTGTCACTGAAATGTTTCACCATTAAAAGATGTTTCTATGGTTATTTACTGCAGAATCTTTCTTATAAGATAATATGGTGCGGTGTGGATTAATATATATTTTATAGGGAATGTTGTATTTGACAAAGTTGCATTTAAATCAAAAAGTAGTGAATCATATTTCGGCTAAGGTGACATGACCAAAGCCAATGGCAGACCCTTGGCTGGAATGTACTGAAACTGGCACATCCAAAATTGTCCCTGCTAATAGTGAGGTATTGACACACACATACAGGTGTACAGTGTCACACATGCACACGCACACATGCGCACTGAAATAAGATGTGTGCTTTTAGTTTTTTATATTAAACATCTAGACTAAAAACCTGTCAAGACTTTGACAACTCAATGAAACATCAGAGTTGCTGAGAAAGAAATCAGTTGCTGACCAATAAACTAATGCACGAGTTGTCAGTTAGTGTGTCTATACCTCATGTAGCAATTGTTATTTCCACAGCTTGACAGCGCAACGTCTCTCATCCAAGCCTCTAAGAATCTCATGAATGCTGTCGTTCTGGCAGTGAAAGCCTCCTACGTTGCGTCTACGAAGTATGCAAGGGCATCTGGCTTGAATGTACGTCAACTTCTTGTATTGTCATTTTATAACAAATGTCACTTCTAATCTTTCATTGACTTGATACATGTTTCATTGTCTGGTTATATACATTCACGGTTAGTAATGGTTGCCCAGCAGCATTATGAAGAAGGCTATGTGATTAAAGGGTGTTTTCCTTTCATTCTTGTGAAATCATATTGTACAGCATAAACTGTTTATATACATACTCTAACATACTGTACAGTATAAATTGTATATATATATACACGTATTCTAACATACTGTACAGTATAAATTGTATATATATATATATATATACGTATTCTAACATACTGTACAGTATAAACTATATATATACATACTCTAACATACTGTACAGTATAAACTGTATATATATATATACGTATTCTAACATACCGTACAGTATAAACTATATATACATATTCTAAAATAGTGACAACAAATATATGTTTTAACAAAGCAGAAGCAGCTTTGCAATTCAACAGTTCAGTTTTTTTAAATCACTCAAATTCACAAATGGCAAGCTCGGATGATGGTTCTTGTGGTATCTAAGTATAGCGTGTATAGCATACAAACGTGTGGGGGGTATATTAACCTTTTCCTTCTCGATGAGGTGTCTGGTGCCAAGCTTTCATGGATCAATCTATGACCTTTTGGAATAAAATTAAAGCCCTCTTTTTAAAACATTTAGTCAGGTTAAGGGTTCTTATCAGGGTTGGCACGTTTTTCCCACCCTGGTAAATACCGGGCGGTAAATACCTGTAAAACCCCAAATATTGGTAAAAACCGGGATAACTGGGAAAACTCTTAAAAGGATTATATTTGAAGCTCCATTGTAATAAAAGCTACTGTACCATAACCAGAAAGAATTAATATATTTTAAATATATAGGTATATATATTATATATAATTTTCTACCAAACAGCCCCAGCCATGGATGCCTCACATGATGCTAACTGGCCAGTGCTTCAAGGACAAAATGCCTGACAGAATGTGTACCTCTAGTATGGTCTACTGATGTATACTGGGGTACATGGCTTCCCAGTAGCGGATCCCTCAAACATTTAGTTGCAGCTGATTTTGTGCTCATACAGACATTGGCTACAGCTGTTTGTGGGGCCTTAGCCAGTTAGCATGGTGTGGCTGGCATTGTCACATCTACTGTTTGCTGAGAGGCTGCAGTAGAACCTGTCCAGAGCTCAACATTTCCTTTGTTCCTTAAACAGATTACAAATTGGCACCTGATAATACTGGTCAGGCTGTCTGACTTCAGTCACCATACTTCTTTAGCAGTACTTGGCACTGTCTGTTTGAAAAGTGACAATGATATTTATTTGCTAACTGATGAATAACTCTTTCATCTCATTGACTTCATGCTTTAAACAAATACAAGGATACACCTAAACTAGTAACTAGTCAACCTGTTTGCGTTAGATGGATATTAACTATCTTTCTAAATGGACTAGGTTTAATTACAGAAACTAGCCAATGGTATTCTCAGTTATGGACTTATTCCCGGATATTACTGGTAAATACCAGATTTACCAGTAAATACCAGATTTTTCCCACTGCCCTGTCTAAAACCGGTTTTTCCCGGAAATATGCCAACCCTGGTTCTTATTGGTTTTAGGGATTGTTTATGCTAGATGGACGTAGATTGATTGTTCGTAACATTACATATCTTCTCTGATTACTCTATTGTTGCTAGTTGCTGTAAGAGTGTTTTGTGTTTGCCAGAGCTCAGTGGTGACGTGGAGGATGAAAGCTCCCGAAAAGAAACCTCTCGTCCACCGCGAGAGCCCCGAGGAAGCGAGGTCAAAGGTCAGGAAGGGGACGAAGAACAAGACAATCGCCCCAATCAAGGCACTGAGCGAATTCCAAGAACTTGAATCATTCTAGAGGAACGGAAGATACAAAGTCCACGATCTGATCTGTCGGTGTAGCGTGCAGACATTCTAGAGGAGATGATTCGCATTCTAGAGGAACGGAAGATACAAAGTCCACGATCTGATCTGTCGGTGTAGCGTGCAGACATTCTAGAGGAGATGATTCGCATTCTAGAGGAAGAGATTGTTCACGTTGATGAATGTCTACTTGGAAGCGGCCACCATGTTTGCTTCTGCACTTTACGACGTCACCGTCGTGAGATAGAGACGTGAATCAGTGTAGCAGTTGCATTTCTGGCATAATTGCTGAACGAGGCACACTGTAGGAACTGGAATTGTGAGCGTTGATGACATTTATGTTTGTGACAGCATGTCCTGGTGTGAATGTATTCGCAGCTGCCAAGGGGATGGGCACGGCATGTATAGAAGTGGCTGTTTTATTTGCGACATGTTTCCTGTGTTGCTGAGCTGCTTTAGCTTCTGTTGCTACAAATCCGGCAGCCAGAACACTGGAACCAGCACTTCCTGTATCGCTGTGCGTCATTGTGAGTTGTATTTTGTTATCTGACCACCTCTTGGGTAGTTGTACAACTGCTAACGCCATCTGGTGGATAACACTGCACTCTTGTGTTGCAGCCTTGTGTTGTGACTGGGACTTATATGTGAGGGGGGTATCAGTGAAGGGCAACGAATGACGGACTGAGGGTGAGAGAACAGAGACAAGAGTGTGAATTGTGTTTTATGATACACCGTCCACAATAATTTGCTTGTCAAGCTTTTGTATGTTTTCTATCTTTAGCTACAGTGCATTTAGATGTCCAGGTTTGATCAAATGCATATCGTGAATACATGATGTGATTCTATAAAGTATATCAGTGAAAATGCACCATATCATCTTTTATTACACGATAGTAACATATGATCATATATGCTATGGTTATATTTTGCAAACCTTTGGAAGCAGTTGTTTTCTATTTAATTGTTATGGGTTTCTATCAAGAAACTGTATGCAATCTGCCTTAAACGTTGTCATATCCAGAAATATACATTTTAGTTTTGAATTTATTTGCGTGTGAAGAATTTTACATAATTTATTAATAATCATTTGTATGATATTCTAAGTTATAGCTTGCCAATATGTGTGTGCAGTTCGTGAACAAGATTTGTGTCAGTCATCAAAAAACTTCTGTCATTTCAGTAAGTCATAATAATTTCATTTCAATAATATTTTAACATTTAAACAGTTAATTTGTCAATACATAATTCAAAAATAATAATGTAATGTTAAACTTCTTTAATACCAATTGTTAGTGTTTAAAATAAGTAATTGTAGACATCTGGTTCACTGTTACTATCCTATATGGAAGATGTTGTAAGTTTAATTCTTGCTATTAAAAATACTGTACTGCTTCACATTTACAAAGCGCTTATTTTTTTAATGAACAGGCTGACTAGGAATATTTAACTTTGAAATCAAAATTGTGTTTGCCAGAAACATCTTGTGCCCATAAAGGATTCAAATGTTGTATTATCAGAATGGCTTGCATGATTGTTATTGGTGTTGCCTATTCAATTTTTATGTGGCCTGTTTTAATAATGTGCTTATGAAACTTGTCCGTCAAACATTATTTTAGTATTGCATTGAACAGTTCAGTACAAATATCTTATTGTGCCTTGCTAGATCTGTATGCAAAATGTAAATATCTCCAATTTTGTATTGTATATGTAAATTAGTTATTAGATGGGGAAATGGTAGTATTTGTTTATGATCAGTTGTATCAGTAAATGTTTGATATATGCTTGCTAGTCACACTGTAAGCAACAGTTCTGAAGTTCCAAATTATATATGACATTGAGTGTATTTGGACATTTTGTGATAGGCTTCGTGCTATGCATTTTATGATCTGTCCAGTTGTGTGCTAAAATTTGGTTCAGTTTGCTTTAAAAATGCTTATGTTTTGGTGGAATGTCATGGTATATAGATGTTTACCGGTAGTTGCCGAACAGAGAAAGTGAAAACACTTAATAATTGCAGGAGAATATGTTGTTTGCCCATCCACTTTTTTGCATGTTTTATTACAATATGAAGTGCCTATTTACTATTACTTGTAAAATACTACTTAGTGCTGCAACTGAAATGACCAATAATAAAATATTTGAAAGCTATTCGATCAGTGTCAATTATCCCTTACGTACTTAATATTTAAATTATGGTTGGTACATGGTACATTAGTGCGAATGCATGTATGTGTAATTGTTTGTGTATACATTTTAATGTGGACAAGTTGACAAGAGTGCATGCATGTATGTGTAATTGTTTATGTATACATTTTAATGTGGACAAGTTGACAAGAGTGCATGCATGTATGTGTAATTGTTTGTGAATACATTTTAATGTGGACAAGTTGACAAGAGTGTGCATGTATGTGTAACTGTTTGTGTATACATTTTAATGTGGACAAGTTGACAAGAGTGCATGCATGTATGTGTAATTGTTTGTGTATACATTTTAATGTGGACAAGTTGACAAGAGTGTGCATGTATGTGTAATTGTTTGTGTATACATTTTAATGTGGACAAGTTGACAAGAGTGCATGCATGTATGTGTAATTGTTTATGTATACATTTTAATGTGGACAGGTTGACAAGAGTGCATGCATGTATGTGTAATTGTTTGTGTATACATTTTAATGTGGACAAGTTGACAAGAGTGCATGCATGTATGTGTAATTGTTTATGTATACATTTTAATGTGGACAAGTTGACAAGAGTGCATGCATGTATGTGTAATTGTTTGTGAATACATTTTAATGTGGACAAGTTGACAAGAGTGTGCATGTATGTGTAACTGTTTGTGTATACATTTTAATGTGGACAAGTTGACAAGAGTGCATGCATGTATGTGTAATTGTTTGTGTATACATTTTAATGTGGACAAGTTGACAAGAGTGTGCATGTATGTGTAATTGTTTGTGTATACATTTTAATGTGGACAAGTTGACAAGAGTGTGCATGTATGTGTAATTGTTTGTGTATACATTTTAATGTGGACAAGTTGACAAGAGTGCATGCATGTATGTGTAATTGTTTGTGTATACATTTTAATGTGGACAAGTTGACAAGAGTGCATGCATGTATGTGTAATTGTTTGTGTATACATTTTAATGTGGACAAGAGTGTGCATGTATGTGTAAATGTTTGTGTATACATTTTAATGTGGACAAGTTGACAAGAGTGCATGCATGTATGTGTAATTGTTTGTGTATACATTTTAATGTTGACAAGGGTGCATGCATGTATGTGTAATTGTTTGTGTATACATTTTAATGTGGACAAGTTGACAAGAGTGCATGCATGTATG
This sequence comes from Paraescarpia echinospica, assembly GCA_020002185.1. Lineage (NCBI taxonomy): Eukaryota > Metazoa > Annelida > Polychaeta > Sabellida > Siboglinidae > Paraescarpia > Paraescarpia echinospica. The sequence continues at coordinate 4,468,022 of CM034534.1, read as the reverse complement.
TGTAATTGTTTGTGTATATATTTTAATGTGGACAAGTTGACAAGAGTGCATGCATGTATGTGTAATTGTTTGTGTATACATTTTAATGTGGACAAGTTGACAAGAGTGCATGCATGTATGTGTAATTGTTTGTGTATACATTTTAATATGGACAAGAGTGTGCATGTATGTGTAAATATTTGTGTATACATTTTAATGTGGACAAGTTGACAAGAGTGCATGCATGTATGTGTAATTGTTTGTGTATACATTTTAATGTGGACAAGTTGACAAGAGTGCATGCATGTATGTGTAATTGTTTATGTATACATTTTAATGTGGACAAGTTGACAAGAGTGCATGCATGTATGTGTAATTGTTTGTGTATACATTTTAATGTGGACAAGTTGACAAGAGTGTGCATGTATGTGTAATTGTTGTGTGTATACATTTTTAATGTGGACAAGTTGACAAAAGTGCATGCATGTAATGTAATTGTTTGTGTATTAATTTTAATATGGACAAAGGTATTGCATGTATGTGTAAATGTTTGTGTATACATTTTAATGTGGACAAGAGTTGACAAGTGCATGCATGTATGTGTAATTGTTGTATATACATTTTTAATGTGGACAAGTTGACAAAAGGAGTGCATGCATGTATGTGTAATTGTTTGTGTATACATTTTAATGTGGACAAGTTGACAAAGTGCATGCATGTATATTGTAGTATTTTATGTATACATTTTAATGTGGACAGAGTTGACAAAGAGTGCATACATGTATGTGTAATTGTTTGTGTATACACATTTTAATGTGGACAAGAGTTGACAAGTGCATGCATGTATGTGTAATTGTTGTGTATACATTTTAATGTGGACAAGTTGACAAGAGTGCATGCATGTATGTGTAATTGTTTGTGTATACATTTTAATGTGGACAAGTTGACAAGAGTGCATGCATGTATGTGTAATTGTTTGTGTATACATTTTAATGTGGACAAGTTGACAAGAGTGCATGCATGTATATGTAATTGTTTGTGTATACATTTTAATGTGGACAAGTTGACAAGAGTGCATGCATGTATGTGTAATTGTTTGTGTATACATTTTAATGTTGACAAGAGTGCATGCATGTATGTGTAATTGTTTGTGTATACATTTTAATATGGACAAGTTGACAAGAGTGCATGCATGTATGTGTAATTGTTTGTGTATACATTTTAATGTGGACAAGAGTGCATGTATGTGTAATTGTTTGTGTATACATTTTAATGTAGACAAGTTGACAAGAGTGCATGCATGTATGTGTAATTGTTTGTGTATACATTTTAATGTGGACAAGTTGACAAGAGTGCATGCATGTATGTGTAATTGTTTGTGTATACATTTTAATGTGGACAAGTTGACAAGAGTGCATGCATGTATGTGTAATTGTTTGTGTATACATTTTAATGTGGACAAGTTGACAAGAGTGTGCATGTATGTGTAATTGTTTGTGTATACATTTTAATGTGGACAAGTTGACAAGAGTGTGCATGTATGTGTAATTGTTTGTGTATACATTTTAATGTGGACAAGTTGACAAGAGTGCATGCATGTATGTGTAATTGTTTGTGTATACATTTTAATGTGGACAAGTTGACAAGAGTGCATGCATGTATGTGTAATTGTTTATGTATACATTTTAATGTGGACAAGTTGACAAGAGTGCATGCATGTATGTGTAATTGTTTGTGTATACATTTTAATGTGGACAAGTTGACAAGAGTGTGCATGTATGTGTAATTGTTTGTGTATACATTTTAATGTGGACAAGTTGACAAGAGTGCATGCATGTATGTGTAATTGTTTATGTATACATTTTAATGTGGACAAGTTGACAAGAGTGCATGCATGTATGTGTAATTGTTTGTGTATACATTTTAATGTGGACAAGTTGACAAGAGTGCATGCATGTATGTGTAATTGTTTGTGTATACATTTTAATGTGGACAAGACAAGAGTGTGCATGTATGTGTAATTGTTTGTGTATACATTTTAATGTGGACAAGTTGACAAGAGTGCATGCATGTATGTGTAATTGTTTGTGTATACATTTTAATGTGGACAAGTTGACAAGAGTGCATGCATGTATGTGTAATTGTTTGTGTATACATTTTAATGTGGACAAGAGTGTGCATGTATGTGTAAATGTTTGTGTATACATTTTAATGTGGACAAGTTGACAAGAGTGCATGCATGTATGTGTAATTGTTTGTGTATACATTTTAATGTGGACAAGTTGACAAGGGTGCATGCATGTATGTGTAATTGTTTGTGTATAAATTTTAATGTGGACAAGTTGACAAGAGTGCATGCATGTATGTGTAATTGTTTGTGTATATATTTTAATGTGGACAAGTTGACAAGAGTGCATGCATGTATGTGTAATTGTTTGTGTATACATTTTAATGTGGACAAGTTGACAAGAGTGCATGCATGTATGTGTAATTGTTTGTGTATACATTTTAATATGGACAAGAGTGTGCATGTATGTGTAAATATTTGTGTATACATTTTAATGTGGACAAGTTGACAAGAGTGCATGCATGTATGTGTAATTGTTTGTGTATACATTTTAATGTGGACAAGTTGACAAGAGTGCATGCATGTATGTGTAATTGTTGTGTATACATTTAATGTGGACAAGTTGACAAAGTGTGCATGTGTGTGTAATTGTTTGTGTATACATTTTAATGTGGACAAGTTGACAAGAGTGCATGCATGTATGTGTAATTGTTTGTGTATACATTTTAATGTGGACAAGTTGACAAGAGTGCATGCATGTATGTGTAATTGTTTGTGTATACATTTTAATGTGGACAAGTTGACAAGAGTGCATGCATGTATGTGTAATTGTTTGTGTATACATTTTAATGTGGACAAGTTGACAAGAGTGCATGCATGTATGTGTAATTGTTTGTGTATACATTTTAATGTGGACAAGTTGACAAGAGTGCATGCATGTATGTGTAATTGTTTGTGTATACATTTTAATATGGACAAGAGTGCATGCATGTATGTGTAATTGTTTGTGTATACATTTTAATGTGGACAAGTTGACAAGAGTGCATGCATGTATGTGTAATTGTTTGTGTATACATTTTAATATGGACAAGAGTGTGCATGTATGTGTAAATGTTTGTGTATACATTTTAATGTGGACAAGTTGACAAGAGTGCATGCATGTATGTGTAATTGTTTGTGTATACATTTTAATGTGGACAAGTTGACAAGAGTGTGCATGTGTGTGTAATTGTTTGTGTATACATTTTAATGTGGACAAGTTGACAAGAGTGCATGCATGTATGTGTAATTGTTTGTGTATACATTTTAATGTGGACAAGTTGACAAGAGTGCATGCATGTATGTGTAATTGTTTGTGTATACATTTTAATGTGGACAAGTTGACAAGAGTGCATGCATGTATGTGTAATTGTTTGTGTATACATTTTAATGTGGACAAGTTGACAAGAGTGCATGCATGTATGTGTAATTGTTTGTGTATACATTTTAATGTGGACAAGAGTGTGCATGTATGTGTAATTGTTTGTGTATACATTTTAATGTAGACAAGTTGACAAGAGTGCATGCATGTATGTGTAATTGTTTGTGTATATATTTTAATGTTGACAAGAGTGCATGCATGTATGTGTAATTGTTTGTGTATACATTTTAATGTGGACAAGAGTGTGCATGTACGTGTAAATGTTTGTGTATACATTTTAATGTGGACAAGTTGACAAGTGTGCATGCATGTATGTGTAATTGTTTGTGTATACATTTTAATGTGGACAAGTTGACAAGAGTGCATGCATGTATGTGTAATTGTTTGTGTATACATTTTAATATGGACAAGTTGACAAGAGTGCATGCATGTATGTGTAATTGTTTGTGTATACATTTTAATGTGGACAAGTTGACAAGAGTGCATGCATGTATGTGTAATTGTTTGTGTATACATTTTAATGTGGACAAATTGACAAGAGTGCATGCATGTATGTGTAATTGTTTGTGTATACATTTTAATGTGGACAAGAGTGTGCATGTATGTGTAATTGTTTGTGTATACATTTTAATGTGGACAAGTTGACAAGAGTGCATGCATGTATGTATGTGTGAGTAGGGAATCAGTGGCTCTGAAAACGTTGTTCAGCATTATGATCTAGACTGATCAAACCACAGCTTGTGGAATATTTACTAGTTCTGATAAAACTGAGTCCATGATTTTGAGCTTCAACATATATATAATAAATGTTGCAACATAATTAGGTATATATCCCCTAACAATTGGTATACTTGTAGGCTGTAGCCATTGACTTCAGCCCCAAATATTCAACAACTTCGGATGCCAATGCCTTGCTAGCTGTTACATAGCATTTTCAATCGTAAATAGTAACTTTCAAATTTATGTTGGAGATTCCACTCATTTCTTGTCTTTGGCATTCGTTGGGAAACAAACAATTCATCACTGAAGCATTTCCATAGCTGTCATCCAATATACTATGACAGGTTGCCATTAATCGAAGCTAACAATGCAACAACTGCTGAATAACATGGCCAACTTCGACCAGCCACCAGCTTGTTTGACATATGTTACGTCATGCTCACGGAAATAGCCGAAGGCAAAATTTCTTAGATGTTCTGTGGGAACGTGTCATTATTTGTGAAATTAATTAAAACAAAATGTTTATAATTTGTTTGGATTACACGATCGCCTTACTTTGTATAAATTATATTAACTATAACGTTTTTTTAACCTGTTTATGTCACCTTTAAGAACACTGGTGTAGTAAGTTGAAATCACTACCCCTCGTAAACACTATGGTAGTGTTTTGAGCATATTTTCAAAACACTACGGTAGTGTTTTGAGGGTACCCTAAAAACACTACTGTTAAGTTCAAAACACTACCGGTACACATTTTTCAAAATTTTAAATTTCTATGAGTATGACTATATGTTAGTGGCCATCCATAAAGTACATCTCGCTTGGTGGGAGGTTTAGGGGTATCCAGAGAAGCTATACTAATCTTTACGTGAGGAGGTGGTATCTTGGTAATGGTTACATAATGATTAAAAACGAAGCTGTTGACCCAGGAATGAGGGTATTAATTAATAATATTGTTGTGTCGACAATAAGTTTACGGAGAGCACGAGTACATGTAGCATCGTTCTATTTTTAAAATTGCTTTATCGCCGGCGACGGGAACGTCGGGGAAAACATCCAAGGGATGTGCATATTTCAACGGCGACGTTAATCTCTGCTAAATAAGTTGCGGAAATATTGGCGGCATAGTATGTTCGAACTCCCAATCAAGCATTAATTAAAGTGTATGATTGTATTGTGTGTGCGTGCGTTTGTGTGCATGAGTTCGTGCATGCCAATATACATTTTATAAACAACATAATGATATGTATTTATACATATAACTCTAACTCCATCCATAGCTGACTCCATCCACATCTAATAATAATAATGAATAATAGCATTTTACACTAACTATTTATTATTGTCACCTGCATGATTGGTTCTAAAGATTACCTTAAACCCAAATTATAACTGACTCCAATCATATGTAACGTTAATAATAATCCTAATATCCCATTGAATAATGACATTTAACAGTAACTATTAATTCCCGTTGTCTGGTTGGTTCCAGTGATAGCTAATCCTAAACATAACTGACTTCAAACATAACTAGTTATTATAACCTTAATTAATAATGACATTTCAATCAAACAATTTATTCTCGTGGTCTGATTGATTCCAACGATTATGCTAACTCTAATTATAACTAACTTCAACAATAGCTAATAATAATCTTAACCTAATTAAACAGGATATTTTTTACTAACTATTTATTTCCATTGTATGATTAGTTTGAACAATTACACTAACCCCAATCACATCTGATTCCAACTATAACTAATACAAACCAAATTACTAAGGATTTTTATTCCCGTCGCATGATTGGTTAGAACGAAGTTGCTTTACATAACCCTTAGGTCTTAGGTGATTTACTCCAAACAGCCCAAACTTTAGCTAACGCAGGAGTTGTATGGTGCTTGTTTGTGCGCATGCGTTGTGGGTAGTTTGTTTATTTTATAGGCACTTTAGATGATTGGGTGTGGTGAAAGGGAGGTTCATGATCGCTGTTTGAAACGCTATGGGGCTTTCTAGTTCAGTAATCGGTGGTGGAATCATATTCCAGATTCGAACTGCTCGAGGGTAGAAAGAGGACACTGCTGCATTGATGCGGCACCTAGGGGCTACGTAGTGGCCACGGTTTTTTGACTGTGTTAGTAGACCTGGTGGGGGTGTGATGTTGATTATGTTATTTAATATTTTGTAAAATGTCATGGCTTGTTTGATAATGCGTCGTCGTTCAAGAGTTGACCATCGAAGGGTGGCTATTAGGTCTGCTGCGTTTGTTTGGCGTCTCTGGTCATTTCTGACAAATCTGGCAGCACAGTGTTGTACTCTTTCAAGGTGTTTAATTTGGGTGGCAGTGTGTGGGTTCCATATGGGAGAGGCATACTCGAGTTTTGGTCGGATTAGCATGTTATAGGCTGTTTCTTTTACTTCAGGTTTGCATGGTCCGAGGGTTCGTTTGATCATGCCTAGGACTTTAGAAGATTTGGAAGCTATGTCAGTGATATGGTTAGCCCAGGTTAGTTTAGAATCTAATTGTATTCCAAGATATGTGTGACTAGAGGTGGTAGAGAGTGGTATGCCAAAGAGTGAATATGAATGTAGTCTGGGTTTGGTTTTGTTTGTTATTGGGAGGTGCACACATTCAGATATGTTAAATTCCATCTGCCATTTATTAGACCATGTTTGGAGTTTGATCAGGTCAGATTGGAGAGTTTCGTGGTCGATTGCGGATGTGATTTTGCGATATATAATGCTGTCGTCTGCAAAGAGACGTACGGAAGATTGGACATTTTCGGTTATGTCGTTTATGTAGAGTAAAAATAGGACAGGTCCTAGGACTGAGCCCTGTGGTACACCAGATGTAACATTTGTTCTGTCCGACAGGGCTCCATTGACTGAGACTCTCTGTTTGCGATTGGATAGAAACGATTTGATTCAGTTTTGTGTGTTTCCAGTTATTCCATAGAAAGCTAATTTGGATAGGAGGCGTTTATGGGGGACTTTGTCGAAGGCTTTGGCGAAATCGAGTAGGAAGGCATCTATTTGTGTCTTATTGTCCATAGCAGTCATCCAGTCGTGGACTGTCTCGATGAGTTGGGATTCACAGGACAGACCTGGCTGGAATCCATGTTGGAAATGGAGGATGAAACGAAATTGGTCTATAATTAGCAGGGTCTGATTTTTGGCTTTTTTTGTGTATTGGTATTAGTAGTGCTTGGAGCCAGTCATCTGGGAGTTTGCAAGTGTTGTATGACTGCTGGAAAATGTGTGTGATGATGGGGGCAATTTCCACTGCAGTCTCTTTAAGGACTCTGGCTGGGAGTTCGTCGGGGCCTGTAGCTTTATTTTGGTTTAGGTTTTTCAGTTGCTTAATTACTCCGTCTATCCCGATTTCGAGGGACGGCATATCGGGATAGATGGATGGAGCTAGTTGGGGGATGGGGTACATTTCTTGAGTAAACACGGAACTAAATTGGTTGTTAAGTGTATTTGCTTTGTCGTGATCATTTGTGATTGGTTGGTCGTTTGCTTGCAGTGTAGGGATGCCAATGTATTCTTGTTTATTTGCTTTAATGAATGACCAGAATTGTTTTGGGTTTGTTTTTAGGCTGTCTCCAATGTGATTGTTTAGATAGTCTGAGTAGGATTTGGTTGCAGCTTTAGTGGCTTGTTTTCGGAGTTGCCTAAACCTTTCCCAGTCACTATTACGTCCAGTTTGTTTAGCTTTTTTATGGCTTTTGTTGCATTTTTTTTGCATTCTTATTATTTCACGTGTTATCCAGGGGAGGTGGGTTTTTGCTTTGGTGTTGCGGCTGGGAATATTATTGTTGACTAATGAAGTAAGATTATTCCGGAAAAAGTTCCAATTTGTGTTGACATGTGTTGAATTTGGGTTCGTGTCAAAGTATGCTGTTGTTAGTTGTTTTATGTCATCTTTAAGCTTATCCCAGTTTGCAGATTTATGTTGGAACACTTTGTGTGGTGGTTTACTGTGTTAGCAATTATCGATGGATTAGAAGTGAGTATGAGGTCAAGGATATTGCCGGAATCAACTCGTGTGGGTTCGTTGACCATGTTCTGTAATCCAAATTCTCTAATTATTTCTAGCAGCTTGTTATGCTTACTGGCAGTTCTGTTGTCAGTGGTTTGCTGCTTGCCCCAGTTAATATCAGGAAGGTTGAAGTCACCTGCTATAACTACATTAGGAGAAGTTTTTTGTGATTTGTACAGTTTTGTTAGGGATTCGTGGAGAGCTTCAAGGGATTGAAGGTGGTCACTGGGGGTCGGTAGTAGGATGCAAAGTATATGGATTTGTTTCATGTGAAATGGATTTTTGTCCATACTATTTCACAGCTTGAGTTTAGTTTTGTAAGTGGTTCTGCTACAATGTCATCGCGGAAGGCTATGAGAACTCCACCACCATGGGTGTTTCTGTCCTTTCGGATGGCGCTATAGTTAGGTGGTAGGAACGAATAGGTAGGGTAGTTTTCGTCTATTTTGGTTTTGACTAGGAATATGATGTCAGGATTATTTGACTGAATAGTTGTTTTTAATTGGGTTGTCTTTGCGATGCTTTTGACACTGTTGGTATTGATTAGAATTCCGCTAAGTGTGTTACGTTTGGTTTTCTTACGACGTTCAGGGGTTGATGCATTTTGATTTGGACCAAAGGTTGGATCCCAGGTTTGGGATGTACGACTCATGTTTGTTTGAGAGATCTGTGTGTGGGGGTCAATGTTTTGGTTATTTTGGTCTGTGTCACTAAGGCTGTTATACCGGTTGTGAGAACATTCCAATAAGTGGTCTTGGAAGAAGGAATGACTGTAGTTAGGATGGTCGCATTTCATGTAGTGCCAGGAACAGGAACTGTTACAGAGGAGATTATATTGATCTGGACTTATGTCACAACATTTAATGTGTACCCATTGGTTGCACCGGTCGCAGCAGACTGCTCGGTGATTTGAAGCAACAGGCTTTTTACAAAATCCACTGGGGTGTTTGACTGGGCCGGGGTTTGTTTGGATGTCCCCACAGAGGATTAGTAGGACAAGATAACATGTTTTGTGTCCCGATGTAGGGATTGCATAAGCCAGTTTGGTGTGGTACTTGTTACGGGAGTCTCTGGTGAAAGCTAGTGCCAGTCTAATACTTGTGTCAGTCCAGCAAGACCTGTCATATGTTAGCAGACCATTTGGATTGTCCGTGAGTCGGGTATGGTCCAGGTGTATCGGGAATTTGGGTACGAATGCAATAATGATACGAATCAGAACTACCACTGGTGTGCCCATTTTGAGTGGCACCATCATAAGAGCAGCTATTGCACAAGCTGCTTTGCTTGTACATTTATGTTAATGCAGTAAAACAAAAGCAAAATAAGAGATTATATTCCACTATAGATGTGGGTATTGTTTTTATGATTAAGTTATATATCACAGCCAATATAAAATCACTGTAGTAAGATCACAGTCGATGTAAAAGACAATAGTAAAATTTGCCAGTTAGTAGACAGTTTATTGTATTGTATATTGTGTTTGCTGTTGGTTTCTTGTGTGTTGCTGACAGCGTACAATCCGGATTTGTAACAGCATAATACGTAAGCTTTGTGTGAATGGACTGATTTTGGGTTGTTTTAGGGGCGATTTGGTTTTGGCGCGCTTTGTGTAAGTTGTTTACAGATTCGCCATCTTGTTTTGAACTGGTTGTTATGGAAGCTAAGGCTAAACCTTTGTCAAATCGTGTCTTAGCGTGATTTGATCGAATATATCACCATGGGATTATATTCTGGTATATCTAAAATAGTACCTCACACAGTTAACAGTAATAAAAACGTTTAGAAATCGTGAAAATAATCGATAACAGCGGAGCGGAAAAATCGGAATGGACTACTTGCCTGGATAACTTGCCTGGATCTTCGGGTTTTAAAGTAAGGCACAACAGCCTTGTGTACACCCGCCTTTATGCATCGTATTTTGGTATTGATAACGTGGCTTGTCTTGTTATTTTGTGCTTTTATTAAAATTTAAACCTGTCCATCTTCAATTCTTTGTCGAGTTTTGTTTTGAAGGAGAGGATGTTTTCAGCATTCACTGTTTGCCGAGAATGGTTGTTCCAGTCTAGGAAGATGCGTTGTGAGAAGGAGTGTTTCCTAATTAATATCAAGTCTGCCTGGTGTCTTATACATTTTGTTTGTTGTGGCCTCGTGTGCGGTTTGTTGTGATCTTGAAGAAGTCCTCTTGATTGATGTTGTCGATGCCATTGATAATTCTGCAGACTTTAACAAGATTGCCATCCAGAGAATTAACACTAGATGGCAGGTGGACAAGGAAGCCCTTTGGCTTATCTAGAGTCCAACCTTTTTATCTACATATATCCAGCCCTTCTGAGGTATGTGTCGATTTTATTTTTAAACATATTCACACTACTAGCACCCACACAATCATCAGATAATCTGTTCCATTCATTCACAGTCCTTTGTGAAAATGAGAACTTTCTCACGTCTAATCTACACTGCTCCTTTACTAATGTAACTTCATGTCCTCTAGTCTTTCTATCTTTCTTAACTGAAAAAAACATATTTCTATCAATATTTTCATAACCATTCAATATTTTAAACACTTCTATCTGATCTCCTCTCAATCTCCTGGTCTCTAGTGTTGTTAAACCACATTCTTTTAGGCGTTTTTCATAACTAAGATCCCTCAGTTTTGGTATCATTTTAGTCGCTCTCCTCTGTACTCTTTCTAGCATATCTGTGTCCTTCTTGCGGTATGGCCTCCACGCTTGTATACAATATTCTAAATGAGGCCTAACTATTGTTTTGTACAGCGGTATTATTAGTTCTTTTTTCTTTATATGCTATATTTCGCCTAATCAATCCAAGGATTTGATTTCCTTTTGAAGCTGCAATTCCACACTGCTCTGAAACCTTCATGTCAGCACTAATTGTCAGCCCTAAGTCTTTTTCTTTTACAGTAGTACTTAGTACAGTTCCCCCCATTGTATATTCTACATATTCGTTCCCATATCTTGTGTGGAGGCATTTACATTTCCCAAAATTGAACAACATTTGCCACTTTTCAGACCATTTGATCAACCTGTCAAGATCATCTTGTAAATGCTGTCTATCACCATCACTTTCAATCCTTCTAAACACTTTTGTATCATCTGCAAATTTCAACACCTTGCTAGCTATATCATCGTCCAAATCGTTTACATATATTAAGAATAATATAGGTCCCAGTACTGATCCCTGTGGAACCCCACTCAAAACTGATTTCCAGTTTGAAGCCTCCCCATCAACAACTACCCGTTGTCTTCTGTCAATCAGCCATTTTTCTATCCAGTTATTTATACCATTTCCTATGCCATGGGCTTTTAGTTTAAGCAGTAATCTCTGATGTGGCACTTTGTCGAAAGCTTTTTGAAAATCTAAGTAGATGATATCTACTGGTGATCCATCATCTACCCACTTAGTGATATCTTCCAAAAACATAACATATTTGTTAAGCATGACCTCGCTTTTAGAAACCCATGTTGAGATGGGTTTATCAAGTTATGTTTAACAAGAAAATCCACCATGTGATCTTTAATTAGTCTTTCTAATAATTTACAAATCACCGATGTTAAACTAACTGGTCTATAATTATTTGACTTGTTTCTCGAACCTTTTTTGAATAACGGTATAATGTTTGCTTCTTTCCATTCTAAAGGAACCACTCCCTCTTCTAATGACAAGTTGAAAACTGTTGCAAGCGGTATGCTAATTTGTTCTACAATTTCCACTAGTAGTTTGGGTGGAATACCATCCACTCCAGGCGATTTATTTTCCTTCATAGCCCTAATTTTCTTAGCTACCATTTCTGGGGTTACAATTAACTGTCTTAAATAGTCTGATTCTGCCCCCTTGAACTTAGCCTCTGGTACTGGCAGTGAACTAGTGTTTTCTCTGGTAAACACTGAACTAAAATACTCATTTAGGTCTTCCGCCATTAAGAATCCTTCTGATATTATATTTCCAGCACTATCTTCTAGAGGACCGACGTTATCCTGAACTTTCTGTTTGCTTCGAACATACGCATAAAAACTCTTGCTGTCATGTTTTATATTACAAGCTAATTTATGTTCATAGCTTCTCTTTGAATTTCTAATTTCAGCTGTAGCTTGGTTTACTGCTTCTTTATAAATGTTGTAGTCTTCGTCATTGCCAGTACGTCTATAAGACTTCCACATCATTTGTTTATAATTAATTTTTCTAATGGCTTCTTTCGATAAGTATTTCTTTCTGGTCCGTTTCCCTTGTTTTTTGAAGGGAACAAATTTATCTATGATGCACTCTATTTCATTCTTTAAGATATTCCAGCATTCTGTTGCTGTCTTATTCTTCAGTGTATTATTCCAGTCTATCTTTTCTAAATATTTCCTCATTTCCTTATATCTTCCTTTGTGGAAATTTCTCCTGAACTGCTTTTTATTATTTATTTCTGATTTTACTTTGATGGTAAAATGTATCTGGTTGTGATCACTACTTCCCAGAGGCTCACGTAATTTAACATTGTCAACAAATTCATTCTGTGAGGACAAAACTAAGTCTAACACATTCTCTCCCCTGGTTGGTTCTAGCACATGTTGAGAAAGGAAACTATCTTGTACCAAAACTAAAAACTTGTGGTCCTCACTACCCATACTCTGTAGAGATTTCCATTTTATATGCCCATGGTTAAAATTCCCCATAATAACACAGTCCCGTTTGCTCACTTCCCTTATAGCGTTTT
>CM034534.1:4341782-4454076 GCA_020002185.1 Paraescarpia echinospica | reverse complement strand
AATCAACAAACAAATTAACAGATCTTTGTATCCTGAATATTTTATGAAAAATAAAATTATTTCGGACAAGACATATAGCAAATGAATTTTAATACTTTTTTTATACATGTTGGGCCTGATCTCGCAAAGCACATTTCATTACCTGCAAGGAATGTGTCCATTTATGATTACTTGTGAAATTGTTCAACATTTCAAAACAGAAATGTCAACAGATTGTAATGACATTAACATGAGTATGATTAAGAAAATAATTACTCATATTGTAAAACCATTTAGTCATAATATATGCAACGTATCCTTTCAAACAGGGGTGTTTCCTAGCAAATTGAAAATTGCCAAAGTTGTTCCAGTTTGTAAATCTAGAGAAAGGGTGTGTTTACAAACTGCAGACATATCTCATTGCTACCACAATTTTCAAAAATACTAGAGAAACTATACAGTGACAGGCTGGACCAATTCATAAACAAGTATGATGTACTTTGTCCAGGCCAGTTGGCTTTAGATCTAACATATCAACTTCTCTTGCTCTTCTGGAATTGGTTGAAGAAATTACCAGTGCATTTGATCATACAAAATATGCTATTGGCGTATTTGTTGATCTAAAAAAAGCATTTGACACTGTTGATCATGATATACTTACAAAAAAACTACATTTTTATGGTATACGTGGTACAGCTTGTAAATGGATTGTGAGCTATCTGGATCGTAGACAGGAATTTGTTCAGTATAATAACTGTGACACTGAGGTACTTGATGTAGGTTGTGGTGTTCCACAAGGCTCTATTTCAGGACCAAAGTATTTATTATGTATATAAACGACCTTTGTAATACCTGGGATGTATTTAAGTATATTCTATTTGCTGATGACACTAACTTATATTGTTGTGATTGTGATCTAGATGAACTTATCCGGAAGACAAATGCTGAATTAGACAAGCTTCATGTATGGTGAGGTCAAATGTGTAATTACAAATGGTGTTAAATAGTATTATGTTTTTGTTAACAGGGCAAGTAATCATAAGTGCTACACTTCTCTTGCCCTTTTTCAACAATTGTATACAACTATAATTTAATAATTTACTATAGTATGTCTGTTGTTGTTGAAATAAAGTTTCATTCATTCAAAAGCTTCCAAGAGAATTTGTGAAGGTTTTCAATGGAAAAGACTTGTTAGAAGGTGAATTAAAACGTGAGTTGAGCCATTCGCTGAACATGGTACTGATATAAGAACATAGTTATATACTGAAGGCATATTTAATTACTTACATGCTAATATTATGTTTTTTTGTATTTAGTAGTTAAATTAACCTTATACATTATTATAAATACAAAGAACAATATAAATATATTTTAAGTTGTGTCTTTATTTCCTATCACTGTGACCTATTTCACATATATGTATAACTACACGGCCCTACCCTGTCAATTGTTCTGACAGTTGGACTACTTACGTTCACTGTAAGCAGTGTCGAGATGACAAGGTTAAGGTTGTCCGAGTATCGCAGTGGGATGCGAGCGAATCGACCAGTGGTAATGCGAGACGCCAGCTCCTTCTGATTAGCTGCCATGAATGGAGGTCGGAGGGCACAGAGTTCATAGAGCAGACATCCCACGGACCAGACGTCTGACTTCTCGTTGTATGACATGTAGTTCATTTGCTCCTGCAAACATCCGTTGCGTCTGTAACTGACATTTGCAGGCAATTCCATAATTTGTGTTCTGAAAGTATTATTTGGAAGAAGAATATGTTACTTTTGCATTGCTACTTTGAAAACTTCAGTTAGTAATGCTAGCTAGTTCCAAATAACAGTTTTAATTATAAAACTGTCTAGCAGAATTAATAAGTCGATAACTGACAGGCGTATGTTGTATTTGTAACGTGGTTGTAACTTTGGTTTCATTTTTCACAAAACGATACTAAAACAAGGTGAATACAAAACTGAATTGAGGAAACAGGTTTAATTACTATCTTATATGTAAACAATTCAAGATGGCACTAATCACCTACAGGAGACATGTAGTAGGGTGTTCCGACAAATGTCTTTGCGAAGCTCGTGTCATGGTTGAGGACTCGGGCGAGTCCAAAGTCACCAATCTTGACGTTCTTGTTCGCATCGAGGAACACATTGGCAGGCTTCAAGTCACGATGCAGCACGGCCTTGCCATTCTTTAGTCGACTGTGACACACCTTCAGAGCCAACAGGATCTGTATGCCAATACGCCATACGTACTCCTCGTCTATGTGGCGGCTACAATAGTCAGTGGAAAGACTCTGTCAATGTAAATACTAGCTTATGTTAGTCAAGGATTTCGGTTTTAATACAGATTTTCTGATCTGAATATACATATATGTATATATTGTATATGGAGCCTAGTGGCACAGTGGATAGAGCGTCGCACTCTCAATCAAGAGAACCCAGGTTCGAATCCTATGCTGCTGTTTCAAACCTTGGGCAAGTTCATTTACTCTACACTGCTCAAGTTGACTCAGCTGTATAAATGAGTATCTGGCTATAGACAATGGTGGATATTTGTGTACGAATAGTCTTTGCGCATTACTTGCAGCATGGCTGAATGCTTCCTAGAGAAGTCGAGATGGTGCTTGATTGAACAGGTCTGCTAGAGAGTAAATTTGTGTAAAGCGCTTTGAGCAGTCCTAATGATACTGTGCTACATATTATAAGAACTTACTTTTTTATTATCTATTGTTCATACTATACATAAAGTGACTAATCAACACATCTTGTAAACAGCCATGTTGTTGAACGTTGAACACGATTTTAAGGTATTTTTAAAACAACAATAAATTATACATGTAACAATATTTACTGTCCAAAACTCGACACCCTATATGTGAGAAATGTTTGAGAATGACACCTTAGCCCCCTTACCCATCCTTCTTCATGGCCGTGATGGTCGTGGCGAGGTCACCCCCCTCACAGTACTCCATGATGATGTAGAGTTTGGTATGACCGCGGTCTATGATGCGGTCATAGTACATCACGATGTGTTCGTGTTTCAGTTCGCGTAGAAGGTTCACCTCCGATACCAGCATCTGCTTCTCTATGTCTGACATCATGCCGTAGTCAAGTTCCTTCCACACAAGGATCTGGCAAGGAGGCAAAGTACAACTATACCATATACACTACTGAAGCACCGCCCAAATTGTTTCTAATAATACGAGACAGGTGATATGCCATTGGCAGATCATTTTTTTTCACATTACATTTTTTCACTAGTCAGAATATATATGTGTATACATATTTAAATCGCCAGCTCCGCAGGAACTCAAGAACAACTTTTGACCACAGTAAAATGCTGGAAACTACAATGGTTCGACTGTAAAAAACATATGCCAGAGAAATAAGTACTACAAGGCACGGTCAAAGCTGGCAGAAAATTAGGAAGACAACAAAAAATACACACGGACAACAACAGCTGAGAATAGACAAGTCAAGAGTGACACGAGTTGTGTGATGCAGCCAATAACTGTCCCAGGCGGACAAAGATTGCAGTGAAAATGTCCAAGTGCACAACAATACAGTTGGCCGGTGAAGGGATGAGTGTATGAGTGAGTGAGTATATTTATAAACTAATTTAGCTTATTAAAATAAAATGTTCAAATTTTGCAGCATAAATTTTGGGGGCTTTCTTTTTGAAAGTATTTATATATAAATTCACAAATTAGGGCTCCAAAAATACCACAAGACATGCTGTAAAACCACTCAGCCACCACTGGAGGACATTTTGTTATGTCCAGCATAAGAACCAGTTTGCTGCATTGTAAATTATAAAACAGGAAACCTAAACTGCTTGAAGGATTAGATTACTCAGGATTTGATAGGCAGCACAAACCTTTCCATCTTTCTTGCGACATATCTTTTTGCAGGTACCATAAGAACCAGAACCTATTGGGCTGATTATATCGTAGTCTGCTAAAGATGGCATCTTCTTCAAACAGACACTACTGTAAAAAATGCAAAGATTACATAAATAACCATACGTTTCAAGCTGTCAATGACTTTGGTTTAACCAAATTATTATAATGGTTCTTACAGAATATAACTTGTATAACAATGTATAATTTCTTTGGTATTACATCAATCATGTTTCACAAATACATTTTTGTTTAATTTGCATAAGATTTAACAAATTAAAATTTAATAAGATACCCATCCCGTGGACTGTAGAAATATCAGATGACCAGTGAACAAGACTTATCAAGAGTCCAACGAAAAGAGAGTATCATCATATTAATATATAGGCCTATACTATATAGTATGTAATGTAAACAATTAGCCTTAGTATATGTAATTGCAACACTGCTACTACCCTACTTGCTAAACCCTTCATATAATCTTGATTCTTAAACATTCAGTAATAAAACGTTGTTAGTGATAACATTATCTCAGTCTCATATTACAGGTAACTGGTAACTATACATACAAACCTTCGAATTTTACAATCGTGACCTTTTTAAAACATACATTATTTAGACTGGATCTAGTAGTTGAATTCTTCAGCGAGACTAAAACATGCTTATATTATAATCGGTGGAAAACTGGTTTCTGTCAAATATTCTCCGGGTGGCCAACGATCTAGTCTACCCACCACTGCCATACGCCTGTGACTGTGTAAATTTTGACAGCGTGACGTGTTTGGGCAAATCGCGCAGACTTACGCGAATTACGGTTCTCGTCAACAAATCAGCCTGCCAATAGCGGCGTTTTTATAACAAAGCTACGTTACAAAGTTTAAATATACAACTAATAGTGCACGACAGCAATTCCATTCGTGCTACATAGAGACTTTTGGTAGTTGCTATCAGACATTTAAAGTTCATTTGATCTGGACTTGTCTTGATACCGCGGCGCGTCAAACCTAATTTCAATTTGTAGACAAGCTCTATCAACACAAAATATTATAATGATTATATTCATCATCACGACATCAAGTATACAGTGTGTTCACCCTTTTTCTGTAAACTTAAAAACTAACTGAAAAGTTACAACAAGCTCAATTATGTAGTAAATCAACAAAGTACATTTTAAAGAACTTTCGTTTGAAGCATGCGCCAATTTTTAACACGCGATTCTATTGGCCAAGGTGCGAATACAACAAGAACGTTCATTGGGTCCGTGTATGAAGAGATGGTGATGATGGTCCGTGTATGGTATATACACGGACCATCTTTTTCGTTTTGAAATTTGCGAACGAAAAAGTACCAAACAATGTTCGTTTTTCGTTTTCATATTTGAAGTACAAAAAAGGAAAAACGAATACAATCTACTATTAGCGGTATTTCTAATACATGTTAGAAAAGCAAAATAACGATAAAACAAATCGTTTTTTGTTTTCACTGCATCAGAACGGAAAATGAAATACGACTGCACTTATCGTTATTTAGTAAACCTTTTTGAAAACTACATAGTGAAAATAAAAAAACGAGTAATTTTCCTATTTTCGTTTAGTAATATTCAAATGGGTAAACGGTAAAACAGTAATCAACATTTTTTCACGTGAACCCCTTTTTGTGAATCCCCTTTTTCCTAAATGTGAAAGCCTCCTCAAATTTAATTTGTAAGATGTAATCGAACCCCTAATAATTTTGTTTATGTTAATATTATTCCCTGTTTCTCGAAAGCGTCAACCCCCCTCCTAAAATTAACCTGCTGGATGTTGTTCAAACATTACCCAGCATGCCAAGGCAGCCTGGTTGATACAGATGTTAAAGGGATAACAAATACACAACAAGCCAATTAAGTTTACTTTAAAGGTACATATTACTTCAAATTATAGTAATTCAGAGGTGACTGGTGCAGACAAAACAGACAGAGTTATACTAAAAGATTGATGTGAGTGACTCAATTTGATATCGACATCTCATTGCATAATGAAAAATTATGGTTCTCATAAGTATAGCATGTTAAATGCTAGTGGGAGAAAGGGGTGACGATGATTTCATACTAATTAAAGAACTAATACGAGCACATATGCAGTGTATTATTATAAAATAAGTATTGGCTTATCGCCAGAACTCTGTTAAAATGTAAATGATGGGTACTGTTTTAGTATGCTGATTGAGCTAACTACCGAGTATCAAAGGGCTATTCTCAGCAATCAAAAAATTAATTAAGATGTCTAACGAGTGTATTTCGTACAAGCAACAGACGTGTAGAGAAATTCATGAAGCTTGACACAAATTATTTGAACAATAACTTAATAAATAAAGTTTAACGGCACCTGTACGCGGGCCGCATAATTTTATTGATGACGACAATTTGCCTTTTCTCTACTGATGTTTATTGAAACACCATAAAAACTCGTGTGACTCGGTATCTCGTTTTCTTTGTTTTCTGTTGTCTTTTTCTATGGTGGTGAATCTGCCATCTCAGTGTTGTGGGAAAGATTACCCGGTTGATCCAATGTTGTCTTCTTACTCTAGTTTAGTCAAACATTTGGGGTAACAAGATTGCCACCCAGATAATTAACTTTAGATGGCAGGTGGACAAGGAAGCCATTTGGCTTATCGAGAGTCCAACCCTTTTATTTACATGTATCCCGCTCTTCTGAGGTATGTGTCGATTTTATTTTAAAACATTCACGCTACTAGCACCCACACAATCAGCAGATAATCTGTTTAACAAGATTTAACAAGATTGCCACCCAGAGAATTAACTCTAGGTGGCAGGTGGACAAGGAAGCCCTTTGGCTTATCGAGAGTCCAACCCTTTTATCTATGTGTATCCCGCCCGTCTGAGGTATGTGTCGATTTTATTTTTAAACATATTCACGCTACTAGCACCCACACAATCAGCAGGTAATCTATTCCATTCATTTACAGTCCTTTGTGAAAATGAAAACTTTCTTATATCCAATCTACTCTGCTCCTTTGCCAATGTAAGTTCATGTCCTCTAGTCCTTCTATCTTTCTTAACTGAGAAAAAAATATTTCTATCAATATTTTCATAACCCTTCAATATTTTAAACACTTCTATCTGATTTCCTCTCAATCTCCTGGTCTCTAGTGTTGTTAAACCGCATTTTTTTAGGCGTATTTCGTAACTAAGATCCCTAAGTTTTGGTATCATTTTAGTTGCTCTCCTTTGCACTCTTTCTAGCATATCTATGTCCTTCCTGCGATATGGCCTCCACGCTTGAATACAATATTCTAAATGAGGCCTAACTATTGTTTTGTACAGCGGTATTATTAGCTCTTTTTCCTTATACGTTATGTTTCGCCTAATTAATCCAAGGATTTGATTTCCCTTTGAAGCTGCAATTCCGCACTGCTCTGAAACCTTCATATCAGCACTAATGGTTAACCCTAAGTCCTTTTCTTTTACAGTAGTACTTAGTACAGTACCCCCCATTGTATATTCTACTTCTTCGTTCCCATGTCCTGTGTGGAGGCATTTACATTTCCCAAAATTGAACAGCATTTGCCACTTTTCAGACCATTTGATCAACCTGTCAAGATCATCTTGTAAATGCTGTCTATCTCCATCACTTTGAATCCTTCTAAACACTTTTGTATCATCCGCAAATTGCAACACCTTGCTTGTTATTTCATCATCCAAATCGTTGATATATATTAAGAATAATATAGGTCCTAATACTGATCCCTGTGGTACCCCACTCAATACCGATTTCCAGTTTGAAGCCTCCCCATCAACTACTACACGTTGTCTTCTGTCAATCAGCCATTGTTCTGTCCAGTTTATTATACCATTTCCTATGCTATTGGCATTTAGTTTAAGCAGTAATCTTTGATGTGGTACTTTGTCGAAAGCTTTTTGAAAATCTAAGTAGACGATATCTACTGGTGATCCCTCATCTACCCACTTAGTGATGTCTTCCAAAAAACATAACATATTTGTTAAGCATGACCTCGCTTTAAAAAAACCATGTTGAGATGGGTTAATCAAGTTGTGTTTAACAAGAAAATCCACCATGTGATCTTTAATTAGTCTTTCTAATAATTTACAAATCACTGATGTTAAACTCACTGGTCTATAGTTCTCTGACTTATTTATCGAACCTTTTTTGAATAACGGTATAATGTTCCATTCATTTACAGTCCTTTGTGAAAATGAGAACTTTCTTATTTCTAATCTACACTGCTCCTTTACTAATGTAACTTCATTTCCTTTAGTCTTTCTATCTTTCTTAACCGAGAAAAATATTTATATCAATATCCATTCAACATTTCTATGTGATCTCCTGTCAATCTCCTGGTCTCTAGTGTTGTTAAACCACATTCTATCACGCGTTTTTCATAACTAAAATCGCTCAGTTTTTGGTATCAATTTAGTCGCTCTCCTCTGTAATCTTTCTAGCATATCTATGTCCTTCTTGCGGTATGGCCTCCACGCTTGTATACAATATTCTAAATGAAGTCTAACTATTGTTTTGTACAGTGGTATTATTAGTTCGTTTTCCTTATACGCTATATTTCGCCTAATTAATCCAAGGATTTGATTTCCCTTTGAAGCTGCAATTCCGCACGCTCTGAAACCTTAATATCAGCACTTAATCCCAAGTCCTTTTCTTATACAGGAGTACTTGGTTAAGTACCCCCCCCCCCCCCCCCATTGTATATGTACATCTTCGTTCCCATGTCCTGTATGGAGGCATCTACATTTCCAAACATTTAATAACATTTGCTACTTTTCATATCATCTTGTATTGCTGTCTGTCTCCGTCACTTTTAATCCTTCTAAACACCTTTGTATCATCCGCAAATGTCAACACCTCGCTTAATATATCATCGTCCAAATCGTTTATATATATATATATATATATTAAGACTAATATAGGTCCCAATACTGCTCCATGTGGTACCCCACTGAAAACTGATTTACAGTTTGAAATCTCCTCATCAACTACCCGTTGTCTTCTGTCAATCAGCCGTTTTTCTATCTAGTGAATTGAACCATTTCCTATACCACGGGCCTTTAGTTTCAGCAGTATAATTTTTGATGTGGTACTTTCTCGAAAGCTTTTTGAAAATCCAATTATATTATATTTACTGGTAATCCTTCGTCTACCCACTTAGTGATATCTTCCAAAAAATAACACATTTGTTAAGCATAACCTCGCTTTAAAAAAACCGATGTTGAGTCGGTTTCATCAAGTTATGTTTCACGAGAAAATCAACCATGTAATCTTTAATTAGTCTTTATAATAATTTGCCAATCACCGATATTAAACTCACTGTTCTATAATTTTCTGACTTATTTCTCGAACCTGTTTTTAAATAACGGTATAATGTTTGCGTCTTTCCATTTTAAAGGAACCACTCCCTCTTCTAACGACAAATTGAAAACTATTGCAAGCGGTGTGCTAATTTGTTCTACAATTTATAATAGTAGTTTGGGCGGAATCCCACCCACTCCAGGTGATTTATTATCCTTCACGCCCCTTATTTTCTTAGCTACAATTTACGGGGTTACAATTAACTGTTCTATATAGTCTGATTCTGCCTCCCTGAACTTACCCTCTGGTACTAGCAGTGAACTAATATCTTATCTGGTAAGCACCGAACTAAAATACTAATTCAGGTCTTCTGCCATTAAAAATACTTCTGACATTATATTTCCAGAACTATCTTCTAGAGGACGACCGACCTTATCATGAACTTTCTGTTTGCTTCGAACATACGCATAAAAACTCTTGCTGTCATGTTTTATATTAAAAGCTAATTTTGTTCACAGCTCTCTTTGAATTTCTAATTTCAGGTGTAGCTTGGTTTAAAACTTCTTTATAAATGTTGTAGTCTTCATCATTTCCAGTACGTCTATATGACTTCCATGTCACGTGTTTGTACTTTTTTTTTTCTAATGGCTTCTTTCGATAAGTGTATCTTTTTTACCGTTTCCCTTGTTTTTTAAGGGAACAAATGTATCGACGATATATTTATTTTCACTCTTTAAGATATTTCCGCATTCTGTTGGTGTCTTATTCTTCAGTGTGTTATTCCAGTCTATCTTTGCTAAATATTTCCTCATGTCCCATATCTTCCTTTGTGGAAATTTCTACTGTACTGCTTTTTATTATTCATTTCTGATTTTACTTTGATGGTAAAATGTATCTGGTTGTGATCAATACTCCCCAGTAGCTCACATATCTTGACATTGTCGACTAATTCATTGTGTGAGGATAAAACTCTGTTTAACACATTTTCACTCCTGGTTGCTTTTAGCACATGTTAAGAAAGGAAACTATCTTGTACTAAAACTAAAAACTTGTGGTCTCCACTCCTCATTACTCTGAAGAGATTTCCATTGTATATGCATGCCCATATGGTTAAAATCCCCCATAATAAAACAATCGCGTTTGCTCACTTCCCATATAGCGTGTTGTACTTTTTCATTATCTTGTATGCTTATGTTTGGACTTCGATAAACTAACCCAACCATTAACGCCGAGTTTCCTGTAACTATGTTACACCAAACAGCTTCTTCGCAATCTGCTTCTCTTTCTAATTTTATTTCATCAGTCTGGATATATTCTTTAATATATCAAATAACCCCGCCTCCCCTTCTTCCTATTCTATCTTTCCTAAACATTACATATCCTGTCAGTCCCAATTCGGCATATGTTATATCGGTGTTCGCACATGATTTGGTTATTCCAAGTATATTTTATTTTATTAGGTTTTAGGTCCTTAGCTTGAATGTGAGGCAACGAGGAAGGGATGGAAGTGGGTGTGTGGGGTGCGTGCGAGTATGTGCGGGCGTGTTAAAGGTACTCAACCAATTCGATTGTCTTGCTCCTCGCGGTTCTTAGTAATTTCACACAAAAACACAGGAATCAGGTACCCCCCAATGATATCCAAGTTCGTTTATGCATACGTATTAGTTCGTTTTTATAAAATTAATTCAAAAACTGCGAACTCTTTCATTTTTAGTAAAAACCGGATCCGGTTTTTTGCTTCGATTTTAGCTGAGTATGGACATTGAACTCGGCGTGAAATCGCGTTCTTGTCTTCTCGTGATCGCGAATTATGGGCGATATTGACCTTTGATCCCCACCCTTTGGCGCTGTTGATATTATGGAATTCCGAGTTTAGGCAACGAGTGGACGTCCACGAACATACATGCCACCGACACGGCAAAATGGGCTAAATTAGACAGACAAAAACAGTACCCACGCATAAAGGTGTATTTCTATTAGAGAACGACTATGGAAGAAACAAAGCAAACAGAAATCTCAAAGTTCCGTCAATTCAAATAAAAACTCAGGCCTACTTCACCTTTGTCAGACCCATCGTGGAGAACAGCTGTACTGTCTGGGATCCATATACCCTTACACAAATAAACAAACTAGAAATGATTCAACGCCGTGCAGCCCGATATGTCTTATATCGCCACCACAATACCTCCAGTGTAACAGACATGCTCCAGACATTAGGATGGAGATCCTTATCAGACAGAAGAACTGATGCAAAACTATGTATGATGTACAAGATAGCAAATGGCCTAGTGGGTATACCAGCAAACCAATACCTTATTCCTGTAAATATAGTCACTAGAAAACAACATTCCTTATCTTACCTTATCCCTCACTCCAGATGCAACTACCACTTGTATTCTTTTTTCCCCAGTACCATTCGACTTTGGAATTCCCTCCCTCAATATATTGTAAATCAAAACAGCCTGTATGCGTTTAAAAGCAACATCCAGACTTTGCAGTACCCCATGTTTTAGACGTTAACAAGTTCTTCTGCACGTATTTATGTTTATTTACACGATAATTTGTGTTCTTATATATTGCACTCTAAAAACAAAACAAAAATGTCCTGTTCGCCTGCCATGCCATGGCACCGCCTGTATCCTCAGCATGTTGAGGCTAGGCGTGTATTGGAAGAAGAAGAGAAGGAGTTGGCGACAGTGCCAGTGGACTGTGGCCGTGGGCCGTTGCCCGTGGTGTAAGTCACAATATCAACAGACGAGATGCAGCGTTCGCAAAGGTTCTTCCAGACAGGTTAGTAATTTCGATTTATTTAGCTATAATCACGTATATTTAGACGTATGAGTATATATATTAATGTTGCTTGTACTAAATTTATTTGATTGTTTTCCTTTTAGTCATTGGCAATGGCGGTATGGACGGCCTGGCTGGGCCCTATTTACTATAGACTAATATCAGCTAACAGTGCAACGCTATGCCTATGGCATATACTTATGTCAATAATAGTGACTATATTATGTCTATGTCGTATATGGTAGTAGGCTAGTAGCCTAAGTAGGCTTGGGAAAAGATTAATAGTGTAAATGCATTATAAATGATCCGTAATGATTATAATTATTGAACCAATATGTACATAATTTACTAACAACAGTAATGTAATAGTAAT
The DNA here is from genome assembly GCA_020002185.1 of Paraescarpia echinospica. Taxonomy (NCBI): domain Eukaryota; kingdom Metazoa; phylum Annelida; class Polychaeta; order Sabellida; family Siboglinidae; genus Paraescarpia; species Paraescarpia echinospica. Next base: position 4,441,715 of record CM034534.1, on the reverse strand, counting down.
TTAAAAAATTTATTACTTTTATATATATATGAAAAAATACTATTATGGGACATTTAAAAAATTCATTTGAATTCAATTGTATGTAGTCTTGGTATTTAATTATTTACAAGGAAAAGAATATTCCAGTAGTTTCACCAGGTTTTTTTATTGTCCCTTCTGTGAGTTTTTTTTATGTTCAGAAAACTAGCGCTCCTCAATACCATGGACATTAATGCCCATAACATGTATATATTATATAGATAGCTCTTGACCATTGGCATTGGTTGCATTTGGCAGGTGGTCATTCATTGCATTGCAACTTTTGTAAGTACATTAAAATGATTATTGTTAGAAACAATCAGTGCTGACTATTAATAGATGTACTATATTTTCAGAACTTGAGGTGTGTCGACACCACATGCAGATGCATGCTTCAAAGCTCTTCACCTTCAGGTAAACGAGTGTGGTTACTCTGTCACCAAACCTGTTATAAAAAATTATAAATACAAGCAATAAACAAGTAAGTCATAGGCGGATCCAGGCGGGCCTGGGAACAGGTGCCCCCCTAGACCATAAGAATTTGGCGTGTCTGCAAATCTTTTATAATGGGCCCACGCGACTGTGTCCTCCCAGACCATTTGAAATGTGCCCCAGTTTAGGTGATAATAATAAGCTGAAGTTACGGCGTTTTCCAATATCACCACTCCAGTGGAGCGGGTGATGTTATGGCAGCGACAAAATTTAGACTACACCATTTGGTTTGGCCGCCAGTGGAGGTTGTTGTGCTTCCCATACTCGATTTCTGGATCCACCCCTGTATGTGATAGTTTTGTTTGTCTGCATGAGGATTTTGCAGTAATGTGGTGTCCTCGTTAAATTGCATATTGTTGTTAGAAATGCATGTGAATTAAAGTAAAGACAATGTAAAGTAAAAACATTTTATTGAAACTATGATGAGATTGACTACAAAATAATGAAAAGTACAATACAGCTACAGGTACAATCACTGCACTTGATGTGTATAATGCAATACTTTTTAATATCACATGCACATAAAATACAAAATAACAATAGAAACAAAAATTAGGAAGAGGTTAAAAAATGTCAGGTATATATCAAAAAACAAACAGATACTTTTATCAAGATTCTTTGTTACAAAAAACAACACTAGTACACGTGATGTCAAATGCTAGTTGTAGTTTATACATGCCTTGTATGTTTACAACTCACAAAATTAGTGACTAAACAATTATGTGTATTAAGGCCAGGCTAAACCCCTACATTTGAGTGATTTTTTTAAACTGCAAATTTTTTTTCCACCTGATTTATATCATACTATCATTCTATATACACACAAAATGTCACATCTAAATGAGGCTGTCAAATATAAAAAAAATGTGCATTTTAGTGACTGCCTATCATGTCATATTTGCCTAATTAAATATGCACGATTTTTAAATAAAGATTTTTCTAAAGTGTTGTCACAATTTGATGGAGATGGTTCAGTCATTTAATAAGAAACGCTTGACAGCAGCAATTGGCCAGTCTACAATGAGAGCTATGCAACAGAGAAAGAAGAAAAGAGTGGCTAGGGCACCTGAGAAGAACTCTACGTACCAAACTGGAGCCTTTTAAGTGCTTTGAAATGGACAATCAACTTGTTCGCAATTTTCTCAAAAACTCCTTTTTCAGGTTAAATGACGTTATTCAAAGCAGGATTTCTCTGCTACCCAATGAGATATTGTCTTGAAATTTGGAACACTTATAAAGCACATACTGTGGAAGAAAGTGGACCAAAATCAATCAGATATCTTAAGTAGTTTTGTTTTTAGAGCTGATACTATGCCGAAATTAGGCACATGAGAATGACCATGCTACATCTCGGCAATTCATTTGTCCATAAAAATGTTACATTATGAAATAAATTCTGAATTTTGGTCCAGTTCCTTTGTTTCATTATACCAAATATGATCTTCAAATTTCAGCTTAATAGGATGAGTAGTTTTTTAGATATCCTGTTTTTTATGGGTGTTGTTATCACACGTCGGCCATCTTGAATCACATGATACTGATGCTAAAAATAGAATTTCACTTAATTTTTCCAAAAAATACATAAATTTGATTTTTTTCGCCAAGTTATACCACTCTATGTTAATAAATACAAGTCATATTGCCCATATTTGTTTTGGACTTCCAGTCCGGTTTAGCCTGGCCTTAACAACAATTTTTAATATCGCATGCCCATAAAATGTAAACCAATGAGAACAAATTACTTAGGAAGATGTTTAGTTGAACAAATTAACTATTATGAATCATAATTGTTTTTTTAACAAAGAATCATAATTTATGGTTCTTTGTTAAAAAAACACATCAATGATTAGAAAATTCGAAAATTGTGTAGTTTATGCAATGCTTGGTATGTATGTTTACAACTCGCAAATAATAGTGACTAGACTAGTCAGGGTCATCGCCATGTGACTGAGAATTACATGTACAATTACTACATGCTACATTGCTCAGGTTTACTCAGTTGTATGAAGAGTATCGGCTACAGACTGCAATATTTTTGTACGAATAGTCTTCGCATATTAATTTCAGTGTGGCTGAATGCTTCCCACATAAGTCGAGATGGTGTTCGAATTAACAGGTCTGCCAGGGATTAAAGTTTAAAGCGCTTTGAGCAATCCCGAGGACTGGATACTACACCATATCAGTACAGGTGTATAATCATCATGCGAAGTGAAAATGTAATGTAAATTATTTGTGAAAATATAAACCAGTGATAAAAATTATTTAGAAATATGAAACGTGGCATAAAAAGTATAATAACAGTCCTCATGACACATAGAGAACTTAAACAAGTAAAATGCTGCTGTCAATGTATCAACAGATTGTTGCAAAATGTGAAAAGGCTTTCAATACCATTACTTCATCACAAACTTGTGTTGTTGTACATAACAAGTACCTGGTGTATGTTGCAAGAACTCAGCTGGCTGCCACTGATTAGCAGCAACACAAAGACAATGAAACCCTACCACTGTAACAATACTGGATAATTGATGTATTTTGTCATAGACACTGCTGAAAGTTAAAGTTGAATTGAATACAAATACTGTGTATTATTTTGATAAATTTGTCATCACGTATAAAATATAATACATGTCAGAGCCATGCTAATTGTCACTTTGTCTCCAGTATAGGTAGATGCGGATGTACAGCAAAATGTCAGGAGGCTGGTATGCAGTACCATCGAAGACAACAAACACATACAGTGATGTCATCAATATCTAAACCGATGTAGTTCACCGAAGAATGCTCGACACTGAACCTATCTCACGAGCTAGTCAGGCGTCAACATATTCGTATGTCGAGCAACCTGCATTCTACATTGGTTTTTAGTCACTTAAGCTAACTGACTGATCTGGAAGCCAGTGTACACCCCATCGGCACTGGGGAATCTGTCACGGATGCAACACACGACACAATTGGGATCAGTCGGTGGACATTCACATGACAAACCATTAATATGCAGCATGCTGCATGGCTGTAGAATCTTGTCCGATATCCTGGACAAATACAGCTGCCCAGTATGCCATATTAACTTGGAGAACTAGTGATACTAAGCACACTAGTCCAATCTCCTGTAAAGAATAGCATATATTCAGTAAACAAAAACAGGTATTATTGTAGTGTTGGTAGTAAATAATTATGGAATGTTCATTCTCATGGCCTCCACGCTTGTATACAATATTCTAAATGAGGCCTAACTATTGTTTTGTACAGCGGTATTATTAGTTCTTTTTCTTTATATGCTATATTTCGCCTAATCAATCCAAGGATTTTATTTCCCTTTGAAGCTGCAATTCCACACTGCTCTGAAACCTTCATGTCGGCACTAATTGTCAGCCCTAAGCCTTTTTCTTTTACAGTAGTACTTAGTACAGTTCCCCCCATTGTATATTCTACATATTCGTTCCCATGTCTTGTGTGAAGGCATTTACATTTCCCAAAATTGAACAACATTTGCCACTTTTCAGACCATTTGATCAACCTGTCAAGATCATCTTGTAAATGCTGTCTATCCCCATCATTTTTAATCCTTCTAAACACTTTTGTATCATCTGCAAATTTCAACACCTTGCTAGCTATATCATCGTCCAAATCGTTTATATATATTAAGAATAATATAGGTCCCAGTACTGATCCCTGTGGAACCCCACTCAAAACTGATTTCCAGTTTGAAGCCTCCCCATCAACAACTACCCGTTGTCTTCTGTCAATCAGCCATTTTTCTATCCAGTTAATTATACTATTTCCTATGCCATGGGCCTTTAGTTTAAGCAGTAATCTCTGATGTGGCACTTTGTCGAAAGCTTTTTGAAAATCTAAGTAGATGATATCTACTGGTGATCCATCATCTACCCACTTAGTGATATCTTCCAAAAAACATAACATATTTGTTAAGCATGACCTCGCTTTTAGAAACCCATGTTGAGATGGGTTTATTAAGTTATGTTTAACAAGAAAATCCACCATGTGATTTTTAATTAGTCTTTCTAATAATTTACAAATCACCGATGTTAAACTAACTGGTCTATAATTATTTGACTTGTTTCTCGAACCTTTTTTAAATAACGGTATAATGTTTGCTTCTTTCCATTCTAAAGGAACCACTCCCTCTTCTAATGACAGGTTGAAAACTGTTGCAAGCGGTATGCTAATTTGTTCTACAATTTCCAATAGTAGTTTGGGTGGAATACCATCCACTCCAGGTGATTTATTATCCTTCATAGCCCTAATTTTCTTAGCTACCATTTCTGGGGTTACAATTAACTGTCTTAAATAGTCTGATTCTGCCCCCTTGAACTTAGCCTCTGGTACTGGCAGTGAACTAGTGTCTTCTCTGGTAAACACTGAACAAAAATACTCATTCAGGTCTTCTGCCATTAAGAATCCTTCTGATATTATATTTCCAGCACTATCTTCTAGAGGACTGACCTTATCTTGAACTTTCTGTTTGCTTCGAACATATGCATAAAAACTCTTGCTGTCATGTTTTATATTACAAGCTAATTTATGTTCATAGCTTCTCTTTGAATTTCTAATTTCAGCTGTAGCTTGGTTTAGTGCTTCTTTATAAATGTTGTAGTCTTCGTCATTTCCCGTACGTCTATATGACTTCCACATCATTTGTTTATACTTAATTTTTCTAATGGCTTCTTTCAATAAGTATTTCTTTCTGGTCCGTTTCCCTTGTTTTTTGAAGGGAACAAATTTATCTACGATGCACTCTATTTCATTCTTTAAGATATTTCAGCATTCTGTTGCTGTCTTATTCTTCAGTGTATTATTCCAGTATATCTTTGCTAAATATTTCCTCATTTCCTTATATCTTCCTTTGTGGAAATTTCTCCTGAACTGCTTTTTATTATTTCTTTCTGATTTTACTTTGATGGTAAAATGTATCTGGTTGTGATCACTACTTCCCAGAGGCTCACATAATTTAACATTGTCAACTAATTCATTCCGTGAGGACAAAACTAAGTCTAACACATTCTCTCCCCTGGTTGGTTCTAGCACATGTTGAGAAAGGAAACTATCTTGTACTAAAACTAAAAACTTGTGGTCCTCACTACCCATACTCTGTAGAGATTTCCATTTTATATGCCCATGGTTAAAATCCCCCATAATAACACAGTCCCGTTTGCTCACTTCCCTTATAGCGTTTTGTATTTTTTATTCACATTATGTTTTAATCGACAACCGTAATCCAACCCTGCTGAATTTGAGTTTCCTGTAACTATGTTACACCAAACAGCTTCTTCTTGGTAATCTTGCTTCTCTTGCTGTCTAATTTTATTTCATAAGCCTCCTGATAGATCTTTTAATATATAAAATAAATTCCACTTCTTTCCTATTCCTATCTTTCCTAAACATTACATATCCTGTCAGTCCTAATTCCGGCATCTGATATATCGGTGGTTGCCCATGATTCGGTTATACCCCATATGAGGGCCAATAATATCTTCTACCATAATGTTTAGTTCTATTTTTTTGCTACTATACTACTGTATTTTAAACAAACATTATTTATACTTCCAGCTTCAGAACAGTTTTCCAGGACTGTTCTTTTGCTGAATTATTTTGCTGCCTTTTATGTATGCCTCCAGTTTCAGGCTTCTCTGCGAGTCCCCCTGCGAATTTTAGTTTAAATAGATGCAACCTGTCCCACTGTCAACAGATCGCAGCAGATTCTCTGAGAATACTGCTGCCCCCTTTCCACTTAGATGGAGGCCATCTCTCATGTACATATTTTCTCTCCCAACAAAGTACCCCCATAAATCTAGGAATCCCACGCCCTCTTCCTCACACATCTGCTCAACTAGTGCGTTGATCGCCATCCTCTTACAGTTTCTGTATCTTGCCCTCCTTCCTCCCATTACTGGCAAAATTCCTGAGAGAATAACCTGTTCCACTCTTGTCTTCTTTAGCTTCCTCACTAGATGTCTGTACTTCTGAACTATCCTAGTTGTTCCCTCCTTGTCTGCATTGGCGACCGTAATTTATCCTTTGTTAATATTCATCTTTCGTTTATGTTTCCGATCAGCTCCCCTGATATTAACAACGTCTTCGTCGACTTCAGAATCTGAATCGTTTATAACACTTTTCCTTTGTCTCTTTAATTTCGCCTCGAGTTCCTCCGTTTATATGTCTGTTCCTTCTTGTCGCTCTCTGTTTCATTCTTTCCATTCCCTGTCGCTTTGTCCTCTTCCACATCTTCTTCTAAGCACATTTACTCTCACTTCCTTTCGTCCCTTCTTCTTTCCTCCCATCACATTTTCTTCATATGTCAGTTGAAAGGTATCACAGGATACCAATTACATAAACTATAGCCAGGCACCAAGGACCACAACGGAAACAAGTGCGAGCATTATCTTGTTTAATCCTTATATATGGTGTACTTTAACCGTATTTATATTTTATGTATTTACAGGTTTACATTTTTATATTTAATAAAATCATCATCACCATCATGGTCTTCAATATAACAAATCTCAATTATTTTGCATAAACTACAATGCAAATCAACAACATTCTGCAGTAACAGTATCAAAATACGCGTCACAAAACACTGTTTTAATGATTATGATCACCAATATAATACTCCCGTGTTTGACGTTCTGTTGCACGAAATTACGGATGCTCCCTGACTAAGTTACTTGCACGATCAACAGGGGCCTATTGCCAAACCAATGTTATTTGTCATTTCGCACCTCACGTCATATATTCTCTACATGTATTGTCGCAATAACATAGTTTATTACCAAGATCCTACGTAACCAAATACAAATTACAATGCATATCAAATATTATGCTCGTTGACACAGCCTCTAACTGAATCTCTGGCTGATAATATGGTCACGGACCTGGTGACTGGCTTAGCCTTAGAATGTCTTAGACTTAGAAGTTAGAGTTAGACTGCCTCGAGTCGAGTGTTGACGTTCGCAAGTTGCAATTCTCGTTGAATTAGTACGCGGCTACGCGTTCTTGTTGCTAAATGCGATAGTGTAATATAACTTGCCTGGATCTTCGGGTTTTAAAGTAAGGCTACAGCCTTGTGTACACCCGCCTTTATGCATCGTATTTTGATATTGAGAACGTGGCTTGTCTTGTTATTTTGTGCTTTTATTAAAATTTAAACCTGTCCATCTTCAATTCTTTGTCGAGTTTTGTTTTGAAGGAGAGGATGTTTTCAGCGTTCACTGTTTGCTGAGAAAGGTTGTTCCAGTCTAGGAAGATGCGTTGTGAAAAGGAGTGTTTCCTAATATCAAGTCTGCTTGGTGTCTTATACAATTTTTTGTTGTGGCCTCGTGTGCGGTTTGTTGTGATCATGAAGAAGTCCTCTTGATTGATGTCGTCAATGCCATTGGTAATTCTGTAGACTTGGATCAGGTCTCCTCTTCTTCTTCGGTATGCCAGACTTGGTAAGTTAAGATGTTTCAGCCTGTCTTCATAGTTTAAGTTTCTTATTTCTGGGACCAGCTTGGTTGCTCTCCGTTGTGTTCTTTCAAGGGTGTTGATGTCTACGGCGTAGTGCGGGTTCCAGATGGAGTCAGCATAGTCGAGATGTGGTCTCACTAGTGCTGTATATAATAATCGGAAGCTGCTACTGTCCAGATGTTTAAACGTGTGTTTGATGAGGCCTGTCATCTGGTTTGCCTTCTTTGCAATGGTGCCAATATTCTGTCGGAATTTTAGGGATCTGTCGAACGTTACACCGAGATCTTTTTCTGTTTCTGATGTGCTGTTGATTTCTGACACTTCCCCATCTTTACTTGTCATCGTGTATGTGGTGTTAAGTTTCGGCTTGCCAAAAGTCAGATGTTTGCATTTCGATGGATTGAAATGTAACTGCCATTTCTCTGACCACGATGTTAGTTTGTTAATGTCTTCTTGTAATAGCTTTTTGTCCATTTCACACCTCACATCTCGATATATTTTTGTATCATCGGCGAAGATCTTGAGTCCACTGTTTATACCGTCTGGTAGATCGTTGATGAACAGGATAAATAGAATGGGGCCAAGGCAAGGACACTTCCCTGAGGTATGCCACTTGTGACCTCTGCCCAATCTGATAGCTTCCCATTTACGACTACCCTTTGTCTTCGTCCCGTTATGAAAGCTGCGATCCACGCTGCCACCTCTCCTTGGATGCCATACGCAGTTAGTTTTTTGTGTGGCACTGTATCGAAGGCTTTCGCAAAGTCAAGATATATTGTGTCTACACATCCGCCCGAGTCAATGGTGGTAGTCCAATTCTCCATGACTTCTAGGAGTTGGGGGGTGCATGACCTGCCTGGTCTAAATCCATGCTGATCTTTGTGGAACATGTTGTTCGTAGTCATATGAGTCAGGAGATGGTCTCGAATAATGCTTTCCATAATCTTACATGCTATGCATGTCAAATTGATTGGCCGGTAGTTGGAAGCATGTCTTTTTGAGTTCTTCTTGTGTAGCGCTGTTATGTGTGCTGTCTTCCATTGAGCTGGGAGCACTCCATCCTTCAATGACCTGTTGAAGATCAAAAGGAGAGGCTCCACCAGTTCATTTCTCAGTTCATGTAGAACGTACGGGTGACATCTGTCTGGACCAGGTGACTTGTTTGTTTTAAGTTGGTTAATTTAGCCAGGACTTCTTCTGCTGTGATTTCAATGCTGATCAGCAGGTTTCCATTATGTCTGTCTTCGAGTGTCGGAATTTCCGTCAGATCTTCGTGTGAGAATGCACTTGTAAAAAAATTGTTTAGTGTGTCTGCTTTCTCTTGGTCTGTTTTTGCTGTTGTGCCATCATCCAAGTCAAATTCACTCATGGCAGATCTAACCTTTCTTCCATCTTGGACATAACGCCAGAACACCTTGGGGTTTTTGCTGACCTCTGTCGCAAGCTTCCGATCAAAGTCTTTTCTAGCTTTCCTTACAGCACTGGTCGCAATGTTTCTCACACGTGAGTATTCAACATAGTCTCTGTACTGTTTTGTCTCAGTGTACCTCTTCCAACTGTTGTACTTCTTTTTCACTTTCCTCATTGCATCGCTGTTCATCCACAAAGGCTTAACTCTCTTTCCTGTCACTGTCTGTTTCTTTGGTATGTGTTTATCAACCAGGTCTGAGAGTGTGCTGTTCAGTTCTTGCCACATCTTGTCCACACTTAGGTTATTCAGAGTCTCTTTCCAGTTTGTTTCTCTGAGTTTGCGCTTGATGTCAGTGTAGTTGCCTTTCTCAAACTGGTAACTTGCCTTCTCTTCACTCATTGTATCACAGTAGCAGTGGCATTCTGTCTCAATGATTATGTGGTCACTTTTCCCTAGAGGTGGCTTCTGTTTTATGTTTTGTGCCATATTTTCATCATTGGTGATTATCAGATCAAGAAGTGATGGTTCTTGATTTTGTCGATACCTGGTGGGGAAATTGACATGTTGGTGTAAAAAGCAGTCACTCAGGGTTTCGAGTAGTTCCGTTTCTAACGTGTAATGTTCTGGTACCGTCCATGTCTCCCAATCAATGTCTTTCATATTAAAGTCTCCGGTTATTAGGATATGTGTCACACCTCGACTGTTGCAGGCTGTTTTGATCAACTGAAGGAGTGTATCGTTGTTTTCAGAGTCACTGTTAGGACTAAGGTATACTACCCCTATCAGAAGTTTGTCCTTGTTTTTTAGACTGACTGTACACCAGGCAGATTCATTGAAGATGTCATCTGTGAGGGTCTCTTCTGGAATAGCTCTCAACCACTTTCTCACGTAAATTACAACCCCTCTACCTTCCAGGGTGTTTGGGAAAGCATCATAGCCATCTATGTCAATCATTTGTTTTGTTAGTGTTATGTCACTGGCTTTTTGGCAGACTTCGGTTACCGTGATAATATCTGGCATCTCACTAGCAATTAATGTCTTCAGCTCATCCAGTTTGTTAGTTAGTGTGTCAGCATTTGTTGACCAACATTTCAGTGTATTTTTGCAGTCTATGTGCTGTGCTTCGCCATCAATAACTTGTGCATTTTGTTCCTCTCCTTGTGCTTGTGGTGCTTTAATAAAAAAATTGTGCATGTGTTGAGGGTTTGGAACATCATTTTTTTATTAAGTATTCCCTTCGTCTTCGGGGGCTCCTCGAAAGGGCTGATGGTTGGCTGCTTGATGTGTGGATCTTCGGTCATGGGTTGTTGTGTTGATCATGTTTCCAGAAGTGCTACTTGCCCATTCTGATTGTGGTGTTGCATGTCTGGCTGTACAATGTGGAACATCTTGGTTGTTGTTTGGTCTTCTTTCTTTTTGGATGATGAGACCATTTTTGATGAAAAGATCTGTCTCACCTTCATGCTTTCTTGTGGCAAGTTCAGCACGCAATTTCCTGTTCTTTTCTCGTTCTTGAAACGTGAGGTCAGGTGTTATGAACACTTTCTTGAAGGCAGCATTTTCGGTGATCTCTCGAACTTTAGTAGCATTAGATAGCAGGGATATCTTCTGGGCAACGGTGTCGACTGTCACTTTCAGTAGTCTGTCTCTGTTTTCTCTTCTTTTATCCAGTCTAATGACTTCTTTCACTGTAAAGTCTGTGATGCCAATACATGCTGCTAGATCTGCTACAGACACCATATAATGATGTTTTCTCTCTTCTGTGTTGGCTGAGATTGATTCTTTCATATTGTGAACAATCACATTATATTTTCTGCATTCCCTGTCTCTATACTCACCCACCACTTTATTTACCTCTGCACTGATTGCTTCTGTCTGGCTGTTTGGGCTCATGGGATGATGAACAAGGGATGTACCTGTGGCTGTGCTGTTTGACAGTTGTTCTACATTTGCCGCCAGTACTGAGACCTTCATGGACAGATCTACTACACCTGACGCATGCGCAGACCGGTGCCCTAACCATCCATAACTTACTCTAACCATAACTAATTATAATAATAACTTTAGCCCTAATGAATACTTATTTATTCACTTCGTCTGATTATCAAGCTAACTATATTCCGTTGTATGACTCGTTCCAACGATTACGATATGACTAACCCCAACCATAAATAACTCAAACCATTACTAAATATAATAATGACATTAAGCTTAATTAATATTGTTAATTATGACATTTCACACTATTTATTCCCGTTGGCGTTTGGGCGTACGTAGGGGGTAGTGTTTTGAACTTAACAATAGTGTTTTGAAAGTACGCTTACAACACTACCGTAGTGTTTTCAGTGGGGTAGTGTTTTGTGCGTCCTACACCGGCATGTCGCGCATGAGTCATGGGTGTTTACTTAGAGGCCGACTTCAGCGAGGAGAACATTTGCGTGTTACACATCGCTGATAAACAAAACAAAGGGTAACAGGCCAAGATCGTTCGGAGATCGGCGAGTGACCGGGCTTCTCATGCGGCAGTTAGCGCTTCTGTCATCCGTTGTCACTAAATATGAACCACAAGAAGGTGCGTGTAACAATAGGATGGGTAATGCACAATTTGCCGACTATATTTGGCACAGAACGAAGTTATGTCAAATTATGACAAATAGTCACATATTATCGCTCACGGAAACAAAGGCTAAGGCATACCGCGTAGACAAAAAAGTAAAAACTGTTCTAGCGTAATTGTTTTAAGTTTAACGCATCAGTGAATATACTGCTGATTTGTTTTTTCGGCGTAAATTAATGTAATGATCAGAATTTGTTTCGTCATGAACCAAGGGGAACTTATGTTAATTTACACAAAATCCAAACCCACTCTCTTGCGTCAAAGCAAAGCCAAAGGCTTCACACAGTTCAGTGAATATACAAAAAACTATTTAATTTTAAAGTACAGCTCCACTTGCAGAATTAGGCACTGTTATACATGTGTACATTCAAGCTAAATAAAATTACACTTAAAATGTACTTCTTTCCTTATAGAAAAAAACGTCTTATTTGTTTCCCTCACTTGTTACATACATGTAAGATATAATTATTCACCTTATACATGTAAGATATATTGTATTTGCTATCATAATGTATTAGTAATCAATTTCTATTGTATTGGCAATTGTCTCATAAATAAAACCCGGTACCAACTGTGCATTCGATGTGTACAAAACTCCTAAAGATATATGTGAATATATGAATAACTGCAAGATATATATTGCATATATGAATTTGTTAGACTATATTATATTGTTGCACCAATTGCCATATGATGTTTATTTTATTTTATATCCATACGTACACACATACATACTTGTACGTACATGCAAACCCTCCTTTTGTTCTTTGCTTCGTTTCTTTCTCTCAGTTTGTCATAAGAACAATGAATATGAATATTATCTTTGAATTGAACTGTTTTTTATTAATTAATTATTGATGAATCCAACACTGCAAGATTTAAAGGTGGCTCTCACGATAGTGACCTTGCGGTCTTAGTGAGAGTCTCTCTGGTCAGTACAGTAACATCGTATCAACTAATTTTCTTTTCTACAAATGTAAATATTAACTATTATGTTATTTAGTAGTTTTTATTTGTTAACAAATTACACCATGTATGTATGTCTTCACGTTGATGCACATATATTATGTCTTCACGTTGATGCACATATATTATGTCTTCACGTTGATGCACATATATTATGTCTTCACATTGATGCACATATATTATGTGTCAATATATACTTTACAATGTTTATTATTTATATATATATATTATGTCTCAATATATACTTTACGATGTTTAATATTTGTATATATTATGTCTCAATATATACTTTACGATGTTTATTATTTATATATATTATGTCTCAATATATACTTTACGATGTTTATTATTTATATATATTATGTCTCAATATATACTTTATAATGTTTATTATTTTGCCATTGGTTCTTGTACGTAATGACCAAAATAAACTACCGGGTATATGCATTGTCATTACTTCTCTTAATATCATTGCCAAACCCGTTACCAGTACAATTAATCCATCTCTTCTTAGTGGTAAATTTCCTCAAAAACTAAAATTAAAAATAGCAAAAGTTGTTCCCATGCACAAAAAAGATGATAATCATAACTTCAACAACTACAAACCAATATTTCTTTTGCCATGCATATCCAGTCTTTGAAAAAATTGTTTATACTCAATTATTAGATTATCTCACTTGTAATAAGCTGCTCCATCCAAATTAGTATGGCTTCAAAGCTGAATATTCTACTGAACTGGCAATATCTGAATTAGTTGACAGAAAATACTTAAATCTCGACAATAAAGGGTTGCCAATGGCAGTATTTCTGGATCTGTCAAAGGCTTTTGACACAATTGATCATACAATCCTTGTCAACAAACTCAAATATTATGGCATAAAAATACTGAATTAGAATGGTTTAAAACTATTTACTACACAGACATCAATATGTATAATTTAATCACATACAATCACCTTTAGAAATGATTACTACTGGAATCCCCCATGGTTCAATTCTAGGGCCATTGTTATTTCTAATATACATCAATGATCTTTCAACAGCAAGCACCAATTTCTGTCCAGTCATGTATGCAGATTACACTACCCTGCTGAGAACACTAAATACATTTACACCTGATCAAAATAATGACTTGGCTACATCCAACAACATAAATTCACAATTGACTAAAATAACAGGTTGGCTAGCAGTAAATAAACTGTCCCTGAGTGCTGCAAAAAATCAAGATTTTTCACTATAAACAGAGAAAATTAAAAAACCACAAAATACCTAATATATAATTCAATAACATACCTATAAAATGGGTGACACAATTTAAATTTCTTGGAGTAATAATAGACTGTAGCTTAACATGGTCTCCCCATCAAAATGTTATAGCTAACAAACTATCAAGGATATGTGGTATTCTTACTAGTAGAACACTACATACCAACATATACCATAAAGATAATACATTCTTCGCTATTTATGTCACACCTGAGCTATGGCATATTAGCTTGGGGCGGCAAAATAGACAAACGAATAAACAAACGACAAAAACAAGCAATTAGATCTATATCAAATAGTAAATATAATTCACACAGTACACCTTTAGTTAAAGAAATATAATTATTAAAAACAGACAACCTTTCTAAACTGTCATGCATTAAATTTTTTCTGCAGATACAAAAATGGAACCATTCCAGAATACTTTAAAGACATGTCCACTGCTGATGAAAATGTATCAAATAGACCAAAAAGACAAAGAAAGGCATCCCAGTGCTTTACTGATACAATAAATAAATTTCCCCAAAACTACGACTGTAACATCCAAATTAAACAAACTAATACAATATATTGCCACCTTTGTATCAGACACACCGTACCACAATTACTCCAAGAAAACTTTCTTCCACAAATTGCCATGGAGAAAATGAACACCCACACATATCAAGGCTTTGTAAAATACTCCAAAAATATATCATAAATAAATATGACACAGAATATAATTTTAGTAACTGCTACATCTGCAAACAGAATATGCCAACTGAAGCTGAAATGTATGGTATGTTCTCGTAATCATTATATAATCATGATCAACTGTGTTAATTAAGACTACATAATATATTATACTGAATATCACCTGGTAATAGCACCTCTATGCATATATATGCATATGTTTGTGTTGTGTTTACAATATTATTATAATGAGCCACCTGTCACCTGATGGATGACGTAGTGTTGATGACGCGGACACACGGTCCCAAGATTTGAATTTATGTAAAAGCCGCAGTGCGCGGGTGCGAGTCAATAAATGAACAGTTATCGTTCTGCATAAATACGACTTTGACTGAGTCTGTATCTAAACCATTAGATACAACATCTGGCGACGAGGTACACTACAACCCACAGACGCCTAAGCAGTGGAAACGAGCTACGGAGTTGGACTGGAATTCTCTAAACTGTGAGTTTATGAACAGAATACGCCGCCGTTTTGAACAAGACCGGTGCTCGCTCTGCTGACGTCATTGCTACTTCTGGCGTGCGGCATGAACACGGCTGTAACTACTACGTCAACAGCTGATCTCGTAACTCCACAAAAACACACTGCTTCGTCTACAATGGCTCTACCCACGTTCGCACAGTTTGACATGCGAATGGATGGCAATTTGGGACCTCGTTGGAGGAAATGGTTTGACCGTTTTGAAAGGTTGACCACGGCCATGGCAGTCAGCGAGCCGACGCGCATGCGCGCGTTGCTTCTCCATTACGCGGGACACGAAGTCGACGAGCTATTCGACACGCTGATCGTGCCTGACGTTACCGATGACGTCAATGTTTACCAAGCAGCCGCCAACGCACTGACTGACTATTTCACGCCGAAAACGAACACCGCTTTCGAGATCTACAGCTTTCGCCAAGCTGCACAAGGTGAGACGGAAACGATTGACAATTACGCAACACGGCTACGCAAATTGGCAAAATCCTGTGACTTTGCAAACGTTGACAGGGAGATCGCTAACCAAATCATTTTTGCATGTCAATCTAAGCCGCTACGCAGACGTGCACTGCGGGACGATCTATCGCTAGACAGGCTGATCGCCGCCGCTAGAGCGCTCGAGTTGAGCGAACAACAAGCAAGCGCCGTCGAAGGTAGGACGAAAGCTGATCGTCCAATCAACGCAACTTCTTCACAGTCATCCGCCAGGGGAAGACACACGTCAAGAAATCGCAATTTTGGCAACAGAGGTGAGCGTTACAACTCGACCAATCGCTCCAATGCTACAAGCAGACACGCTAAGGCCTGCAATTACTGCGGTAATCAACTACCACATCGTTCTGGTTGCCCGGCGCGAGGCAGGAAGTGCAATGCGTGCCACAAGGTCGGCCATTTTGAATTAGTTTGTCGATCATCACAGCGCGCTACCCAGCATGCATCACGTCCAATGTCGCGACATCCGGTTGCGAACACCGTGACAACACACGCTGCTACCAACGATGACGAACGAGAGTACGTGTTCACTTCGTGCACAGACGAGCAAGTCCACGTCGCTCTGGGAAGGCAGCACATCCCAAAACGTCTCATCCAGGTTCAAGGTCAGCAGGTAGAAATGATAGTCGACACAGGAGCATCAGTTAACATTCTTGAATCGCACACGTATGACAGCCTACATGTGAAGCCAGCATTGCAGCCCACGACAACTCGCGTGTTCCCGTACGGCGCGACAACGCCGCTGTCTGTGTTTGGCATGGCGAACTTCGAATTGGAGCATACTGTTGAGCAACTAACAGTGCCTTTTCATGTTATTGAAGGCAGCAGTGGAAATTTGCTTGGCTATGCAGCAGCCGAGAACCTTAAGATACTGACGATGGCGAGACAAATCACGACAGCTGATGACGACAAGGTCAAGGTCATAGAGGACTACAGCGACCTATTCGCAGGAATGGGAAAGGTCAAGGACAGGCTGATCACACTGCACATTGACGAGACTGTCACGCCAAAACAACAAAAGCATCGCCGCATACTGTTCCACATACGTAAGGACGTTGAACAGGAACTAGCACGACTCGAAGCAGACGACGTGATCGAGAAGACGGACGGGCCGACGCCGTGGGTGAGTCCGATTGTCGTTGTGCCAAAGAAGACGGGAGCCGTGCACATATGTGTGGACATGCGAGAAGCCAATAAAGCAGTAAAGCGAGAGAAACATCTAATGCCCACCATCGATGACCTAATAACAGATCTGAATGGCGCGACAATGTTCAGCACACTCGACCTGAGAGCCGGATATCATCAATTGGAACTCGACCCTGAAAGTCGACACATCCGGACATTCAGCACACACGTCGCTCTCTACAGGTACAAGCGGTTAATGTTTGGCATTAACGCCGCTTCGGAAATATTTCAGAATACGATCGCAGAACTTCTACACGGCCTGAATGGATGCAGAAACATTTCAGACGACATCATCGTCCACGGCAAGACGCCTGCAGAACACGATGCGAATTTGAGAGCAGTCTTAGACAGATTGCGAGAAAACAACGTTCGCCTGAAACGAGAAAAATGCAAATTCTCGCAGCCAACCGTCACTTTCTACGGACACGTTTTCGGTGCGCATGGACTGCGTGCTGATCCGAAGAAACTCGATTCAATTTCGAAGGCGAGTCGACCAACAAACCCATCAGAAGTACGCTCTCTACTTGTCATGGCGCAGTACGTGTCTCGATTCATTGCCGACTTCGCCAACATCGTTGCACCACTGCGAGAACTGACCAAACAAGATGAACTGTGGAATTGGCAGCCTAAACACGAACAATCGTTCCAGGCGCTAACACACACGCTGACGAACACGAGCACGATGACCTACTTCGACCCCAACAAGTCGTCGGAAGTATTCGTCGATGCCAGCCCTCTCGGCTTAGGGGCTATTCTCACGCAAAGTGGAAAGGTAGTCAGCTACGCAAGCCGAGCACTCTCAGACGTCGAAGGAAGGTACTCTCAAACAGAACGTGAAATGCTAGCAGTTGTTTGGAGCGCAGAGCATTTCCACCTATATCTGTACGGTGCAAGCTTCACGGTCTACACAGATCACCAGCCACTACTCGGAATATTCAAGAGTCAGCATCCTACGTCCGCACGGATTGAGCGATGGAGATTGCGTCTACTTCCCTACCAGTTTGAACTGAAGTATCGACCCGGAAAAGACGACCGGAATCCAGCCGACTACATAAGTCGACACCCATATGCGAAAGGAGCAACCGACTCGACCGAGGAGTACGTGCGATACATCTGCAATGCAGCTATCCCAAAAGCCATGACCGCTGTCGAGGTCAAAGAGCAGACGGCGACAGATGTAGTTCTGCAAGCCGTCACCAGGGCTATACAAACTGGTCGCTGGGACGACACACTCGTTCACGACTACGTCCATGTCAAAAACGAACTGACAACATGCAGTGGCATCGTACTAAGAGGTACCCGTATCATACTGCCGTCTACTCTACAGCAAAGAGCAGTTGAACTTGCACACGTGGGTCACCAGTTGTGAAGACAAAAATGTTACTACGCGAGAAAGTTTGGTTTCCCGCAATTGACAGCATGGCCGAGAGGCAGATCAAAAGTTGCCTGGCTTGTCAAGCTACAATTAGCACACCCATGACACCTGAGCCGATGATCCCAACGCCGATTCCGTCAGCACCATGGAAGAATCTGTCAGCTGATTTCCTGGGACCATTACCTACAGGCGAGCTGATACTAGTAGTCATTGATGACTTCAGCAGATTCCCGGAGGTGGAGATAGTCACGTCGACTGCAGCCTCCACCGTGATCCCCAAGTTGGCATGTTCGCTCGTCACGGCATCCCGGATGTACTCAAATCAGACAACGGCCCGCCATTCAACGGCAGTGAACTAACCAAGTTCGCACACTATCTCGGGTTCGAACACAAGAAAATAGCTAACGGCGAGGCAGAACGCTTTATGGCTCCTCTAATGAAAGCCATCAGACGGGCACACGTGGAACAACGGAGTTGGAAACAGGAGCTGTACAACTTCCTTCGGCAATATCGCGCCACACCACACTGTACGACAGGTGTATCGCCCGCGGAAGCACTGTATGGAAGGAAACTAAACGTCACACTCCCACAACTCCCACAACAGACTCGCGCTTCTGAGATTCATGAGAAACTGCGACGTCGCGACACAGACAACAAAGCGAAATCGAAAGTCTACACTGACAAACGACGAAAGGCAAAGCGATCTCAACTACAAGTTGGGGAAATGGTTCTCGTCCGACAACCTCGGAGAAACAAGTTAACAACACCATTCGACCCGCGACCACTCGAAGTCGTACGACGTACAGGAACTCTCGTAACAGCTAAAAGAGGGATGTACACGATCACACGAAACATCTCGCATTTCAAACGATTGAATGTGACACATTCCCTACCACACGACACGTACCATAACGACGCCGACGATTTCGACAACACGCGCGACGACACGCTCGCAAGACCAACGCTGAAGCCGTGCCTGTCGTCGCAAGTCGTTCGACGTTCCAGCAGGTTTCGTAAACCGCCCGTGAGGTTCAAATATTTCACTGAATAAGAAAGAGTGATGTGCTGGCAACCTTTCCTCTAGTTCTATTTCACGTTTGTACACACGTCGATTATGTGAATACGCTTTTAACACTTCATCAAAGAGTGATGTGCTAGTAACCCCTCCTCTACATCGATCGTATAATTAATTATTGTATTTTTAACATAGTATAAGCGTATTTCGAACTTTAGTATTTGCATGAGCCCAGTACTGACTTTAATTCCAAGTAGGGGAAGAATGTTGTGTTTACAATATTATTATAATGAGCCACCTGTCACCTGATGGATGACGTAGTGTTGATGACGCGGACACACGGTCCCAAGATTTGAATTTATGTAAAAGTCGCGGTGCGCGGGTGCGAGTCAATAAATGAACAGTTATCGTTCTGCATAAATACGACTGACTGAGTCTATATCTAAACCATTAGATACAACAGTTTGTATATGTGTATATATATACATGTATGTATATATATATGTATAACCAGCCAACATATTATCAAAGCAGTTGGTATTGAAGCTCCTCATAATACAATCTGTAAATGACAAATCTGGAACTAATGTATTATTTTTCCTATCTATATTTTAATTGTAACCTTTATTTTTTCTATCTTATTTACTCTTCTGTAATTATTGTAAAAAAATAATGATAAAAAGTATTTGACTCTCGATATGCCAAAAGGCTTCCTTGTCCACCTGCCATCTAGAGTTAATTATCTGGGCGGCAATCTTATTAAATCTAATGATAATTATTTTGATTTACATTTTATTAACACTTATTCACATAAAAAAAAAACGTATTCACACTGTGTAGTAGTAGTAGTAGTAGTGGTAATAGTTTTATTAGGGCTACTGCACTGTTGTATCTGCAACTCATCATTTGTATCTATGTACACTCTAGTCAAACAACACCAGTAAAGACTACTGCACCATATGCAGTCAAATGGACGCTTGCACGATAGTGATCTCTCAAAGCCGGCCTCCCTGGTTCATCAAGACCATGTAAATTGTGTACAAACTCTCATTTAACTCTGTATGCACGTATGATCTAAACAAATAAACTTCACTTCACTGCTCCCTACAAAAATAAAGGAAATAAATAAATTAAATTTGTTTATTAAAACTTTGTTGGAATGTCTTACACTTCTAAATTAAAGGCTATGTCTGTCTTACCTTAAGGGGCAGTTAGGATTACCTTGGCTTAGCCCTAGGCCTATCACTGTCTTGGCTGGCATGTGGTAAAGCGCCTTAACATTATGCCATTTGACTTCGAATCTGACTTACTCTTTTCGTTATTGAACATTAAATAAACATGGCCTAATGTGCTAAAAAAATTAATTGCAAATGCCAGTTTAACGTTAACTTATTCCTGTTCTCAGAAATCCTATTATAATCCCAACTTGTACTATCGTTGCTCATAATTCATCAAGCACTTTATATAGCGTCTGTTACGGTTTTAGATTGGTCATCCGCGAAGCCATGTTGCCTTTGACAAGTTGTTCCAAGCATCAAAAGATGGCAACGTCACTTTACTGGAAGCTGTCCTTGGCTCGACTGCAGTGGACATCAACCAGGTTGGCTGCAATGGGAAGACAGCACTATTCCATGCAATATCAGCACAACACACAAAGGTTGTTCATATTCTGCTTAAATATGGTGCCAATATTCATCTGGCTAGTTTTGTGTCCCACCATCGAGACTTTGTTGGCAGCCAACTCAGCTGTTGTGATGAGCTGCCTATAATTACAGCAGCCAGGGTTGGTAGCGTTGGCATTGTATCAACCCTGCTCGAAGCTGGTGCCAATCCCAATGTCCAGTCGCTATGTCATGCCCATAATGGCGGCATGAAAGTGACCAACGACAAGACGCCACTGCATTTTGCATGTAAGCATTCGGATGACGAAATGGTGATATTACTGCTGCATTATAACGCCAAGGTGAACATTCGCGATAAGCAGAACGAACTGCCCCTGCACATAGCTGTGCGCTGTAAGCAGTGCCCAAAGCAGAACAGTATCATCAAAGCACTCTGCAGTCATTACTCAGATGTGAACGCGGTGAACAAGATAGAATGCTCGCCACTATACCTGGCGTCATTCTACGGCTGCAACACAAAGGTTGAGCTGCTGTTGTCACATGGCGCCAACATCAACCAGTGCAGTGAACGAGAGAGCAGCTACGGCACAGCGCTCCACATTGCTGCCGTGAAAGACCGCTCTGCCCTTGCATGGCTGCTCATTTCACATGGGTCCAAACTTGCTCTCCGTAACGGCCTCCAATACACTCCACTGCAACTTAACATCAACACTCACAGCTCAAGCGAGATTGCCACACTGCTCATCTATCACGGTGCCAACATGGACGGCGTCGACAAGTTCGGTTACACCGTCCTCGGGGCGTGTATCCGCAACATGCGACTCGACTGTGAACGACTTGCCCGGCTTGCTGTCTGTGCTGGGTATGATCTCAGACAGGACAAGTGGCTTCATCTGATGGACAGTGATAACAAGGAGGGGATGACTCAATGTCAAGATGTGGTGTCGGATAACCCAGAGATTCCTATTCCGTCTGGAAGAGTGCTGCAGTTGTGTCGATGGCTGCGTCAGAGACAGACAAACGCATCTGCTTTGTCAGACCTCTGTCGCATCACCATACGAAAGGTGTTGAGTGCATCTGTCGAAGGACGCAGCATTGTTATGTGTGTGGAACACCTGCCATTACCTACGTCACTGAAAGAATTTTTGTTACTGAAAGAATTCACTGAATCCTCTTGAAGTGATGTCCTGTGAGAAGTTTTGAATGTTCAACCAACTGTTATTTATTACTTAGCTTATACGTGTATGTGCCACTGGTTTGTGTTCAAAAGGCGTTCGTTTTCTGTTGCAAAACGAGTACATTTGCATCTTCCCTAGAATATCATAAGCCTATGTCATACATCGGTGAAGCTGTGCAAATAATTAGTTGCATATACAACATAATTTGTCAGAACTGCAACAATTATGTTTTACAGTAACTGTTCCATTAAAGTGCAAAGATAAATATCTCTCTTAATTTTATAGCACAAAATATCTCTTAAGTATTATTTTTTAGGAGAGCGTGTCCCCTTAAGTATTTAAGTAATAGCTGAAGACAGGTGTTCAGTCTTGGAACCATGAAATGGTGGTGCTAAGGTCTCATGTTGCTAGTACTTCTAAGGCGTTGTGTTCGTGTCGTTCTGTTTGAATGTATGCAACAGTCAAGAAGATGTCAAGGATTCATTGCTGTACACATAGAAAATGTTGAAATTTACCACCTGCCAGTTTTGTTGCAAAGAGTATTATTGATGTAGCATTGTTTGACGTTCTTATTGAGTTAATTGTAAGAAGTTGTTACGTTGGGTGATTTTTTTAGGTTTTACATAGTACGATTTATTGTGTGGTTTTTATGGATTTTACATTAATGGTATTTATTTATTAGTATGTTATATAAATAATGTACAGGCGTGCTTGAGAGGCATTGCAAGGTCTAGTGGGCTCAGTCGGAACGCGTGTGCATAGTTTTATGGGACATCCATGTTTAGTAGCATATACTCATATTTGGTGCTCTTTCTATGTATGTTTTATGGATTCATAAATTGATTTGCATATTATGAGTCAAATGTTTACTGATTAATTCTGATAGCACCACGTAATCAAAATTAATATACATTGTGTCTGTGATGTGTAAAATGTTCGTTCCGGTATGAAACATTGTAGTAATTAGTATTTAAGGACTGTATTACACAGTGCGACAATCATAAGTAGTTGATGCGAATTGAGTGATTGTAATAAATCCTGCTGAACTATGAGTGATTGTAATACATCCTACTGAACTACACAAATGATCTTCCATTTGACGAGAAGGTAAATTTATACCAATCCTACAAATCAAGGGATCATCTTCCAGTTACGCGTTCATAACATCGTGGGAAAACTACTCACTGCGCGCACACCGAATGCATCAAATGTGACCCCTCACAGTACGCCCGTATGGCTCCCTCGCGCACTCTACGAAATTACCTAGTTCACTTCCCAAGTCACGCACCACATACGCAATCACCCCACACAGGCACAGGCATTCGCGCACGCACGCACTCACACACGCACACAAAACCTCGCACACATACACACCACACTCGCACGCACACACGAAGGGGGCCTATGCGTACTCGTTCTTTGTAGATGGTCCAAACACATTACTTGGACTAGGTATCTTTTATTTTAGCATGACGGATATTAATATATGTACATATTTGCGCAATGTATTTATTATTAAGGGCCAACAACAAAGTACGTCGTGTTGTTTAATTTTGGATATTTGTCACGTTTCGTCACGCTGGTTTGTTGACCCGTCTAAATTTCCGTTCGTTTTGGATATGGAGCGCTTTATTGAATCATTGTTCACACATAAACTGTACGTTACAGGTAATAAAAAATATTTAAAAAATCGTTACGTAACGCTTACCCAGAAACCCCCATCTCCATGTAACGCTTACTCAGAAACCCCCAATATGTACCGCTTACTCAGAAACCCCCATCTCCATGTAACGCTTACTCGAAAACCCCCCATCTCCATGTAACGCTTACTCAAAACCCCCCATCTCCATGTAACGCTTACGCAGAAACCCTCCATCTCCATGTAACGTTAACTTAGAAACCCCCATCTCCATGTAACGCTTCGACACACTTATTCATTAACCTCACACCTAAGCGTGACGTACTTTATGGGTGATTTTTAGTATTTTTCGGCAACGATGCTGTCAAAAATTACTGGATTTTGAAAAGTTTGTTTTACGAGTACATTTGACTGAAACAACCTGTAGTCCAGAATACTCAATGACCTCCGCATGCGCCCGGTTCGCCTTCTAGGGCCTACTCACTGACCAGCGTGACGCAATTATCAACGCGGTTGGTCAAGTCAATTCAGTGCAAACACATGGTCGAGAGTTGTTCGACATTTATTTGTTGGGCAAACGTAGACCCTATATCGGTGTAGTCTTGTGCGTTTAATTAAATACTCGTGGTCAGTGACCAGTCCGTCCGAATCTCGAAATCAGAAAGTGACCCACGGTCAGTTACAAGTATGACTGCATTTGTGGATTGTTTCTACAAAGACAGTTATTATTAGGCCCACTAGTTGCATAATTGGAACTCCTGCGCGAGTTATTCTATGAGACACGGACTGTGTTACCTGGCGTTACACGGGGGACAGAGCAAATAAGACACATTTTCTAGATAAAACCCAGTCGATCTGAATGTATGGGTATCTACAAGTTCAGTGATGTGAATGCACCCTACATCCCGTGCACTTGTACGTAACCCACATGTGTCTGAATAGGGCCTACCAGTAATAGTTTGCAGTGTGCCTTTGTGTGTAGGTCAGCCAGTCCTTATACACTGATCGTTATATATACATTGTGCCTTTGTGTGTAGGTCAGCCAGTCCTTATACACTGATCGTTATATATACATTGTGCCTTTGTGTGTGGGTCAGCCAGTCCTTATACACTGATCGTTATATATACATTGTGCCTTTGTGTGTAGGTCAGCCAGTTCTTATACACTGATCGTTATATATACATTGTGCCTTTGTGTGTAGGTCAGCCAGTCCTTATACACTGATCGTTATATATACATTGTGCCTTTGTGTGTAGGTCAGCCAGTCCTTATACACTGATCGTTATATATACATTGTGCCTTTGTGTGTAGGTCAGCCAGTCCTTATACACTGATCGTTATATATACATTGTGCCTTTGTGTGTAGGTCAGCCAGTTCTTATACACTGATCGTTATATATACATTGTGCCTTTGTGTGTAGGTCAGCCAGTCCTTATACACTGATCGTTATATATACATTGTGCCTTTGTGTGTAGGTCAGCCAGTCCTTATACACTGATCGTTATATATACATTGTGCCTTTGTGTGTAGGTCAGCCAGTCCTTATACACTGATCGTTATATATACATTGTGCCTTTGTGTGTGGGTCAGCCAGTCCTTATACACTGATCGTTATATATACATTGTGCCTTTGTGTGTAGGTCAGCCAGTCCTTATACACTGATCGTTATATATACATTGTGCCTTTGTGTGTGGGTCAGCCAGTTTATACATGATCGTTATATATACATTGTGCCTTTGTGTGTAGGTCAGCCAGTCCTTATACACTGATCGTTATATATACATTGTGCCTTTGTGTGTAGGTCAGCCAGTTCTTATATACTGATCGTTATATATATACATTGTGCCTTTGTGTGTAGGTCAGCCAGTCCTTATACACTGATCGTTATATATACATTGTGCCTTTGTGTGTAGGTCAGCCAGTCCTTATACACTGATCGTTATATATACATTGTGCCTTTGTGTGTGGGTCAGCCAGTCCTTATACACTGATCGTTATATATACATTGTGCCTTTGTGTGTAGGTCAGCCAGTTCTTATACACTGATCGTTATATATACATTGTGTCTTTGTGTGTAGGTCAGCCAGTCCTTATACACTGATCGTTATATATACATTGTGCCTTTGTGTGTAGGTCAGCCAGTCCTTATACACTGATCGTTATATATACATTGTGCCTTTGTGTGTAGGTCAGCCAGTCCTTATACACTGATCGTTATATATACATTGTGCCTTTGTGTGTAGGTCAGCCAGTTCTTATACACTGATCGTTATATATACATTGTGCCTTTGTGTGTGGGTCAGCCAGTCCTTATACACTGATCGTTATATATACATTGTGCCTTTGTGTGTAGGTCAGCCAGTCCTTATACACTGATCGTTATATATACATTGTGCCTTTGTGTGTAGGTCAGCCAGTCCTTATACACTGATCGTTATATATACATTGTGCCTTTGTGTGTAGGTCAGCCAGTCCTTATACACTGATCGTTATATATACATTGTGCTTTTGTGTGTAGGTCAGCCAGTTCTTATACACTGATCGTTATATATACACTGTGTCAGCGTAGATCTACTTCATGTTGCCAAGTCCACGACGCAGCGGCCGTTTTCCTGAAGTATTTGCCGGGTGCGCGTGGTTCGTGCAATTGCTAAGTTTACGCGCAGTTTACGTTCCAAACAACTGATTTATCCCATAAAAGGTGAGAATCTGGACACGCATGGGGGTATTTTGAAGATAATATAGGCCTTATGTCCTATTCAAAGGGTCGTAGATTAATTTGTGAAAGTTTGGCGCTCGAGGTTCAAGCCGTCTAAGAGGAAAACGTTAACCTACCCGCATACATACGCAAGCTCGATTATAAGTAGATTTCGCTCCGAACATTAACCTCACACTTCTTCTGCATGCGTTCTAAGGAAACGATGAATTCTACATTAGCCTACGTACATGATTGATGCAGGCAAGTTCAGAATGTTACGTCGGTGATTGATATCGAAAGTGTCAATGAAACCTATGATGGTTATTATGGCAGGCAGATTGTTTGTTCAAATTGTTTGTTCGGATTCCCTGTATTAGTCGCATATTTAAATAATATACACCTGCACTACTAAATGGGAATATAATTTGACCGAAGAGAGCCATACGTTCTGTTCTTGGGCCTTTGCTTTTTACTCTTTACACCACGCCACTAAGCTCTGTTATACAAAGACATAACTTGGATAATCATCTTTATGCTGATGATACTTAGATATACATTTCGTTAGCTACCCAGGATACGCTCCCTTAACCAACTTAGTGATATTGCCTCCAAGATATCCTCCACTGAATGACTGACAACAAATTGAAAATAAATGCAAATAAAACTGAATTTATCATTATTTGTACTCCAATGCAGCGTAGTAAACTTGATGATTTCTTCCCTACGCGTATTTTGAATCAGTATATCACGCCAGCAACTTCGGTGCGGAATTTAGGAGTGGTCTTTGATAGTAACTTCAATTTCCGACAACACATATCTCAAATGTGTCGCTGCTGTTTTTTTTAATAATATTCGTGATCTTCGCCGTACTCGCCGTAATATGTCATTTTCTATTGCTAAAACTATTGCAACAGCGCTTGTTACCAGCAGATTTGACTATTGCAATTTCCTCCTTTATAATATTGCTAGCAAGGATATTAGAAAACTTCAACGTGCACAAAATTGTTTGTCAAGGGTAGTTACAAGATCTCCTCGTTTGTCTGCATTGGCTTCCTGTACGATATCGTATAATATTTAAGATCTGTACCATTACATGCCAGGCACTGTCCAGTAAGCAACCATCTTATTTGCATTCATTGCTTACTCCTGTAAGAAAACCTATCCAACTTCGATCATCTAGTTCTGACCAATTTTTTTTTCCTAGAGTCAACAATAGCATTGGAACTAGGGTTTTTTCTGTTGCTGCACCAACTCTTTGGAATATGCTCCCTCTTAGTGTTAGATCAGTTGAAATATTACAGAATTCCTTTGTCATTTAAAAAACTTATCTTTACAACCTTACATATCCGCCATAGCTCTCTAGCGCCTTGACCCATCTGCTGACAACTGGAATACTGCCTATGGATTTTGAGACCAATCCTTTTGTCTTGATGCGCCTCTGAGCTTGGTTTCCAAGGATTTAGGCGCAACAGAAATAATCTTATTATTATTATTAGATGGGTGTTCCCCAGGCAAAGTTTTGTTGATTCACTGCAATCAAACATATATCAATGTTAGTTCAAAACAATTTATTTATAGCTAATGCATAGAACGCATAAGTGATATAAATGAGTCATTTTGTTATGATATCGGGAAATTAAAATAGAGAAATACGACTTTATTCATGTAAGAAAATACAAAAAGTATAACAATAACGCCCCAAGTATGCTAAGTATAGTAATGGACGATAGTGGGCTGTGGTAAACATTACACATTAAATCATTACAATGCAGCATAACAACAATATCGTCATAATTGAAAATAAACAACTTGGCGCAATTTGACATATATTAAAACCTATTCGTCTTATTATCTTCGCTACAGGGGAAACACACAAGATCTGTACGATATGTCCTCGCCACGTACCAGGTTCATCGACTGGTCGTGTATCGTTTGCCTCTTTCCCTCTTTTGTTGTTTGAGTTGCAAGTCAATGCTACATTCCCTAAAAGTTAAAGATGGTTAAAATGCCTCTCTCAAATGTGTTGCATTGCTCTAACGAGTGGTGATATTTTCTTTAAAAAACGGTTCCTCTCACTGTCTACAAACGTACACGTTCGCCTGGAAAAAGAAGCCTGCTTCCTGTTGAACTCAACGGCTTCCTGATAATTTTATTCACGATTTTGCATGGCATTGAAAGAAAGGTGTTTTCTCCTGCAACCGCTGCATTCAGGGAAAGTGTGTTTCACACGTGTAATGCACGGTATTGCAGAACACAAAGTGTGACAGTTTCAAACACATACATTATATATGTGTTATTGTTTTGTCATTGCGATGGTATTATAAATGTAGAATGTAGTTTATAAATGTAGAATGACTGCTGTAAATACTAACAACGGTATATATGTTATTACAATAATTCAACTAAGACGCAATGTACAGAGGTATACATAATATATTTCTTCATTATACCCCTTTTTCTAGCATTGTGAATTACTTTAATTACTATAAACTGTACTATTATGTGTTTGAAAATAAACATATTGACTAACTGATTGATTGGTTGATTTATTGATTCGTTCATTGGCTGGCTGCATTTCTTTCACATTTAACAACGATGGAAACACGATACTAAATCAGAAGTAGATCCTGCAGTATTAGTTACATAACAATTCTCATGTCGTTTTCTTGTGCTAAGCAGAACATTTTAAAATATCACATATCTGACAATATGCAGTATAGGCCCTATACATACCTACTGTTTACAAAGGGCACCAGTAAACATGCCCTGACATGGCATCATTCCACTGAGTGGAGCTATGCCACAGTAAGACCAAGTGTCCGTCAGGGGATCGTACTTCTCAAAGACAGACGGTTCTTGATCACCACCCCAACCCTCTGTCACTAGTATACACCCGCGCCACACTACGGCAATGACTTTGCTATAGTGTTGACGTGGCCGACACAGCCTTGTCCAGCTGTCCGAGGCCGGCTGATATTTAAAACATCTGCCCTCGTGGCCTCCCACCACATAAATCCAATTGTCCAGGGTGACCGCCCCACTGCCTTTGCACACACCTGGCACGTCCGCCAATATGCGCCATTGATCATGTGCCGCGTCGTACACCTGTGTACAGCGCAATGTCGTTCCCCTCGCATCGGCACCGCCAAACACGAAGATCCTCTTACCGTACGTGGCAATGACGGGGTCAAAGACCGCCTGGGGCATGTCAGACAAGGGCGACCACTGTCGTTCCCTAAGATTCATACACTCAACCGACGCGAACACTTTGCCAATAAGATGTCTCCCTCCCACCACGTAGACAGTGTCGCCGAATGAGACACTGCCGTGGTTGCATCGTGCGGTGGTCAGCGATGGCATCTCTTCCCACTTCCTCGTCGTCAAGTTGTACAGCCAGCAATGGCCCACCGTCCTACGTTTGCCCCCACCAGTCACTAACAGACCTCCGTCCACACAACACACGCTGTACAACACACGGAACGACCGTGGCAGCTCTGTCAGCGGCTCCCAACAACTGGCCTCATCGTCATAGAACTGGCAGAGGTTGCACTCCAAAGCTGCATTGCCTGTTGAACGATCCGCCCTACCAACCACAACAAGGCAAGCAGTCGCTTTCGTTCGGAAGTTTGTGCGGGGCAATGTGCGGCTACTGCTGGTTTCATGCTGGTGCACGGGTTCTGTCTGGAACACGACTGCCTCGTGCAGATACTCAAGGCACGTGGGGTCAACAGGTCACACGAGGCCTGCGTGCGCAACAGGAAGTTGCGCGTGCAGTACGGCAGGCGGACATATTGTAGAATCGTCTCTAGCGAAGACTTCCTGATGTCAAGGTCATGCCGGACCCAACACAGCACGGCCCGGAAGACGGCGTCCTCGTCGAAAACATTGACGTCGTCGTCTTTGATGCACTCGATCAGTTCGCTGCAGGACAATTCTTTGAACTCCTCATCGAATGCGACAGCGTTGAACTCGTTAACCATCAATTGTTTGGCAGAGCAGAGCAGCTGATCGAGTCGATACAGTAGAGCAAATCTGTACATTTCCACACTACCAACTTGTGATACATGTAGACACGTGGTTGCATCGTGCGTCAGCGATGGCATCTCTTCCCACTTCCTCGTCGTCAAGTTGTACAGCCAGCAATGGCCCATCGTCCTACATTTGCCCCCACCAGTCACTAACAGACCTCCGTCCACACAACACACGCTGTACAACACACGGAACGACCGTGGCAGCTCTGTCAGCGGCTCCCAACAACTGGCCTCTTCGTCGTAGAACTGGCAGAGGTTGCACTCCAAAGCTGCATTGCCTGTTGAACGATTCGCCCTACCAACCACAACAAGGCAAGCAGTCGCTTTCGTTCGGAAGTTTGTGCGGGGCAATGTGCGGCTACTGCTGGTTTCATGCTGGTGCACGGGTTCTGTCTGGAACACGACTGCCTCGTGCAGATACTCAAGGCACGTGGGGGTCAACAGGTCACACGAGGCCTGCGTGCGCAACAGGAAGTTGCGCGTGCAGTACGGCAGGCGGACATATTGTAGAATCGTCTCTAGCGAAGACTTCCTGTTGTCAAGGTCATGCCGGACCCAACACAGCACGGCCCGGAAGACGGCGTCCTCGTCGAAAACATTGACGTCGTCGTCTTTGATGCACTCGATCAGTTCGCTGCAGGACAATTCTTTGAACTCCTCATCGAATGCGACAGCGTTGAACTCGTTAACCATCAATTGTTTGGCAGAGCAGAGCAGCTGATCGAGTCGATACAGTAGAGCAAATCTGTACATTTCCACACAGTTGTACAATTCAACTTGTGATACCATGAAGTACTCGCAGCCATCTTTAAGCCCGTGTAACTGCAAGACGTCGCATGCCTTGACAAGGCCCTCCACGTTGTTGACAGTCAGCTCAATCTCACCCGTGTAAATATAGTCGACGATGCTGGTTAGTATATCCGGTTCCATCGTCAACTGGACTATTACTGTTGTGTTTTCCTCGAAACCACAACTGAACATTGCTTTGAAGTAATCGCTTGCGACCGCTAGAACGTTTCGATGGCACGTGACGTGGGCGTGACCTGATAGTAACGTCACTATACAAAACCGTATATTCGTGGTTCTGGCACAATGCATGCATGCCCTTCATGAAACCATTCTGGTAGGTGTGATCAACGAACTTGTCGACTGTCGTGCTAGCGGATGCTACAACACAGGCAGATGTCATTTACAAACTTCAGTAAACTGTGCACACGAAATATAAACCAAATAGGGCACATGTGCTCGGTGTCTACACATTTATACAAAATAAAAATCATATAAAAATAAAACCAGATAGGGCCAACAAAATGTTATTTGGCTTATCAGATAAATGTGCCCTTTTGAAAATCGAAATTGCCTATTTGAGACCCTGGTGCCCTTAAATTATCTGTAGTGTGTTATTAACAGTAGGCACACATACACACACACACGTACACACACGCACGTACACACCACACACACACACACACACACACACACACACACACACACACACACACACACACACACACACACATACACCACTACA
This sequence comes from Paraescarpia echinospica, assembly GCA_020002185.1. Taxonomy (NCBI): domain Eukaryota; kingdom Metazoa; phylum Annelida; class Polychaeta; order Sabellida; family Siboglinidae; genus Paraescarpia; species Paraescarpia echinospica. The sequence goes on along the minus strand of CM034534.1, from coordinate 4,409,493 downwards.
CCACACTACACCACACACGTACACACACACACACACCACTACACCACACTACACCACACTACACCATACACGTACATACACACACACTCACACACACACCACTACACCACACTACACCACACTACACCACACACGTACACACACGCACACACACACAGAATGGAATAGCATGGCTAGTGTAACAACTTGTAAAGTTTTGTCCTAATTTGGTAAAGGCCTAACCGAAGAGTAGCCGTAATACACTGGCTTTGACACGTCAAAGCCAGTGTATCCCCGATCAAAACTAAAATATGTTGAAGATTATGTCTATAAGTCTCAAGGAAGGGAGCCATAACCCCTAATATTCATCATATTCCGAAGCCGATGGCAGGCGTTTAGACTTGCTTGATTCATACCACAATGTTGGCGTCCAAACTCTTACTTTCATGTTGTTAAACTACTGGACACACAATATGATGAATTTGCATCACATTTTCAACTTGTACGCCTCGCAAGCCATTCCACCTTGTACGGAGTTCGGGCATCGCATCCAAATAATTGCCCATGTTTGGTTTAAATGATGCGCCATCAAGATAGCACACTTGTTCTGGACATTTACCATTATTTCATCTATATTGGCGTCCAACAAACAACTTATAAACAACACCTATATACAACTACACACCTACGAACTGCAACTAGATCTACCCAAGACGCCAACAGCCAGCTAAATTATAGCCGGTTTTTTCTCTCTCTTTCGCATGCGCACATTCGCGACCTACTTCTATTGGCCCCCCGTCATACGCCGTGTAACGGTATAAATAATAGCCCGGTTACTTTATAAAACAACTCGTCGACAAAACTATCAGTAGACGTCTGTGAACTCGGAGATGATTACAAGTAATTTGTAGAATAATACTTACACACCGCCATGGTTCTGCGACAACTTAAAACTTATGATGCGACTCTGGACACAACTGACGCCCTATTTGACACCAAAGTGGCCACTCAAGCGTGACGTGGGGTCAGTAGTGGCACCTAGCGGTGGACAACCTAATGGACGGATCGAGAAAAGGCGAATCGGTAGAACAAGTTTGACCGATTTATAAGGAATTGACCGATTTATAATTCTGCGCTTTATGTTTACATGCTTTGGAGACAGTAGAACAGATTCACTCCGAACACGTCATTGATAGTGATGCAGCAACCATAGCGAGAAAAGCGGTTTTGCTATAAAGACCCGGTAAAAAGTTGCCCTTGTGTTTTTATGTTTGTAGATTACTTCATTGATCTTTCGTCTTTTAGTCATTATTTATTTTCGCATGACATTGTACTCAATTCTGTGGTAGCATAACTAGTTCAACGGGCCCTGAGAGGAAACATATAAGATATGTAAAATATGTATTTGGGGGTCCAAATTGTGTTTTTCACTAAGCTATTGCTGTTTGCGGGTTCTTTCGGGCTAACTTTAAGTATTGGCCTTTTTACCAGATAGATCCTAACTTTTAAAGTACTGCTTTAACACCTAGTCTAAGTGGTGACATTCCCAACACACTATCTCTTCTATTAGTTTTCTGATGGCTGTCGAGAAATACTTCTGCCGAGTTTCTTTTCTATGATACATCTTTCTACTTTCCAGTGGATTCATCTTCTCTTACAAAGAACTGAATATCATTGCTGATAGTGCTCATTTATACCATTGAACCTATTGCTCATTTATACCATTGATGATATTGCTCATTAATACCATTGAACATATTGCTCATTTATACCATTGCTGATATTGCTCATTTATACCATTGAACATATTGCTCATTTATACCATTGATGATATTGCTCATTAATAACATTGATTATATTGCTCATTTATACCATTGAACTTTTTTTATTTATACCATTGATGATATTGCTCATTTATACCATTGATGGTATTGCTCATTTATACCATTGAACATATTGCTTATTTATACCATTGACGATATTGTTCATTAATACCATTGATGATATTGCTCATTTATACCATTGAACATATTGCTCATTTATACCATTGACGATATTGCTCATTAATACCATTGATGATATTGCACATTTGTACCATTGAACATATTGCTCATTTATACCATTTACGATATTGATCATTAATACCATTGATGACATTGCTCATTTATACAATTGAACCTATTGCTCATTAATACCATTGATCATATTGCTCATTTATACCAGTGATGATATTGCTCATTAATACCATTGATGATATTGCTCATTTATACCATTGAACCTATTGCTCATTTATACCATTGACGATATTGCTCATTTATACCATTGATGATATTACTCATTTGTACCATTGATGATATTGCTCATTAATACCATTGATGATATTGCTCATTTATACCATTGAACCTATTGCTCATTAATACCATTGATGATAGTGCTCATTTATACCATTGAACATATTGCTAATTTATACCATTTAACATATTGCTCATTTATACCATTGATGATATTGCTCATTTATAACATTGATGATATTGCTCATTTATACCATTGATGATATTGCTCATTTATACCATTGATGATATTGCTCATTTATACCATTTATTATATTGCTCATTTGTACCAGTGCTTCCCAATCGGCGTGCCGACACCCCCCGCGCAGGTCCGGTTGCGTCGCACCTATCGCCACCCCTCACTTACGCGAGAGGTCGTTCCGCTCCGCTACTTCACACTTGATCTATCAAAGCAAACGTTTTAAAACAATAACATCATTTTATTTGAAAAGACAAATAAATCACTGTGTTGACGAAATTGATGCATACGGTTGTGGTCGATGGTATAAATATTTGTCTTCTTAAGAATTTCTCCGACGGTTCACACCTCTGTCGTTAAGTCTGATGTGCACTTCACCAAAAGGGCGATGAATAGGATCGGTCTCCTTGTCCAGACCCGTGTCAATCGTGTTTATGTTATTAACAAACATTGTGAGTCAGTAGGTTTTTTTTTCTCGAATAAATGCAAACGTTAAGCGTCTTTCTTCTCCATAGCAGGTGCAAGTTTCTCACGGGTGGTGGGAGTTCGGGTTGTCAATTATCACTTGATTGCTTACGAGAACAATTATAAATACATATTTTACTATCCGCTGTCAACGTTAGCGGCATATTTGAGAGAAATGTTTTGAAAACGATAACGTTTATAATTTTCATTATATGACGAATGGTAAAGATTATTTTTCCCTAGTATTACTTCAACTTAATTTATATCTTTGTTTGAAATAGTGTGTAAGACAAATGGCATGTTGAAGTCTTATTTTAACCGCGCTTCATAATATACTATAAGGTTTCCCTCTTAGACGGCTTCAACTTCGAAAGCCAAACTTTCAGGAATTAAAGTTTGGCAAGAATAGGACGTGCCTCTCTCTCTCTCTCTCTCTCTCTCTCTCTCTCTCTCTCTCTCTCTCTCTCTCTCTCTCTCTCTCTCTCTCTCTCCCTCCCTCCCTCCCTCCCTCCCTCCCTCCCTCCCTCCCTCCCTCCCTCCCTCCCTCTCTCTCTCTCTCTCTCTCTCTCTCTATATATATATATACATATATATATAATGTTGCTAAGCGAGCATCTGAGTCTTGTACATTAAATTACTATTAAATTATTGTCAACCAATGAAAGACCAGTTCATGTTCAAATGCAGCGCCATCCCGAAATAGCTATGAGCCTGTGCCAACACTGAACCATTCTGTCAAGCGCTGGGTGTCTGCAGTGAATTGGTGGATTCTCTACGTCGCGGTCTCCAAATCAAGATTATGAGCTTCACCTCCATGAAACTTTGCTAAAAGAACTAACTAATTACATAATACAATGGTGACAAATTCTTTTGAGGTAACTTGGAAGAACTTCTGTCGTTGTTTAATAACAGGAAGTCACGTTCGGTTTTAACTTTGGTTGCAACACTTCGACATTTACCTAATTTTTAAATACCGCCTATACATGTAGAGAACATAAATACGACACCTATGTATCGGAGCCTGAGCAGGGTCGCCAGGCTCACCTAGTGAGCTTGCAGGGTCGCCAGGCTCATCTGGTGAACCTGGCAACGCCGACTCCGCTGGTTCGGCCACGTGCATCGGATGGACGAGAGAAGACTATCAAAAGACATCCTCTCGGAGAGCTAGCCACTGGATAGAGAGCTGCAGGACGTCCCCATCTGCGCTTCAAGGACGTGTGCAGGCGAAATTTACACAGCGACAACAGACGCTGCTTTACCAACTGATCATCGACACCAGGGCGCAGACCCATCATGGCCTTACGAGACTGCAGGATGCCTCCTACTACGACACCAATACGAAATAGTAGGCCGATCGGGGCCACACCAACAACTAATGTTCAAAATAGAATAGCGTTGTCACCATGTGACTTATTTCCTAACTGGTGTGCTTCATTCACGCATCATGCATTTTCTGCAGTTCTCGAAATGCTTTGCTTTGCGCGCCGAACAGTTTCTCGTGTTTACTTACCAAACACTCGCATATCTACAACGGCCACGCAGTGATACCTCCGCTAGCCAAGTCAACAAGAGACACAATGTACATTATTTTACACATTATTCATTGGAATATGAAGCGATATCTTATCCTGGTATTCAAGTCAAGTTGGTCCTTCATCGCTGACACGGCTGATTGAAACGTCGGTCGTCAATATGTAGGGTCAGTCGGTGACGAAACCAAAATTTGCGGGAAGTCCCTGCTGCTTGCGCCACATAGCGAGTCGATGGCGAAACCACACCTGCAAGCAGAGCAACGTGTGATAAATACCGCCTGGACGTGGTAACCGTGTGTGTGTGTGTGCGTGTGCGTGCGTGATCGCGTGCGTGCGTGCGTGCGGGTTTGTGGGTGGGAGAGTGGGTGTGCTTGCCTGTGTGCGTGTGCGTGCGTGGTCGCGTGCGTGCGTGCGTGCGTTAATGCATGCGGGTTGATGGGTGGGAGGGTGGGTTTGCTTGCGTTCGTGCGTGCGTGTGTACGTCCCTGTGTGCGCGCGTGTGGTGCGTGTCTGTGTTCGCATGTGCGTGTGTGTGTGTGCGTGCGTGCGTGCGCGCGTGAACTTCGGCATATCAGATTGAGCGGTATCGGAAACACTGAGGATGACTTTGTGAACCTTGACCGGCCGATCGACTTTCTGTCAACCTAGCCCCTATGTCGCCGCTCACCACCCAGGCTGATTCCATACAAAGCGGCTGGTGAATATTTACATTCGATAAGTTGTTGTCCAATTTGCCGGCAGCTTGCCTTATCTGACCTCAATGTTCATTCAATTCGTTATCAACTGATGTGTACACGGATTTTATTACACAAAATGGTGTAATCCTACAGCTGAATGTCGCGTTTACTTTGTTTTAATTCCAATGCTATTGTTACCACAACAAAACGACGTCGCTATTCTTTGATGAGAATAGACGTTAACGTGATCGAAACTTGACGTTGTGAAAGACGACACACACGTACGCCCCATCGGCTGCATGACAACTGAGGGGCAGTGTGTGATACGAACTGTAGTTATTGATCTGAGCATCACATAAAACGAGTAATGTGAAACAAATCGATTCAGCGACGATTCAATATATTGGGAGTATTCTCAAAACTCCGACCGAAACGCCGTATACATTGGAACCGCCTTATTAAGGTCTCTTTCGGGACTAGATGAAAGCGACCCGAATAGCGAGGTGACCGTATTAGCGGCAATAATTTCCTGTACTATACTGTTATGTAAATAACTTGGGACTGTCCCAGGGCGTCGTTAATTGCGAGGTGGCTGTATTGCCGTGGTAACCAAGGGTGCATTTGGGGGACTTCCGGTGGTGAATTGATTTGAATTTGGTGCAGCAAACTTGCGAAAATATAAGGATATTTGATCAAGATAAGTGATATTATTGAGCGTATAGCATACATAACGTAATTATATATATATATATATATTAAGCAATATTTTTTGTTAAAAGTTAGCTAGAGGGTAGATTAAAATTAGGCGATTTGCGAGCGATAATTGGGGACGTTAATGTAATCGGAACGTTGTTTACAAAGTATGTCACTGGCGAAGTTAGCGTACCGTGAACGACAATAGAATAGCGTTATTTGAGATAATCGGTGTAGTTAGATGAGTAATTAAAACCTAAAATAACAATCTTTTAAAGTGTATAATAGTACACAGGAAACAGTCTTGGTAAAGATTACCTTGTATCTAAGCCTAACTTGAATACATTGTCATCGACATCGTAACTACGTAAGGCACGGTGTGTCACTGTGTGTTAACAAATATAACTAACTATAACCTAAACAATCTGGTGTAAATTGTACACAGAAAAGTATTTTCAAAGACTACATAAAAACTACTTTGAACATAAATAAATTCTGATATGGCACCTTGCAAGCATCAACTCAGGGCAAAACGACACCTAGTTTGCAACGACTGCCAGAGCTGGGTGGATTTTGCGTTGTCTGGCTGTCCAAAATCATGGGCAGAGACCAAAGATGACGGATTCACCTTTCAGTGTATGGGGTGTTTGAGGGTGGAATGTCTGATGAAGGAGGTGTGTAAGTTGACGGATATAGTGAAGGAGATGGAGGCGAGACTCAACATAGAAATAGATGGAGCAGAGAGGGATGACGCGGAGAGAGTTGAGAATTCTACAACACAGAAGGAGCAGAGTTGTGACACGGAGACTGAAGAAAGGAGACTGAGAGGAAGGAAGGTGACCGGTGTGAAGGAACAAGACATTGAGAAAAGAGAGGGACGGAGGAAAAGTGTTCGGCAGAGGAAAAGAAAACTGGCCAGTGGGGATAGATCAGCAGGTAGTCAGACTATAGAGAACGAGGAGAGACACGACAGCGATACAGGTGGTGAAGAGGTAGATACCACAGAGGCAGTTGGTAACACTGTGAGACAGAAGACTGGTGGAAGAAGACAGAGTGTTCAGCAAAAAACAGAAAACATGACAGGCGTGAAGGTGACAGGGGAGAAAGTGACCGTAGTGAAGGAGGTAGCCGGGGAAAAGGGACGGGAGAGGAGAGACGAAAATGTGATGGGAGGAAAGAAGGAGGGACGAAAGGAAGTGAGAGTAAATGTGCTAGAAGAGAAGATGACAGGAGGAAAGGGGACAAGAGAAAACGCGACAGGAAAGAAGGGAATGGAAGAGAATGTGACAGGAGAGAAGACGACAAGAGGAAAAGACAACAACCAGACATATGCAAACCGGAGGAGCTACTCCGAGGCAGTGATTGAGGGGGCAAGTAGAAAAGAGAGAGTGTTTATGGGCGAATCAATTCTGAGAAAAACAGACAAGACTATATGCGAGGGGAAGGACGTTGTTGTATGTCTACCGGGGGCTAGGATAGAGCATGTGACCGAAAGGGTAGAGAAGGTATTGGGGCATGGCAAGGGAGGGTCTATACTAGTACACGTTGGGACAAACAATGTAGACAAGGAGGGAACAACTGGGATAGTTCAGAAGTACAGACATCTAGTGAGGAAGCTAAAGAAGACAAGAGTGGAATAGGTTATTCTCTCAGGAATTTTGCCAGTAATGGGAGGAAGGGGGGCAAGATACAGAAACTGTAAGAGGATGGCGATCAACGCACTAGTTGAGCAGATGTGTGAGGAAGAGGGCGTGGGATTCATAGATTTATGGGGGTACTTTGTTGGGAGAGAAGATATGTACATGAGAGATGGCCTCCATCTAAGTGGAAAGGGGGCAGCAGTATTCTCAGAGAATCTGCTGCGATCTGTTGACAGTGGGACAGGTTGCATCTATTTAAACTAAATTCGCAGGGGGGACTCGCAGAGAAGCCTGAAACTGGAGGCATAGATAAAGGCAGCAAAAATAATTCAGCAAAGAACAGTCTGGAAAACTGTTCTGAAGCTGGGTATAAATGTGTTTGTTTAAATGCAAGGAGTATAGTAAACAAAAGAAATGAACTAAACATTATGGTAGAAGATATTGACCCTCACATAATAGGTATAACCGAATCATGGGCAACCACCGATATATCAGATGCCGAATTGGGACTGACAGGATATGTAATGTTTAGGAAAGATAGAATAGGAAGAAGGGGAGGTGGAGTTATTTTATATATTAAAGAATCTATCCAGGCTTATGAAATAAAATTAGGCAGAGAAGCAGATTGCGAAGAAGCTGTTTGGTGTAACATAGTTACAGGAAACTCAACGTTAACGGTTGGATTAGTTTATCGAAGTCCAAACATAAGCATAGAAGAGAATGAAAAAATACAAAACGCTATAAGGGAAGTGGGCAAACGGGACTGTGTTATTATGGGGGACTTCAACCATGGGCATATAAAATGGAAATCTCTACAGAGTATGGGTAGTGAGGACCACAAATTTTTAGTTTTAGTACAAGATAGTTTCCTTTCTCAACATGTGCTAGAACCAACCAGGGGAGAAAATGTGTTAGACTTAGTTTTGTCCTCACAGAATGAATTAGTTGACAATGTTAAATTATGTGAGCCTCTGTGAAGTAGTGATCACAACCAGATACATTTTACCATCAAAGTAATATCAGAAAGAAATAATAAAAAGCAGTTCAGGAGAAATTTCCACAAAGGAAGATATAAGGAAATGAGGAAATATTTAGCAAAGATAGACTGGAATAACACACTGAAGAATAAGACAGCAACATAATGCTGGAATATCTTAAAGAATGAAATAGAGTGCATCATAGATAAATTTGTTCCCTTCAAAAAACAAGGGAAACGGACCAGAAAGAAATACTTATCGAAAGAAGCCATTAGAAAAATTAAGTATAAACAAATGATGTGGAAGTCATATAGACGTACTGGAAATGACGAAGACTACAACATTTATAAAGAAGCACTAAACCAAGCTACAGCTGAAATTAGAAATTCAAAGAGAAGCTATGAACATAAATTAGCTTGTAATATAAAACATGACAGCAAGAGTTTTTATGCGTATGTTCGAAGCAAACAGAAAGTTCAGGATAAGGTCGGTCCTCTAGAAGATAGTGCTGGAAATATAATATCAGAAGGATTCTTAATGGCAGAAGACCTAAATGAGTATTTTAGTTCAGTGTTTACCAGAGAAGACACTAGTTCACTGCCAGTACCAGAGGCTAAGTTCAAGGGGGCAGAATCAGGCTATTTAAGACAGTTAATTGTAACCCCAGAAATGGTAGCTAAGAAAATTAGGGCTATGAAGGAAAATAAATCACCTGGAGTGGATGGTATTCCACCCAAACTACTAGTGGAAATTGTAGAACAAATTAGCATACCGCTTGCAACAGTTTTCAACTTGTCATTAGAAGAGGGAGTGGTTCCTTTAGAATGGAAAGAAGCAAACATTATACCGTTATTTAAAAAAGGTTCGAGAAACAAGTCAAATAATTATAGACCAGTTAGTTTAACATCGGTGATTTGTAAATTATTAGAAAGACTAATTAAAGATCACATGGTGGATTTTCTTGTTAAACATAACTTGATAAACCCATCTCAACATGGGTTTCTAAAAGCGAGGTCATGCTTAACAAATATGTTATGTTTTTGGAAGATATCACTAAGTGGGTAGATGATGGATCACCAGTAGATATCATCTACTTAGATTTTCAAAAAGCTTTCGACAAAGTGCCACATCAGAGATTACTGCTTAAACTAAAAGACCATGGCATAGGAAATGGTATAATTAACTGGATAGAAAAATGGCTGATTGACAGAAGACAACGGGTAGTTGTTGATGGGGAGGCTTCAAACTGGAGTTTGAGTGGGGTTCCACATGGATCAGTCCTGGGACCTATATTATTCTTAATATATGTAAACGATTTGGACGATGATATAGCTAGCAAGGTGTTGAAATTTGCAGATGATACAAAAGTGTTTAGAAGGATTAAAAGTGATGGAGATAGACAGCATTTACAGGATGATCTTGACAGGTTGATCAAATGATCTGAAAAGTGGCAAATGTTGTTCAATTTTGGGAAATGTAAATGCCTTCACACAGGACATGGGAACGAATATGTAGAATATACAATGGGGAGAACTGTACTAAGTACTACTGTAAAAGAAAAAGACTTAGGGCTGAAAATTAGTGCTGACATGAAGGTTTCAGAGCAGTGTGGAATTGCAGCTTCAAAGGGAAATCAAATCCTTGGATTGATTAGGCGAAATATAGCATATAAAGAAAAAGAACTAATAATACCGCTGTACAAAACAATAGTTAGGCCTCATTTAGAATATTGTATACAAGCGTGGAGGCCATACCGCAAGAAGGACATAGATATGCTAGAAAGAGTACAGAGGAGAGCGACTAAAATGAAACCAAAACTGAGGGATCTTAGTTATGAAAAACGCCTAAAAGAATGTGGTTTAACAACACGAGAGACCAGGAGATTGAGAGGAGATCAGATAGAAGTGTTTAAAATATTGAATGGTTGTGAAAATATTAATAGAAATATTTTTTTTTCAGTTAAGAAAGGTAGAAAGACTAGAGGACATGAAGTTACATTAGTAAAGGAGCAGTGTAGATTAGACGTGAGAAAGTTCTCATTTTCACAAAGGACTGTGAATGAATGGAACAGGTTATCTGATGATTGTGTGGGTGCTAGTAGTGTGAATATGTTTAAAAATAAAATCGACACATACCTCAGAAGGGCTGGATATATGTAGATAAAAGGGTTGGACTCTCGATAAGCCAAAGGGCTTCCTTGTCCACCTGCCATCTAGAGTTAATTCTCTGGATGGCAATCTTGTTAAATCTTGTTAAATCTTGTTAACCGTTAAGCGAGGTGCGACTGTACTTCAATTCTTCTACATAATGCAAACTGTTATTTTCGAAACGTTAATTTCATGAAATACAATCTTCGAGATCGGCCGGCGTGTAAACAGTACTCGAGATGCAACATGTCATTGGAGCAGGACGTTTGGTCGGACATGAGAGCGACGGAGTAGCATTGCACGATTCATAACAGGGGCGAATAGAGGATTTGACCAAGGGAGAGGTGGTTAGCGCATCGACCACCCCTTGAATCTAACCAACTACACCCCACTGCACCCTCGTATATACAGAGATCACAAGTAAATTAAATACAAACTAAACACGAGCGGGCAGAATTTGGCAAAAATAAAATGACAAACAGACGAGTACGGAACAATTGGCGGAACGCTACGACCGAGTAAAAGGTTGGAGTATGTCTAGTTCAGGTGCCGACAAACACCGGCCGTCGCCAGTAGCTCTCGGTCCTATAATGGCAATCCGCCGTGATTGATGTTGGGACGTGCACACACATTGGTGGCATTCTTCCGTGTCCGCGCGTCTGTCGCGACTGAGGTAAACGTCGCGTGGACGAGTGCTCGGAAACCTGTTTGTTTGTCAGCACTCTAGGAAACAACGCCAGGGACGTCTTTACGAACACGGGTGACGGAGTATGTCTTAAAAGAAAGTTCATATATAGCCCCGTATCCAGTCCCCAGGACTGCTCAAAGTGCTTTACACTTTACTCCCTGGCAGACCTGTTCAATCGAACACCATCTCGACTACGTCGGGAAGTATTCAGCCACGCTCAATTATTGCGCGAAGACTATTCGCACACACATATACACTGCTATCTAAACCCAAGTATTAAAATGTACAACTGAGGGAAATACAACAAAGTGTAGTGAATGAAATTGCCCAAGGTTCGAAACGGCAGCACAGAATTCGAACCCGGATTCTCTCGATTGAGAGCCTGATTTTCCAAATACTACGCCACCGAGACTCATGATATTTCTACATTATGATGCAAGATCACTCGTCAGATATTTACACTTAACTGCGTAAAATAATAATAATTACTAAACAACAAATCAACACATTTGGCTACATTCACCGCACGGACATAAGTAGTCTGGCGAGTGTCGCATGAAATGGACACCAAATGGAATAAGGCTGGAGGCGATTTATAGACAAAACAGACTGAGCGAGTGTGTCAGTCAGTGAGTCAGTGAGTCAGGAACTGCATGAAAGTGTCAGTCAGTGAGTCAAGGAGTGCATGAGTGTGTCAGTCAGTGAGTCAGTGAGTCAAGGAGGGAATGAATGTGTCAGGCAGTGGGTCAGTGAGGGCATGAATGTGTCAGTCAGTGGGTCAGTGAGTCAGTGAGGGCATGAATGTATCGGTCAGTGAGTCAGTGAGTCAAGGAGGGCATGGATGTGTCAGTCAGTGAGTCAGTGAGTCAAGGAGGGCATTAGTGTGTCAGTCAGTGAGTCAGTCAATGAAGGAGTGCATGGGTGTGTCATTCAGTGAGTCAGTGAGTCAAGGAGGGCATTAGTGTGTCAGTCAGTGAGTCAGTCAATGAAGGAGTGCATGGGTGTGTCATTCAGTGAGTCGGTGAGTCAAGGAGGGCATTAGTGTGTCAGTCAGTGAGTCAAGGAGTGCATGAGTGTGTCAGTTAGTGAGCCAGTGAGTCAAGAAGGGCATGAATGTGTCAGTCAGTGGGTCAGTGAGTCAAGGAGGGCATGAATGTGTCAGTCAGTGAGTCAGTGAGTCAAGGAGGGCATTAGTGTGTCAGTCAGTGAGTCAAGGAGTGCATGAGTGTGTCAGTTAGTGAGCCAGTGAGTCAAGAAGGGCATGAATGTGTCAGTCAGTGGGTCAGTGAGTCAAGGAGGGCATGAATGTGTCAGTCAGTGAGTCAGTGAGTTAAGGAATGCATGAGTGTGTCAGTCAGTGAGTCAAGGAGTGCATGAGTGTGTCAGTTAGTGAGTAAGTGAGTCAAGAAGGGAAAGATTGTGTCAGTCAGTGAGTCAGTGAGTCAAGGAGGGCACGAGTGTGTCAGTGAGTGAGTCAGTCAATGAAGGAGTGCATGGGTGTGTCATTCAGTGAGTCAGTGAGTCAAGGAGGGCATTAGTGTGTCAGTCAGTGAGTCAAGGAATGCATGAGTGTGTCAGTCAGTGAGTCAAGGAGTGCATGAGTGTGTCAGTTAGTGAGTAAGTGAGTCAAGAAGGGCAAGAATGTGTCAGTCAGTGAGTCAGTGAGTCAAGGAGGGCACGAGTGTGTCAGTCAGTGAGTCAGTCAATGAAGGAGTGCATGGGTGTGTCATTCAGTGAGTCAGTGAGTCAAGGAGGGCATGAGTGTGTCAGTCAATGAGTCAAGGAATGCATGAGTGTGTCAGTCAATGAGTCAGTGAGTCAAAGAGGGCATGAGTGACTCAGTCAGTGAGTAAAGGAGGGCGTGAGTATGTCAGTGAGTCAAGGAGGGCATGATTGTGTCAGTCAGTGAGTCAAGGAATGCATGAATGTGTCAGTCAATGAGTCAGTGAGTCAAAGAGGGCATGAGTGACTCAGTCAGTGAGTAAAGGAGGGCATGAATGTGTCAGTCAGTGAGTCAAGGAATGCATGAGTGTGTCAGTCAATGAGTCAATGAGTCAAAGAGGGCATTAGTGACTCGGTCAGTGAGTAAAGGAGGGTATGAGTGTGTCAGTGAGTCAAGGAGTGCATGAGTGTGTCAGTCGATGAGTCTGTGAGTCAGCGAGTCAAAGAGTGAGTCAGTCAGTGAGTCTATCAGCGAGTATAGTTAGTTGGTGATTGGTTGATTGGTTGATTGATTAATTGATTGATTGAGTGAGTGGGTAAGTGTGTGACTGACTGACTGGGTGAATGAGCGAGTGCAGTGCGAATGCACACCTATTAATGATGCATTACTGATGTCAGGAGCCGATGTTAGGTCTTTCGTTACATGGCCATATTGTTCTTGGACACAGAGAAATTAGCCACTGTACTCATCTAGTCTAACCGTAAACTCATCGTGAAAGGCCACGTGACCAGGAACACGAACCGTCGTCTGCTCCTCCGTAAGTCCGACTTCGGCCGCTATCAGCGTGATGTCGACACCAGTCGGATTCCGACACTCCCGGAAGCGCTCCTCCAACTTCCGGTATTGGTCGCGCTTGACGCGGGGAAGTCCTTCCGGTGGATATAGGCGCGCGTCGATCATATCTCCACTTCCTGCCATCGCTTGTTAATCCAGTAGCGGTGTACGTGACATAAGTTGTGTACGTTATACCAACACCGTACGCTATGTCAACAGTGTACGTACGTTGTATCTCAGTGTCAGTACGTTATGCAATCGCCAATATATCACAACGCGCAATACGAACTGTAGGCCTAAGTTCGCGGCGACTCCATCAACGTTTGTTGGCGCTACAGTGAACGTTCACTGCGGTGTACGAACAATTTCGCCATAAACTAACCCGAACACAGACGCACCATATATGGCGTATTCGACGCTACGTCTGTCGTGTAAACCTCTCGTTGTACTGTAGTTATAAGCTCACACGAACTGGCACGGTCAATATCACAGTGAATGCCATCTTTTCATTTGACATCACATTGCAAATTCCAAAAACGTAAGTCGCAAGACACGTTCCAAGTGAAACACGAGACAGCAATGTTCACCCGTGAAACGACACCTTCTCATTGGTTTCGTCTCCTGTGGCGCCAATGAACGTGACCGGAGGAGAGCAAACGGCGTCTGCAATATTATCGATAAGTCCACAACAAACCAAACAGTCGTTTGCAGGAAAGAAATGCTAACCGGCGCAATTCTGTGCAATCAATCGTCGATCGAACGATCGTGTTTTATTGACACTGAGCGCCGTGGTCGCGGTAAATAGGTCGTCTATAACACCGCGCACGTCGCGAGGCAAGCAGGCCGTGCCATCCTTCGTTAGCGTCTAATGCCGGTTATTTGTCGCACACTTTCAGTTTTTATTCTCCGCGTTTGCTTTCGGCGTCGCCTTTTGCGCAGTCACAGTTTCTCTGTCGAACCGTCGTTGTTATTCATGTTTCTCGAACACGTCCGTCGCTGTTAGCAGCATGTCAATTAGTCGTTGGCCGTTTACCACGTCCTCACACATGCGGCACGATTTGCTACACCGGCTTCCTCAACGGTGTAGTGTTTCGGGTCAGGCGATTCAGCGATACGCGAGAAATCGATTGACAACGAGGAATGCATCCACAATCAGGAATGATTAATGCACAGCGCATAGTTGATTTTCCCATTGGCGGCCATGTTAACGTTTTGTCGGATTATACGAAAACTGGACGTGAGCAAATTCTTAAACTTCGTCACAGCCTCTGTCATCATGTCACTGATACGCTGATCATATTTCGTGCAAATCGCATAGCTCCAGCTGCATTAAAACGCATGCATGTACGATGCCTATCAATATTTATGTATTTATGTACCCTCGCGTGTTATGTGAATGATAATCGCAACAAACCACTCCGCCATCAGCGCAGGATGTGCAGCGGAGACATCGCTGACGACAATGGAAGTAATACGGCAATAAATGGTATATATCTTTCAGCGGGAATGAGGGCAGTCGTGCTCTCAACACTCACTCACTCACTCACTCACTCACTCACTCACTCACTCACTCACTCACTCACTCACTCACTCACTCACTCACTCACTCACTCACTCACTCACTCACTCACTCACTCACTCACTCACTCACTCACTCACTCACTCACTCACTCACTCACTCACTCACTCACTCACCCACTCACCCACTCACCAACCCCCCTCAATCACCCACCCACTCACCCACCCACCCACTCACCCACTCACCCACTCACCCACCCATTCACCCATCCACCCACTCACCCACCCACCCACTCACCCACTCACCCACTCACTCATATTTTGACCGTACAGGTGCGCGTTCAGAGGCTTCAACAGCGATTTTCTTCCATCTGGGTCGGTTGAGGGCTGCATCGCATAATTCCATCTACTTTCTTCCATCTGAGTCGGTTGAGGGCTGCATCGCATAACTCCTTCTACTTTCTTCCATCTGGGTCGGTTGAGGGCTGTATCGCATAACTCCTTCTACTTTCTTCCATCTGTGTTGGTTGAGGGCTGCATCGCATAACTCCATCTACTTTCTTTCATCTGGATCAGTTGAGGGCTGCATTGCATAACTCCTTCTACTTTCTTCCATCTGGGTCAGTTGAGGGCTGCATCGCATAACTCCTTCTACTTTCTTCCATCTGTGTCGGTTGAGGGCTGCATCGCATAACTCCTTCTACTTTCTTCCATCTGGGTCGGTTGAGGGCTGCATCGCATAACTCCCTCTACTTTCTTCCATCTGGGTCGGTTGAGGGCTGCATCGCATGACTCCCTCTACTTTCTTCCATCTGGGTCGGTTGAGGGCTGCGTCGCATAACTCCTTCTACTTTCTTCCATCTGGTTCGGTTGAGGACTGCATCGCGTAACTCCCTCTACTTTCTTCCATCTGGGTCGGTTGAGGGCTGCATCGCGTAACTCCCTCTACTTTCTTCCATCTGGTTCGGTTGAGGGCTGCATCGCATAACTCCTTCTACTTTCTTCCATCTGGGTCGGTTGAGGGCTGCATCGCATAACTCCTTCTACTTTCTTCCATCTGGTCGGTTGAGGCTGCATCGCATAACTCCCTCTACTTTCTTCCATCTGGGTCGGTTGAGGGCTGCATCGCATAACTCCTTCTACTTTCTTCCATCTGGGTCGGTTGAGGGCTGCATCGCATAACTCCTTCTACTTTCTTCCATCTGGTCGGTTGAGGACTGCATCGCATAACTCCTTCTACTTTCTTCCATCTGGGTCGGTTGAGGGCTGCATCGCATAACTCCATCTACTTTCTTCCATCTGGGTCGGTTGAGGGCTGCATCGCATAACTCCATCTACTTTCTTCCATCTGGGTCGGTTGAGGGCTGCATCGCATAACTCCTTCTACTTTCTTCCATCTGGTCGGTTGAGGACTGCATCGCATAACTCCTCTACTTTCTTCCATCTGGGTCGGTTGAGGGCTGCATCGCATAACTCCATCTACTTTCTTCCATCTGGGTCGGTTGAGGGCTACATCGCATAACTCCTTCTACTTTCTTCCATCTGGGTCGGTTGAGGGCTGCATCGCATAACTCCATCTACTTTCTTCCATCTGGGTCGGTTGAGGGCTGCATCGCATAACTCCTTCTACTTTCTTCCATCTGGGTCGGTTGAGGGCTGCATCGCATAACTCCTTCTACTTTCTTCCATCTGGGTCGGTTGAGGGCTGCATCGCATAACTCCTTCTACTTTCTTCCATCTGGGTCGGTTGAGGGCTGCATCGCATAACTCCTTCTACTTTCTTCCATCTGGGTCGGTTGAGGGCTGCATCGCATAACTCCCTCTACTTTCTTCCATCTGGGTCGGTTGAGGGCTGCATCGCATAACTCCTTCTACTTTCTTCCATCTGGGTCGGTTGAGGGCTGCATCGCATAACTCCTTCTATTTTCTTCCATCTGGGTCGGTTGAGGGCTGCATCGCATAACTCCATCTACTTTCTTCCATCTGGGTCGGTTGATAACTCCCTCTATACTAAATTATAAATATTTAACCGTTGTTTGTCTTGGGAATGTCAACCTTGGTATGTGAACATCATGCTCGAAATTATATTTTAAAATTAAACTTATGATAATATTGTAGTTCATTTAAACGCACTTGGCGGGCAGTGTGTTGGAATCGGTACATTGTTTAATCTGTGTAACTTTTGTGCTCATTAACAATCAATCAATCAATTAATCAATCAGCCAATTAACATTTTATTTCCACCTAATGGAATGAAGTTGGCATTATAAAGACAAGCTGATGTGAACAAAGGAAAGGGCAGACCAAGATTGAAATGATACGGTACAATAACTGATTTGGATGCAAAATGTGTAAAATCGCGGACACAAGGAACATATAAAACCATATCAAAAGAGGAGAGCTTTATTAGAATGGGACAAAAACGCACGCACGTACACACGTACATACACGCGCGCACGCACATACACACACACACACACACACAGGTGGTAGTCTTAGTTTACGTGTTTTATTCCAAAGCCCCGACAATAAAATAAATACCATTAGTAACAAGTGCACAAAAAACTAAACATAATAACGTCTAACTTCTCTCTCTGGCTTACGTCAAAAATCAATATTATGCAACACATAGAAATACGGAGGCTGCTTACCCGATTATTGTTGTCGGAGCAAACGTAATGTTTCCCTAATGACGAACAACTATTGTGCCGCTTCGTTTGAACAGTCTCCCACGTTTCGCGTGAATTATGGGACATGTAGGCCTACGAGTGTTAAATTATATATCCAACATTATTTACAATGCTATAAAGTGTGAAGTTATATTAATACTCAGATCAATGTCTCTTCCGCTGTTAACATAAAATTATAAAGAAATTCATGAATATTGCCATGTGGTTTATATCGGCCCTTTTCTGTATTCTATGGTCAAAACCTCTTTGTAAAAAGTGTGACATTGCCCATTGCTATTTCGTGGTGCACCCCTCATTCTCGAAGACGCCAACATTACCAATAATTCACGCCAAAAAGAGATCACATACAGAGGAAACAAGCGAGCCATCTATATAAAACTTGTCCGTAGTGAGCATCGTATGGACTGCGCAAGATGTTCGTTGTAGCCAGGTTTTCACTACGGTCTAGCAATAGTCCACGCAAACCAAACGCGTCCTTTGTAGACAGGTTTTCGTTACGGACAGTTGTCCGTTAAGGTAAGTTTCACGGTTCAATACAAATACACCTGCCCAAGTGGTCGCCGTTGTCGTAACAGTGGCCGGCGCAACATGATGAGTCAGTACTCAATCAAACAACGAATGTCACTGCGTTCTCGACCCGGCAGAGAATGGCCGTACAGAAGGATGTTCTAATGTCCTCCCCAGCCGCAGTCTTTGAGACACATGTTGCGATTGTGCGTGCACTGAGTAGCTGGCTTGTGTTCGGTAGTCATACACTGACGGTAGTCGTTGAAGCAGATGTCGCTACACGAGTCTGAAATCTTCATGAACTGCAAGAATTCCAACACACAAATAAACACGCAAATACAGTAATCCTATACAATGTTATTATGTACGTATGTATGTGCGTATGTGTGTGTGCGTATATGTATATGTGTATGTATGTATGTATGTATGTATATATGTATGTATGTATGTATGTATGTATGTATGCATATATGTTATGTATGCATGCACGCATGCCCATATGTGAGACAGTTCCTGCTCATGTTTGTACTCAGCGCTATAAATTGCATGTGTTTAAGCTAGTACAAGAAAAAGACAGCTACAAATGATAATCGTATGCCTGCCAGCTCGGCCGTCTGGCCTATTTGAGAGTACTTACACGCAAGCACGCCTCAGACGGACGAACATCGAGTGCTGACCACACAAGGACCAGTAGACACAAACATGCAATCTGAAATGAAGAATATACGATAACTGTACTATCACAGGTGCTCCATGTTTTCGCGCAATACTTCTTTTTATCACTCGACGAAACCAACAGAGTAATCGGCTGCAATTTTGTATGAAAAAACTTTGCTTAAATTATGATATACTACGTTTTTATTCCGATACACTGGACAAGCTATTTCCCCAAATGGCCTAGCTTCTCACGAATCCAATTATTTGATGTACAAGTTATACTATGTGTGAAATGTTTAAAAAAAATATCCTCAATCGGTTTTGCAAAAAACAACGTATGAACATTAGTTTAAATGGTCGAAAGAACTGATTCTGGTAATTATACCTGGTGTCTTGCCAAAACCAATTGCAGTGTCGATATTTAGTCTTCCCCCCACTGAATTTGTAGGTGATACGGTTTTTGAGAGAGGAAGAAATAATCGCATTTCGCATTCACGTGAAAAATCATCTTTTGAAAATCACTTTAACTGCGACGTTCACGAGTTATATACAATTCTCAACGTCTCAGAAATCTTACAAAATCGTTGGTGGGGTTTCCTTAGAAGCATGCCTAACATTACCGTTGTCCAGTGGTTTGCCGTGTAGTGCAGTACCTACCGTTGGCTTAGACATGGCGAGCAAATAATCCTCCTCGATCGCGTCACCTTTGACTTGAACGACTGCAATAAAGAATCCAAGTTGTAGTACACAAACATGCACATATAGTTTCCAGTTTCTGGTGGGACGAGGGAAGGAGAAATAACAACTAAGCATTAAAAAAGATCAGGCTATGAGTTATCTGGTAACGGGTAGGTGTGTCTATCGTCGACGTCGTGATCAGTTGTGATGATAACAACGCTGTTACTTCCCGTATAGAACATGGTGCTCTAACATAATATTACCTACAATAGCCTATAACAAGACAACCTATGGGGTACTTGGGGATTTATACTGTAAAGCAACGTCAGGTCATGTAGACGGGTGTCTTCGAATGTTCTCGGTACACCGAAATTCCGGTGTTACGACCTGTTCTGAGATCTCGGTCACGTTCGCCTGATACTGCCTGCGACAGCCATTGTATCCAAGATGTACCACGAGGTCGCTGAGCTCGCATCTTGTCAAAAAGAAGACATAGACCAGCAGGGGAGGCTTACGTACCTGTATATATTATATATAAAACAGTTCGTTCTCTTTTGTAAGTGCACCCACATCTCCGTCAGTTTTGCATGTATCGGGTTTAAATTTTGCATGTGATCTACCGGGCCCATTGAGATGGTTCGTAGATTGATACATTTTCGAAATTCGCCCGGGGGTGGATAACTTGGTGGGGCCTCACTGTACGTGGAGTTCCAGCCGCGGAATTTAATGTTTTTCTATATCATCGTAAAAATAATTACGCCATCTACAAATATGTCGCTGGATGTATGCCGACATTTTGAAAAGTGTTTAGGTTATTGACGTTAGAAAATTCTCAGCACTTAACATGCACCAAGTCTACCTGTCGCTGGTCACGTCCGCATTTTCGCATTTTTTATATTTCCTACAGATGGAGCTATGTGTCATTTAGGTTCGAAATTATCGTTCGTCAAGTTAGTATATTATAAAAAAAGTGAGTGTCAAAAGCTATATTGGATAACTAGGAATGCGACATATCTATATTATAAAACAGTTCGTTCTCTGTTTGTTTGTGCACCCACATCTCCGTTAGTTTTGCATGTATCGGGCTGAAATTTCAACCCAGCATCCGCCCTCTGCCTGTTGCTAGTTACGTGAGTCAGACGGGTGAGCGTGTGCGATTTCTAGCAAAAGGTTGTCCTAACAGCTAGGCCAGTGACCAGTTACATTTATTAATGCGGGTAGGCTGGACATATTTGGGATGGGTTTGGGGTGTCTGGTACATATACATGGCTGCCTTATTTCCCCGGGCAACGCTGGGTAACTCAGCTAGTATATATATATATATATATATATATATATAACATGCTATATGCTAGCTGATATATATATATATATATACTTGACGCTAATCAAGCAGTATAATCACGCAGATCTACTAGCTTACACAGAGCAACACATAAAGAGCAGTAATTATCACCAACATATAACTGTGATCTTTTAAAACCCATTCCAACATTGACACCCTCTGGAGTAGGCAAAACAAACGTAAGTGAATAACTGTAAATCAGAACTCAGAACTCAGAATCAATTTATTTGACCTATAAATACGATACCTATACAATGAATAACGTAAGTAATAGATAAGGTCGGGAGACTCCCATTAAGATATATAATATCGCTACCACAGGAGCCACCCCATAAATATAAACAACAACAACATTTACATGACACAAATCAGAATAGCATATTACTTGTTTTTATAGTTGATAATTACTCAATGTATCAACATACATACATAATACAAGGACTTATTACATATACACGTGCACACACTGACGTACACATGGATACTTATGTATACATTTCAATACGTATCAATAATTACAAATGAAGCAATTATGAATACGACAACTTGATTCATAATTTAAAATAAAAGTTTTTGTGTATGTAAAAAAAACACTGTGGGTGTAAATGTTATTAATGATAATACTTGGTGTCTTGTTAACTGGCTCTACTATGTTGCGTCTAATGCATTTTTGGGGCAAATTCATGTTTGAATCTAAATATTTACAGATTATTTCTTTCACGTGTGCAGTGCTGATGAATATCATAGATGTGTGTGTTTGACAAAAACATTGAAGTAGTAGGGTAATAGGTTGTTAATTAATTTATAGTAAAATTGTAATTGTTAGATTTTATAAATGTCATCCAACTTTAGCAACTGGAGTCTTTTAAAAATAGGAAAAGAAATAAGAAATCGGCGCCTGGGTGGAGATACATAAACAATGCTCCAACGTTAGCGTATAAATATATCGACGCGATGCTGTTTCGGTTTCTCACCTGGCCCGTTTAACCTCGTACAGACTCGCTGACAAGACGCAGTAACTTACAGTGCTGCAGGTCACTTGCGATGCGGCTGATTGTAGCTTCCTCCGACTCCGACAGGAACAAGACAAAGAATAGTGTGGCGTGGATCGTCGATGGAATGCCTCATATATCTCCATCCACGCTGCCAAGTCGTTCTCTTGTCCGCACGTGACTGGGCAAAAGGCCACCCTGACGAGGCGCATTCCGAAAATACAGCTATTGTCATCTCGAACTATCTCGAGAACTGTTTCACATAGCGGCAAGGCAAGCAGCTGACGTACGCAGTTGTGTGGAATCGAGAAAGATACGATATCTCTCGTAACAATGCCATAGTTTTAGCTTCGAATCGTTTCTCGTATTTCATCACTTCTTACGTAGACGGCAGGAAACCATCAAAACGTTACTAGAGAAAAAAAAATTGTTATCGTTAAAAAACAGTAAACGAGAAACAATGTGAACTATCCAGTCTGATAAACTTTTCTCGCATATACCATATCTGTGTAAGTACCTGATTATTATTTTTACTCATGCGTTTAGAAGTAGCCCCTCTACGTGTTGCATTGCAAAAAGGGCTAAATTAAGATCGGATTATAAATCTCGTTTTGTACACACACACGCACACGCACACGCACACGCACACGCACACGCACACGCACAGACACACACACACACACATACATATACATATACATACATACATATATATATGTATATATATATATATATATACGAATTCACAAACACTCTCGCACATTTACAATAAACATATCAAGATTCAGTCCAGGGAAGATTGGAATTTGAAATAATTGAATTGGACCATATACTTTTTATTAGTTGTCATGAATTACCATCGCCATGAACTTTTTATTAGTTGTCATAAAAGATATCGCCATGAACGCACGTGTTCACTGCTGCGCGGAAGCGGAAATGACGCCACCTGCCGCCTGTCGTTATTTGGTTACACTTGAGAACAGCCACGATCACGTTCAACACGGATTTGGCAAACGTACTAGATAAGGCGCAATACATGGAAAGGAAGTTTTCGTGACAGCCTGTTATGCTCTCAAGAAACGTCGTTGATCGTGTTGATATTAGCACTTATGGCCTCCTCGCCCACTGGTGTGGTCCTGCTGTATAATTAAGATACAATGGTTACATTACAAAAAAATACTGGTTTGCATATGGACAAGGTCGTAAAAGCTTAATCAAGTCTAACAGGTGTAATACTCGTTATTGGTATATCCGACATTGTCTTTTTGGTTGTTATCAATAGTATTTTGGTACAACGACCACAGCCCATGCCTATGTACCCGAGGATTCAACTGATGCGACGTGGTTGACTATACGTCACCTACCACTCTGCCCCGTTCTGATATCCATAAAAGCGCTAATGTGTATTGATACATGTTCCACTCGATAGGGGGCGCCATTGTAAATATTCTTTTTCCCGCGATCCGCGGTGACGAGCAAGCCATCACCCATCCAAACGTAATGCTATGTTTGCGACCGGCTAATAAATGAACTGAAAATACAACACGTCATATAGTTATGCTGTTAGCTCCATTAAATTTTCGGATCATTTTTCCGTTTTTATTTTGAAAGATCGGATGAACACCTACACGCAATAGAACATTTGACAGTCGTCACATCGAGGTAACTATTGAAACAGTCAAAAGAAAGATGCAAAATTTGTCAATACTGAGTACATTAAAACGCTGAGTCACGGTCGAAAACTCAAGTGGTATAACGGTGGTGTCGTTTCAAGTGCGTTCGTCACTGTGTTGACATGGTCTATGTAGTTAGATCAGGATATTTTATTTACAAATACCTACATACGACATACTGAAATTATTCATTTGGCACTTTTTCAGCATAACATATCGGTGAAATAATTTAGGTAAAGACACATGCAGCTGAATAAAAACAGTTCTGCAATATTGATTATACTGCCATAATTCATCTATTAGAGGTAGTATTTTGATTCTCAACATAACAGTATCGTCACTTTATATAGCGCTTTAAGTCAACCGACGTAACAAGCATAGCATTTCACAATGGCTAATACTTAAAATACCTGTGGAGTAACTATTCAAATATGGTATAAAGTGGAGAGGGTCATTGTTGAGTCTAGGCGGGAACTGCTTGCGGGGTTGTTTTATTTAGCAGACGTCATGCCTCCCTAGTAATGATATTAACATAGCAATAATAATAATGAACTTTATTTAGACACTGGTATCCAGAGTATGGCTCTGTTCAATGGTGATTACAGAGACCCCAATAAAAAGAGGCTACATTTAAACAATATATGTACACATACAAACAACTTATTGATGTAAACGTAAATTCACCCTAACACAACTTTTAAATAGCGTCATTAAAATAAAACATTATTTCTATAACTCTTGGATAATAAAAATGAGCAGGTATTTATAAAAAGGTGAGTCTAAGATAGTAAAATTGTAAACCAAATTAAATTAATATCTACAAATCTTAAAGTAATATACTAATATAATAGCAGACAACCAAAATAATAGTAATAATAACTACTATCTTATGACCCTGGGGAGTGAGTCATATATAACTAGACATTAAAAGCAACAGTGTAACCAAAGCTGGACTGAAGTCTCGCATAATTGTGATTGTGACTTGGGCAAATCTCGCGGTACTGAATCCTTTGTCTACGTCACAGTCAAATTTGTGCGCGTGATCTCCGTCATAAGCTTTAGCTTTGCTAAAATGTTGATAACGGTTATAAATATATGAATTACATTACTAGGATGGCATGGTAGATCAATCATTCCCGCATACAGCTGTATTGTGTTCTTGTCAGAAAGAAAACTGTTAGGGCCTGCAGGCCCGTAGCCAGCTTTTCACAAAGGTGGGTTCACATTGTACCAATTCAGACTCCAGGGGCGCCACAAGTTCATGTGGGGATTATATATTTCCACAATCCAGGGGGCCCCACATGTTCACGTGGGGGCTCATAATTCAGAAGGTTACATTTCTAACTGGAAGAACAAAGAAATGGGTGTGAGATTTTTATTTCATCTTATATTCTTTCATCTTATATACAAACATCACATTAGGATCCCCAGCAGGCCCATAACGAGGTCTTTTTGGGGATGCGTTTTCAAACAAAGTGGGACTTATATGTGGTCTGTAGAGATTGATCCCATTGTGTTGCCTGATTAAGCCTAAGTTACGCCCAATTGTATTCATGAAAGCCAACACACAGTATAGCTTTTATTAATATAACTGAACTATTTACTCGAAACCTTTCGCCGTGTGTGCAATTGTTTTTAATATTATCATATTAATATAATAAACGAGGTACCGAGGAGTGTGGGTGTGTCCAAGTTATTGTTCAGAATAAACAGTTAAAGTGTGACATTTACAATCTGGTTTTCACTCAAATAATACATTATATTTATCTGATCTGATGTGCAAAAGTTCCATAATTTATCAAAAACATAATTAAATTAGTAAATTAACAAACCTTTATAAAACATTCCCTGTAAATAGAAGATTAGAAAAATTATTGTCCTCTTGTTGAATTTGAATTAAATTCTAGGTGTCAAACTGTCAAGTACCATATCCTGAACACCACACTGACTCCAGGAGACACAAACTGTATTTTACGACTACAAAGAACACAAAGTGGACATAATAATTGATAATAAAGGCCATTCACACATTCTTGCCTCCTCATCAGCGATAAGGCTCCCCTTTCTGAGATCTACAAACATGCAACTAGCAACCACAGTATATCGGCAACCATGCTGCCACACAATTACCCGATCATCAGCTCGCGCATTTTAAAATAGGTGAAGCTAAACTCTATTTTGTATTGGTTAAATACAATTATTCAGCGAAATTCGCGTCCCTGCTCAATAGTTGAAAATTATGATTCGTGTTAAGCCATATGAATTTATCTACCGGGTTTGCAGCTTGTAAGAAATACACTCGCTACGCATCTTAAGTTGTTGATTGTTGAGAATAGCCTCTTTGACAGTCGGTAGTTACCTTAATCAGCATAATAAAAATAAAAAGCCGTACCTTTCGTTCACTTTTTAATATAGTTATGATGAGAAATAATGAATTATTTATATGGCTTAACTGATGTGCTCATAATTATTAAATAATCGTCATCCCGTTCATTCACCGGTATTTTTTGTCTGCATCGGTAACCTCAGAGTAACTACAATTAGGATTCATAATTTTACGTTTGGTGTAAAACTGGCTTCTTGTGTATTTGTTACCCCAAGCGTTTTCACAACAGCAGATCCTGGGATAGCGTGTAGTCCTTCTGCAAGGCCAATTGGATGCAATGGTCCTATGACACACATACCACTAGTGACTACCCTTTTCACACATGGCATTGGAGACAGACCCCTCAGCCAGGCTCCCATACATTCAGTGATGATCACTTGATAGATAACGGTTCTCCCTTTATCATCTGCACAAATCAGGCTTTCTTGGCATTCCTTGTAATGAACCCGTGAACCCCCCCCCCTGGCTACGGGCCTGGCCTGGGTGTCAACAAAATATACTTCGGAATATCCGAATGCGCTGCGTATTCGGCATCCACTTTAGTAGCTTGACGGACCTTTTGGTAGGCAGTTGGTGACGTAATAAAGATGTCAAGTAAGGCTGTCAGTTTTGTATACTAAACAGCCTTTCATCATTGCAACAAGAAACTGATCATCAAATGCCGATATTGCTAACTACGTGGATACACAGACACCATGTCATTAAAAACCGCAGTTTATTACATCCATGCATAAATGTTTCAAAGTAGCGTGAAAGCAGATGGTTATGGTCGCTCAAAGCACTTTACCCCTCAAAACAGACACGTTAAGTCCTTCAGATGGTTATGGTCGCTCAAAGCACTTTACCCCTCAAAACAGACACGTTAAGTCCTTCAGATGGTTATGGTCGCTCAAAGCACTTTACCCCTCAAAACAGACATGTTAAGTCCTTCAGATGGTTATGGTCGCTCAAAGCACTTTACCCCTCAAAACAGACACGTTAAGTCCTTCAGATGGTTAAGGTCGCTCAAAGCACTTTACCCCTCAAAACAGACACGTTAAGTCCTTCAGATGGTTAGGGTCGCTCAAAGCACTTTACCCCTCAAAACAGACACGTTAAGTCCTTCAGATGGTTAGGGTCGCTCAAAGCACTTTACCCCTCAAAACAGACACGTTAAGTCCTTCAGATGGTTAGGGTCGCTCAAAGCACTTTACCCCTCAAAACAGACACGTTAAGTCCTTCAGATGGTTACGGTCGCTCAAAGCACTTTACCCCTCAAAACAGACACGTTAAGTCCTTCAGATGGTTAGGTCGCTCAAAGCACTTTACCCCTCAAAACAGACACGTTAAGTCCTTCAGATGGTTAGGTCGCTCAAAGCACTTTACCCCTCAAAACAGACACGTTAAGTCCTTCAGATGGTTAGGGTCGCTCAAAGCACTTTACCCCTCAAAACAGACACGTTAAGTCCTTCAGATGGTTATGGTCGCTCAAAGCACTTTACCCCTCAAAACAGACACGTTAAGTCCTTCAGATGGTTATGGTCGCTCAAAGCACTTTACCCCTCAAAACAGACACGTTAAGTCCTTCAGATGGTTATGGTCGCTCAAAGCACTTTACCCCTCAAAACAGACACGTTAAGTCCTTCAGATGGTTATGGTCGCTCAAAGCACTTTACCCCTCAAAACAGACACGTTAAGTCCTTCAGATGGTTAGGGTCGCTCAAAGCACTTTACCCCTCAAAACAGACACGTTAAGTCCTTCAGATGGTTAGGGTCGCTCAAAGCACTTTACCCCTCAAAACAGACACGTTAAGTCCTTCAGATGGTTAGGGTCGCTCAAAGCACTTTACCCCTCAAAACAGACACGTTAAGTCCTTCAGATGGTTAGGTCGCTCAAAGCACTTTACCCCTCAAAACAGACACGTTAAGTCCTTCAGATGGTTAGGGTCGCTCAAAGCACTTTACCCCTCAAAACAGACACGTTAAGTCCTTCAGATGGTTAGGGTCGCTCAAAGCACTTTACCCCTCAAAACAGACACGTTAAGTCCTTCAGATGGTTAGGGTCGCTCAAAGCACTTTACCCCTCAAAACAGACACGTTAAGTCCTTCAGATGGTTAGGATCGCTCAAAGCACTTTACCCCTCAAAACAGACACGTTAAGTCCTTCAGATGGTTAGGGTCGCTCAAAGCACTTTACCCCTCAAAACAGACACGTTAAGTCCTTCAGATGGTTATGGTCGCTCAAAGCACTTTACCCCTCAAAACAGACACGTTAAGTCCTTCAGATGGTTAGGGTCGCTCAAAGCACTTTACCCCTCAAAACAGACACGTTAAGTCCTTCAGATGGTTATGGTCGCTCAAAGCACTTTACCCCTCAAAACAGACACGTTAAGTCCTTCAGATGGTTATGGTCGCTCAAAGCACTTTACCCCTCAAAACAGACACGTTAAGTCCTTCAGATGGTTAGGGTCGCTCAAAGCACTTTACCCCTCAAAACAGACACGTTAAGTCCTTCAGATGGTTATGGTCGCTCAAAGCACTTTACCCCTCAAAACAGACACGTTAAGTCCTTCAGATGGTTAGGGTCGCTCAAAGCACTTTACCCCTCAAAACAGACACGTTAAGTCCTTCAGATGGTTAGGGTCGCTCAAAGCACTTTACCCCTCAAAACAGACACGTTAAGTCCTTCAGATGGTTAGGATCGCTCAAAGCACTTTACCCCTCAAAACAGACACGTTAAGTCCTTCAGATGGTTAAGGTCGCTCAAAGCACTTTACCCCTCAAAACAGACACGTTAAGTCCTTCAGATGGTTAGGATCGCTCAAAGCACTTTACCCCTCAAAACAGACACGTTAAGTCCTTCAGATGGTTAAGGTCGCTCAAAGCACTTTACCCCTCAAAACAGACACGTTAAGTCCATCACAAATCCACTTCCACAGAACGCGTTCGGCTATGGTGCAGTTACGGCGCGAAAGTTATTCGTTCACAATAACGATCATTCACAATAGCGCTTAACGATCACATCGATTGGCTTATATCAGTTTACTACACTCTCTGCACAATAAATAGTTAAGTATTTTCGTCAAACAAAATAAACAGAACGTTTTTAATGCCAAACAAACAGCACCGATACGTCATAAAACCCGTACATGATAAGATCGGTGAAGTAACTACACGAGAGAGTGTTATCAGGAGTTCTTCTACACCATTATCTCGTCAATAACACGCTTTTTACTATTTTCCTCCCAGACTTGCACACGTATGTTCAAAATTGTAAGTTTTATACTTTTGTTGTATGTGCAGTTGTGAATTCCGTCCAGTAACTTCACTGCGATTCATCGATATTTCACAACACATTCTAAAACAGACAGCTGATGAAGCGAAGCTTGCTAGGAGTGTGTTCACTGTATTACCATAATGTAGGGACACAATATTAATTGTATGCTGCGTTTCATCCCGAGTTACTTAAACTGCACAGTTTAAATGTGTTATTTCGTTTAGCTACCCTAACATAGTTACAGGAAAGTCAACGTTAACGGTTGGATTAGTTTATCGAAGTCCAAACATAAGCATAGAAGAGAATGACAAAATACAAAACGCTATAAGGGAAGTGAGCAAACGGGACTGCGTTATTATGGGGGATTTCAACCATGGGCATATAAAATGGAAATCTCTACAGAGTATGGGTAGTGAGGACCACAAGTTTTTAGTTTTAGTACAAGATAGTTTCCTTTCTCAACATGTGCTAGAACCAACCAGGGGAGAGAATGTGTTAGACATAGTTTTGTCCTCACAGAATGAATTAGTTGACAATGTCAGGGTATGTGAGCCACTGGGGAATAGTGATCACAACCAGATACATTTTACCATCAAAGTAAAATCAGAAAGGAATAGTAAAAAGCAGTACAGGAGAAATTTTCACAAAGGAAAATATAAGGACATAAGGAAAATTTAGCAAAGATAGACTGGAATAACACATTGAAGAATAAGACAGCAACAGAATGCTGGAATATCTTAAAGAGTGAAATTGAATGCATCATCGTCAAATTTGTTCCCTTAAAAAACCGGGAAACGGTCCAAAAAGAAACACTTATCGAAAGAAGCCATTAGAAAAATTAAGTAAAAACAAATGATGTGGAAGTCATATAGACGTACTAGAAATGACGAAGACTACAACATTTATAAAGAAGCACTAAACCAAGCTACAGCTGAAATTAGAAATTCAAAGAGAAGCTATGAACATAAATTAGCTTGTAATATAAAACATGACAGCAAGAGTTTTTATGCGTATGTTCGAAGCAAACAGAAAGTTCAGGATAAGGTCGGTCCTCTAGAAGATAGTGCTGGAAATATAATATCAGAAGGATTCTTAATGGTAGAAGACCTGAATGAGTAATTTAGTTCAGTGTTTACCAGAGAAGACACTAGTTCACTGCCAGTACCAGAGGCTAAGTTCAAGGGGACAGAATCAGACTATTTAAGACAGTTAATTGTAACCCCAGAAATGGTAGCTAAGAAAATCAGGGCTATGAAGGATAATAAATCACCTGGAGTGGATGGTATTCCACCCAAACTACTATTGGAAATTGCAGAACAAATTAGCATACCGCTTGCAACAGTTTTCAACTTGTCATTAGAAGAGGGAGTGGTTCCTTTAGAATGGAAAGAAGCAAACATTATACCGTTATTCAAAAAAGGTTCGAGAAACAAGTCAAATAATTATAGACCAGTTAGTTTAACATCGGTGATTTGTAAATTATTAGAAAGACTAATTAAAGATCACATGGTGGATTTTCTTGTTAAACATAACTTGATAAATCCATCTCAACATGGGTTTCTAAAAGCGAGGTCATGCTTAACAAATATGTTATGCTTTTTGGAAGATATCACTAAGTGGGTAGATGATGGATCACCAGTAGATATCATCTACTTAGATTTTCAAAAAACTTTCGACAAAGTGCCACATCAGAGATTACTGCTTAAACTAAAGGCCCATGACATAGGAAATGGTATAATTAACTGGATAGAAAAATGGCTGATCGACAAAAGACAGCGGGTAGTTGTTGATGAGGAGGCTTCAAACTGGAAATCAGTTTTGAGTGGGGTTCCACAGGGATCAGTACTGGGACCTATATTATTCTTAATATATATAAACGATTTGGACGATGATATAGCTAGCAAGGTGTTGAAATTTGCAGATGATACAAAAGTGTTTAGAAGGATTAAAAGTGATGGAGATAGACAGCATTTACAGGATGATCTTGACAGGTTGATCAAATGGTCTGAAAAGTGGCAAATGTTGTTCAATTTTGGGAAATGTAAATGCCTTCACACAGGACATGGGAACGAATTTGTAGAATATACACCGGGGGAACTGTACTAAGTACTACTGTAAAAGAAAAATACTTAGGGCTGACAATTAGTGCTGACATGAAGGCTTCAGAGCAGTGTGGAATTGCAGCTTCAAAAGGAAATCAAATCCTTGGATTGATTAGGCGAAATATAGCATATAAAGAAAAAGAACTAATAATACCGCTGTACAAAACAATAGTTAGGCCTCATTTAGAATATTGTATACAAGCGTGGAGGCCATACCGCAAGAAGGACATAGATATGCTAGAAAGAGTACAGAGGAGAGCGACTAAAATGAAACCAAAACTGAGGGATCTTAGTTATGAAAAACGCCTAAAAGAATGTGGTTTAACAACACTAGAGACCAGGAGATTGAGAGGAGATCAGATAGAAGTGTTTAAAATATTGAATGGTTATGAAAATATTGATAGAAATATGTTTTTTTCAGTTAAGAAAGATAGAAAGACTAGAGGACATGAAGCTACATTAGTAAAGGAACAGTGTAGATTAGACGTAAGAAAGTTCTCATTTTCACAAAGGACTGTGAATGAATGGAACAGATTATCTGATGATTGTGTGGGTGCTAGTAGTGTGAATATGTTTTAAAATAAAATCGACACATACCTCAGAAGGGCTGGATATATGTAGATAAAAGGGTTGGACTCTCGATAAGCCAAAGGGCTTCCTTGTCCACCTGCCATCTAGAGTTAATTCTCTGGATGGCAATATTGTTAAATCTTGTTAAATCAATGTAGTATTTCGCATGCTTAACATTACATGTTGTCTCAATACAAACTAGATGCCGTGACTTTCCGTAATATTGAACGTGGCTATATTATTATCTTTCTCAAAATCACTATATACCCAGTAAACAATGTATTATATTAATTTACATAATGCAGTGTTAATAAACATATTAGTATAATTATTAATACAAGAGCTGTTTTGTCATAGCCTCAAAGTTGTACTCTTCGGTGTGATATTTAACAGTTAGCAACAGCTAGTTGCACTTGCTTTTATATATACATTTTCTGTGCGCAAATACGTGTTCTCACGTTAGTATGATGACACTCCATTACTTGATATGTCACGATGTTCCGATTTGTTTACCTATGGCAACTCACATTAGCTGCGGAGCTGCAACATAGCTCCTCGGAATGGTACATCCGGTGGCCATTTTTTGTGCCATGGACCATAATACTGAAACATCCATAATCGCAATATGTCTACACTAAAAGTGTACTCATACTGCTCGATATTACGTGCAATTGCAATACAAAACTTAATTAAAACGTTGTCTTTGTTCCGTTAGACGATGGCTTTGGCTTGTTCACCGTGGCGTACAGATCTTCGATTGAGGACGGTCTCGGGCATTGGCTAAACTTCGTGTTCGTCCCCGCCTTCACAGTCGCGTGTAGTTTTTCAGGAGTTGTTGTCTTGAACCGGAAGACGCCTTCGCCGCTGGCCGCACGCCGACCCACGTCAATGACGAACACCCCCGGGCCGCTTCCGTAGCGACGGATGAACCTGCAGAACGACGAAGAGAGTGCAAGACATTGGACATCAAGAAATGGGTGATCCCATCACTTAGCTAACTGCCTCGCATTCAGGGGTTGCGTCGCCTATTCCGTCGCATATTGTATTAATGTTGTGATGTCACTTTCTGGAACCGCCGATTGATCAATGCATAGACTATCGTTGCAGTCATAAGTATACGCGTGACCTCCATCAAATTTAACTGTTTACATTTTACGTTTCCCTTTATTATTCAAATCACAAAAAAATCTGCAATTTGATATTCTTACTGCAAAATAAATTCGAAGAGTTTATTAGCTTTCTACGTGAACGTCGCGGCGAGTGACGTTCACACATACTTTTAGTAGCCGCTAGGAGCGAGTACACGCACCAGACATCACTCGCGTGGAAACCCCAAAGAAGGAGAACAATAAAAAGACCTAGAAAGACGTGGTGGCGAGATGTAGACCAAACAAGGATGACGGTTACAAGCAATCAAAAGTGGGGGACTTCGATGGCCGATGACCTAAGCTCCCAAACTCACACGGAGCAAGTAGGCCTGAATAGGTAAGTGAGTGAGTGAGTGAGTGAGTGAGTGAGTGAGTGAGTGAGTGAGTGAGTGAGTGAGTGAGTGAGTGAGTGAGTGAGTGGGTGGGTGGGTGGGTGAGTGAGTGGGTGAATGAGTGAGTGAGTGAGTATGAGGTCTTACTTGTATGGCCAGTTGAAAAGAATAGCTTTTCGATTCACAAGACTTATGCCGTAAATGTCAACGTTCAGTTGGTATTCTCCATTGTTGACCTTGCATCGTGTAGATGCTTCCGTTTCCTCAATGTCTACAGGAAAGGTAAAAATACTAGAGCCTGAAACACAACAAAGACACACAAATAATTGTTACGAACGTAGACACGTGTACATACAACATTAGTGGCAACACGTTTGTATTTTAAAAAGGTTGATGACGGAATGAATAATATGATTATCGGGTCAATTTGCAACAAAATGCTATTACTATGACTATTCCGTTGTGAAACAAATGGTTTGAAAACAAGACTAATTAGAGCAAGCAACTTCGCCAAGTGTATCAGTATATTGTCTGGCAGTGGCTCAGAGTAATTGAGTAACATATTACATCTTAAAAGACATATTACATTATGAGCGTGAATGTTTACACATGGGGCTGAAGCCTTTATTTGTTTATTGCTTGAGGAACTGACATCAATATTAAAATGTGTCAACCAATTTGTTCTGATGCGCTCGCTTCTATGTTTGGTTTCAAAGGATTTAGGTGCAAATGAAGCTACCTTTTTATTATTGTTATTATTATTACACGCATGCACGCTTGTTCGCGTGCGTGTGTACGAGACAACCGGAGAATGGCGATTACACCATTTAATGTACGTCTCCATTTTCTAATACAGCTGTATAAAAAGTGCATTGATTTGGAACAAAAATAACACAATCATAGGGCCGTAAGCCAGAAAGTAGAACTAAATTTAACTTGGTTTCAGTATCAGATAGTCTAGGATTTGTTAAATCCTAAATCCTAGTATTAATTAATTATTAGTCCACACTCGACTTGCCAGAATATTTTAATCCACTTTCCTCCATAGGGACTAACCGTAGGTGCCACGTTTAAAGTAGTTATTAGTCGAGCTTCTGGTCGCTAGTCCACACTTCTCCTGCGAGTTTCATCATAAGAGATGCAGGAATCGCAATAAGGCAAAACAAACAGATAACATCCCCATTGAGTAGCCCAACCTTTGAGTTCGAATGCTGCAGACTGAACACATTCCTCCGTCTGCACGTTAGCGTTGTCATACGCTGCTTCTCCGTCAAAGTCGCCCGCCATAACAGCCTGTGGACACGCCGTTTGTTTGACTGATGGTCGCTTGTCCACCTTGGAGTACATCTCGTCTGGGTCAGAGTCGACGTCCTCCATAGCTGCCTCAGTCGCCGGTGTCTGACAGACAACGTCGGTGGAAAACGTACTCCCACTGGCCCAGCAGACTGGCCCAGCAATGGCAAGACTTGACGGAGAACAACAACGACTTGCAGCTATTTTCACGTGCTTACCTGCAAGCACAAGACGTCAATACGGCGATGTGTATCTGAAGTCAAAGTTTAGTGTACATAAATACACATTAGCTAAGCTTATGTGTAATGTATACTCACATGCACGCATGCATCCACAAGCTCGCCAGCCCTCCCGCCCATCATGGATATACCCGCACGCACGCACGTACGCACGCACGCACGCACGCATGCACGCATACATATGCACGCACGCACCCACACGTACATGTAATGTGTGCACATATAATATACGGAATATGGACATGCATGAGAGCATGCGCAGATACCTATAGGGTCTACGTATACGTGTTATTAAAGTTCGTTACCCGATTAAAATGTTTATGCACTATGCAGTGGTATGCACAGGCCAATTTACCCCCTCCCCGTCCCCCGACAGACCTATGGCCTTTTGCTTGTGCCGTGGTCGTGCATAGATATAGGCCTACTCAACCGTGACCATGTCACGATTATCAAATAATCACTATTCAATCGCACCTTTGCATTGCTACTATATCAATACTTATCAATAGCCAGGTAATTATTGTGTTTATAGATACGCAACCTGGCGCTAGCTAACACGAATAAACTGTCGTATTAAAACTAAATCCGACTTACACGACGGAATTGTCACCAATATCAACAAGGAAGAAGTGATTCGTGAGATTATAGGTGTTTTATACTCACACTACTGGCGCCGTTGACGACACAGTGTCTCCAGTTGTGTTGATGCCCACCACACAGCCAACCAACTATTTTGTGAAAGAGTGATATGATTGTCACATATAACGGTGTAGACTTAGCAGCACAACCTCAGATTGGATCTTCCTGGTTGTCCGAACCAGTTCTCCGGCTAATCATACAGTTTTGTGTTCAGCTATCGCACAACCATACGTGTGCTAATATAGCCTCGATTACCCAGGTTCGGAGATGAAAGTGCGGGATGTATAGCGGAAGGTGGGGCACGACCGCATACGGGGTCATGTTCTAGTTAGACTTCCTGTCCGTTGCACGAAGAAAAATGCAGTGTATTTTTGAGAAATTATTTTTTTTAAATTCACATGCTGTGACATAAGTGCATTTGAGTAGGGAGATTTTCATGTGTGATTGTAGAAGGTGTTGACTGTAAAATGGTGGATTTCTAGATGATTTGAATAAGCGGAAGGATTTTTGGCAGCAATTTGCCTGTGTGAGCTGTTTGCGGAGTAATTCTTGCCGTCATTTGTAAATATTGACGGGTGTCACACATACAGGCATTTTACGAGAGCTGGAAGTATGCAATTTTTATTAAAATCTATGAGATGATGATAACAGCAGGTGAGAAATTTAAGACATTTTATAGGTCACGTTTTCTTATAATCAGACAAAACGTTAACTTGGTCGCCTATGGGAAAACCAACAGTGGGCTGACCCTATACAGGGGCACGATTGCACACAGCTTCTCCTTCGTCGTGTGCCAGCCCTCAATAATTAATATTTAAGAAGGACATTCCGCGAGATATCGTATAACCAGCAGTTTTCACAAATGTATACGGTAAATGTGAACGTTATGACAACAAACAATGTGCCTATGTTGCACTCTGGTATTATGTGTAAGCTATAGCTTTATTAATGTACTGTGTACCATATAGCTATCTTAATGTTTAGTATGTTTTTGTGTGTAAATTTGCACTTTTTTTTGTAATTTGCACTCTACTTTCACAGACATGGAAATAATACTCTCGTTTACTGAAGAGGCACTGATAAAAATATAAATGTTTGTATCGATCAACCCTGCTTTGAGTCCCAACCGCATATTTTAAGTATAATGAGCCGAATGCAGATACCTTCTAAAGCTGGGTGTATATCTACCGAAAACCTGATACAATCATATTAATATATTTTTGCGTAATTTGGAGATATATCTATTACTATAATTAAACTATACATTTAATGCGAAATGACAAATAAAATTATTTGAAACAATTATAACAACGTAATTAGGTCAATGGCTTCCGAAACTCAAACGTTGGCAGGTATACGTATATATATATATATGTATATATATATATATATATATTTATATATATATCGATAAATGTATATATGTACATGTATGTATGTATATATATATATATATATATATATATGTACATATATACATACACAAATACGTACACAAGTACGTAAATATATAAATATGTACACAAATATCCACCACTGTCTATAGCCAGGTACTCATTCATACAGCTGAGTGAACTGAAGCAATGCATATATATATATACATACATACATATATACATATATATATATATACATATATATATAAAGATGTCTTCTATATAAGAGTTATCCAGTATATATGTATATATATGTATATATATATATATATAATAATAATACTAACAATGGAAACTCTTATATAGCGCAAATCTTTACATATATATATATATATATATATATATATATAAATATGTATATATATATGTATATATATATATATATGTATATATATATGCAATGATTCAGTTCACTCACTTATCTGTTCAACAGACAGACCAGTAAAAACCGAATTGCAATAATCAAGACGGGTGGTTATTATATATATATGTATGTATGTATGTATGCATATATATATATATATACATATATATAATAATAATATATATGTATATATATATATATATAATGTACAACGTACGTGAGTGAATCTAACACTGTTACGCACACATAACTTAGCATGTACGTTTATCGAAAAAATTTCCATTCAACACACAAAAGCAGTGAACCGTGACCCATCACCCACACAGACACACTGACACACTTATGATTGTGCGTATGCTGAATATAAAACCGTATGTTTAGTCCAGACAAAAAGCTCGTTCTGACAACCAGGAAGTCCCGAGGCCGAGGTTTTGCTGCTGCGGGTAATCCATCAATCATTTTGGTGTGACAGAATCAAATTACTGTTTCACACAATAGTTGATTGACTGTTTCATCGAGTGTAAAGTGTAGATGGGTAACACCGCGTCTGTTAACACATACTCGTCAGCGGCGACGTCATAGTAAGTGCACACTTCCCTTTATGACCTCACAGCTCCTTCCGTGTTGATATTCGCTGACAGTCATTGTGATACACGAGTTAGTTTTTTGGTTTGACAGTTGGATCGTGCAACTTTGCCTCATTTAATGTAGTTATAAAGATGACTACATTTAATCATTGATGGTGATACAATCATTCGATGGAATAGACGGCGCGTTATAATCGTGACATAATACGGTTGAGTAGGCCTACATGTATAGATTTGTTTGCGGTCTGCGGTCAGAGAGAAAAACTGGCTCGAATGTGTGTGTGTGTGTGTGTGTGTGTGCGTGCGTGCGTACGTGCGTGGATGTGTGCGTGCGTGTGTGTGGTGTGATTGCGTACGTGTGTATGTGCACGTGCTTGCGTACGTGCGCGCCTGTTGTTCTTGTTCGTATATTATGCATTTCGCATCAAACAGTTACATTGATTTATCTGTAATTATATATTCTGCATATATATCAAGGCAGTTACATTTTAGGATTTAATACTTCCAATACGTCCAATTTTTGTTGTTAGATATAATCTCCGTACTGACGTACTTTGTTTGCAGGTAGACCCGTAACAACAACTATATTCCGTTGTTGTTCTCCGTCGACTCCTGCCGTTGCTAGGGTAGTGAGAGGACGTCTTCCACCGACGTTGTCTGCCAGACAATGGCAACTGAGGCAGCTATGGAGGACATCAACTCTGATCTCGACGATATGTACTCCACGGTGGGCACGCCATTATCAGTCGAACAGAGAGAGGGTACACAGACTGTTAAGGCCGACGACCGTGACGGCGAATCTGTCTCGCAGATAGAACCGCATAATAACATGGCGGCGGGTATAGAGGACCATTTGCAGGATGCGGCTGTCAAAGGTTCGGATAATAACGTTTCTCTTTGCTGAAATAAGTCCGTTTCATAACATTTCTCGTTGCAAATCCTATACATAAGAAGTGTGGTTAAGGTTTTTTTGTTTTGTCCACTTTTGTTTTCTATAGCGGTAAGTAAAGCCATCGTAATCACACGATCGTATTTAATAGTTTCTATGTACGACTGGTACTTCCTCGAGAATTGTCACTATGCCAAGGCCTAAATTAACAAATACAAAGTATATTTAGTTGTTTCACAACAGCGTAGTCCTACAGCCATGGTGAACAAACAGCCATGGTGAACAAACATCCATGGTGAACAAACAGCCATGGTGAACAAACAGCCGTGGTGAACAAACAGCCCTGGTGAACACACAGCCATGGTGAACAAACAGCCATGGTGAACAAACAGCCATGGTGAACAAACAGCCATGATGAACAAACAGCCGTGGCGAACAAACAGCCGTGGCGAACAAACAGCCGTGGCGAACAAACAGCCCTGGTGAACAAACAGCCCTGGTGAACAAACAGCCGTGGTGAACAAACAGCCGTGGTGAACAAACAGCCGCGGTGAACAAACAGCCGTGGTGAACAAACAATGGTGAACAAATAGCCATGGTGAACAAACAGCCGTTGTGAACAAACAGTCGTGGTGAACTGCCCATTGAAACCCAAACTAACTGTTTTAACGTAGGCCTATAATTTAACTTGGTACCGTTGTCTTGTAATCATACACCATGATGGTAAATATGATTACGTGTTCTAATCATCTAATTTACTTTCACATTAATTCTTTGACTACAAACTAATGTTGGTGCAAACTAACCCTGATATTAAACATTTTTGCAACAACACTTATTAAATATGGAAGTTTTACAACGTTCACGTTTTATTGAACATGCATGCCTCTATACATGCATTGCATTCTATTGTGTATGCCTTCGTTGTGTTTTAGATTTGACATTTTCTGTGGAAATTGAAGAAACTGAAGCTTCAAAACGCTGCAAACTTGGCAATGCAGAATATCGACTTTGTGTGAACGCGTCCGGCATAAGTCTACAAAGCCAACACATCGTCCTTTTTAGTTGGCAATATAAGTAAGTCATCTGTACAGGTGGTACATTTTTATTATGCGCTTACACGTTCAAATATGTTTATTTCCAACAAATGAGTAACTCATGTCCACCAAAATATCAACTTTAGCAACAAGGCCTATACACCTGATCAAACATGCTGTGGTTAACGTCCGAGAAACATATAACATAGTAATAGAGCATTCAAAACGTCAGACAAGTGTGATAAACATTTCAGACCTACAGCTGATGTAGAATCATATTGTTTTACAATAGGAAATATCCGCAATATATTTTCTTAAAGTGTAAACAAACCGTTATGCTAGATAGTTTTTGTTTTGTACACTTGGGCTTATATGCATGTAGACATATATTAGAAAAGAAACAAAATACAATGTTATCAAGATCTGTTGATCAGGCATCCACGCGTGGGCCCTATATTTTGTATTGATTATTACCACCACAGACCATTTCACTGCCATGTGTTTTTCTTGTATATGTTCGTATGCACGGGCGCGCGCCGACACAATCAAGCACAATCACGGTATGTTATTTCCATGGGAGGAAATTCATTTCATGCCAGGATGATTCATCATCATCCTGGCAAACGACTTGGGCTTTTCCAGATGAGTATACACACTGTGACATAGAGTGGGGACTGCATCCTCCACGCCTCGATTGCGTTTATACGCAAATTGGAGGATCCAGTTGATCCCCAACATGCTGCAGGGGAGGATGAAGTACGAGTCGCTCAAACCACTTCATGACGACTGAGGTAAGCGCCACTGGGCGGTAGTCGTTGAGAACAGATGGCACAGGTTTCTTGGGGACAGGACAGTTGACTGATGATTTCCAGGCCAGGGGGATGCCATGCTGCTTCAGAGACCAGTTGAAAATGATGCTGAACACTGCACTCAGCTGAGTATGGCACTCCTTGAGGACCCGACCACTGACGTTGTCAGGCCCAGCTGCCTTGTGAGGGGTAACGTGCTTGAATATCTTACCGACGTCATCAGAAGTTTTTTTCGGGGTGTACGTCATCCTCAGTGAGCTGAGATTCAATGTCGTCCTCCGCCTCCTGACACTCACGTGAAAAGTCATGCTGGTCAGAACGCCCAAAGAAGGATTTCAAGTCCTCAGCGAACATGAGACCCTCGTCCGCTGACTCTAAGGTTTGTATGACACTTTTGCCGGACTCAACGCCAGACAAAGTTTTCAGTGCCTGCCATGCCCTGCGCATATTGCCGTATTGGAACAAGTGTTCAATGTTGTCCTTGTATTCCAGTTTAGCATCCCTGGTCTGCTTTTTTAGAGTACACTGGGTCCTTTTTGTTTCAGTGTAGTTGTTAGACATGAAAGCCCTCTTCTTCTCATTGATTATGTTTTTCAGTTCTTTACTTACCCACGGTTTGCTATTTGAGAAGATTTTCACAGTCTTTGTGGGGACAATCATCTCTTCACAAAACTTGATATAGTCTGTGACGACATCGACTGCTTCTTGAAGCGAAAAGCTGGAGTCAATGAGAACATCCCATAAAACAGTCAAAACACCTCCTGATCGAGGGCGTCGGCCGAGTTCAAGTCCCACGTGGCACATAGACCAGAGTTAAAAATAGCTGTCCGAACTCTGGGTATGTACAGTGTAGGTCGGACGCAACAACACTGACAATAGCTCCACGTCCGAGGTACCCTGACAAGTCTTCCCTCACGAACACGTAACACACACACGCACACACGCACGCACGCACGCACGCACGCACGCATGCACGCACACGCACACACACACACACACACACACACACACACATCACAGACACACGCGCGCCCGTGCAACAATACTGTTTAGTTGATGCTGTGTTTAATGTTGAGTTACCTAATGAAATACATGTCAGAGAAGAAAATAACTGTGTCGGTTTACAGGGCCGTGTCCAGAGAGGATAGTCTGGGGGGTGGAGTCACAAAAACCTCCACTGGCGGCCGAACTAAATGATGTAGAAAATTGTTCGCTTCCGCGCCGCCGTAACTTCTCCGCTGTCTTGGCTCCACTGGTGACATTGTAAGACGGGGGAAGGGTGCTGTTGAAAATTATTCGTCGCTGCGCCGCCGTAATTTCAGTCACGGGGGAACATTCAAAAGGGTCTGGGTGCACGGTCACGGGGGACCATACAAAAAGGTCTGCGGGCACGCCAAATTCCAAAGGTCTATGCCCCATACCCCCCTAGACACGCCTACGGCTTAACGTAATGGTTCAACACAAAACCTATGCAGTTTTAGACCTGCTGCACTTTCGCTCTAGAAAAATCGCTCGTTCCTACAGTGTGAAGTACCCTGAAACTGGGCATCTGATTTTCACAAACAACATTGCTTTGCTGCTACTGCTAGATAGATTCTTGCATTCGTTTCGTCATCCTACAGAGTTGTCCGGCGTTGCGGAAGTGGCCAGGACCTTTTCATGATGGAGGTGGGTCGGCGCGCATCCAGCGGCGAAGGCTTTTTCCGGTTCAAGACGACAACGCCTGATCAACTACAGACGGCTGTGCTAACGGGCATACGCCGAGACTCTTGTCGTCGCACGGCTCCGGCGGATGTGGAAGAACTATACTCCAAGGTCAACAAACCAAAGCACCGTCAGAAGGAACAGTGACTGTGTTATTGACTGCACTGTACACGTATTGATATATAATGTCGATTAATTATCACTTTGTTGCGGATACGAAGTGTGTGTGTGTGTGTGTGTGCGTGCGTGCGTGCGTACGTGCGCGCGTGTGTGTGTGAGAGAGAGAGAGAGAGAGAGAGAGATAGTGTGTGTATGTGTGTGTGTGCTTGTGAGAGAGAGGGGGGAGAGAGAGAGAGAGAGGAGGGCGTGCGTGCGTGCGTGCGTGCGTTTAATAATTGGACAAACTGTTTACACGTAGACGTATAATGTCGATTAATATAACTTTGTTCCGTGCGTGTGTGTATTGTGAGTGCGTGAGTGTGTGTTCTAGCTACTTTATGATTGATGACCATGAAGGAGACAGACAGACAGACAGACAGACAGACAGACAGACACCTAAGCAGGCAAACAGGCAGGCGGGCGAGCGGACTGACGGACGGACGGGCGGACGGACAGTTTTACGAACGTATGTATAGGAAAGAATTCAATATAATACGTGTTATTTATTAACTGTTACTAAAAAGTGGTGCATAGGAGCCGTTTGTAATGCTCACATGTCTACCTACCTACTCACTACACTAACATAGCCGACAACTGAAGCGTACTTATTACTACTTAGACAATTTGTCTGGCATATTAATATCATAGTTATATTTTACGAAACAATCTTGATTGTGCAAAAAGTATGATAGTCTAACAGAATATATAAAGTAGATAAAAACCAAGAAATATATTCGTGTGGTGCAGTAGCGTAGTGGTTATATTGGCGTCGGAACGTGGTGAATATTGGTGGGCAACGCACCTTTGCTACACGTAGCAACAGAGATGATGCAGTTGCAGCTCGTCCCAGTTGCAGCTCGTCCCAGTTGCAGCTTGTTGCTCACCGGTTGGGTGCTGTTGGAGACATTCCACGTCATGATCTTCTGCTATGACTGCAGGATAGAACCTGCCTTTACTAGAAAGTACTGGAAATGTGAATAGCTTTCTCTCAGTAAATGCAGCGTATAGGCGAATGTGTCAACAGTCGTTGAGTGTGTTTGACTGAACAGGTTTCTTGAAACTGAATTGTAAGGTTCTTCTTGAAAGCAGCGCAGCAATGGCAACAAGCAATGACAACAAGCAATGACAACAAGCAATGACAACAAGCAATGACAACAAGCAATGACAACAAGCAATGACAACAAGCAATGACAACAAGCAATGACAACAAGCAATGGCAACAAGCAATGACAACAAGCAATGGCAACAAGCAATGACAACAAGCAATGACAACAAGCAATGACAACAAGCAATGACAACAAGCAATGACAACAAGCAATGACAACAAGCAATGACAACAAGCAATGACAACAAGCAATGACAACAAGCAATGACAACAAGCAATGACAACAAGCAATGACAACAAGCAATGACAACAAGCAATGACAACAAGCAATGACAACAAGCAATGACAACAAGCCATCCTACACACGAGAGCACATGTAGATGTAATAAACTATGTTTTCAATCAATACTCGGCGTCGTGATATCGGTGTGGTTGGTATTGTCCCTGTTATAACTCTGTGATGACCATTGTGTTATTGCA
The DNA here is from genome assembly GCA_020002185.1 of Paraescarpia echinospica. Classification (NCBI taxonomy): domain Eukaryota; kingdom Metazoa; phylum Annelida; class Polychaeta; order Sabellida; family Siboglinidae; genus Paraescarpia; species Paraescarpia echinospica. The sequence continues at coordinate 4,365,074 of CM034534.1, read as the reverse complement.
AGCATAGTTCGATACGATGCACGTATGCTCACATTAGAACAGTACCTAGCTGGGCCAGGTGGAGTGTCTCAAACAGGTCACGGGCAGTAGTTATTCACGAACTCCAAAAACATCTTCCTGCTCGCAGTACATAGTTTTGCACCTTCACCACCAGCGGCTTTTTGTAATGTTGGCAATTTCGCGTCAGACGCACTCAGATCTGGAAAATATGTGTAAATCACCTTCCGTTTTAAACACAAATCTGCGCCTGCAAAAGTTGATCCATGTTTTCTTTCCCAGTTCCTTCTTCATTTTCGATGAATGCTCGTACTTTGTCTGAAATTAATCGATCACTATGATGACCGGCCTTGGAATGAGTTGTTCAATCGGTTAGACGGGAGAAGATTTCATTCTCGTAGGTTTACTTCAAAAGCCCGTCTTTGTCCGACATATACTTACAAATGTTTGAAACTGTTCCTTTTGGATTTAATCAAATTCCTCCTATGGCGGGTCAGTTCTGAAGACCGCGTAACAACCAACGGACCTCTACGTGAAAGAACAGCCCCTCATGGTTCGCATCGACCTTTTGGCAAACAAATTGGAAGAGCCGGATTGACGGCGCTGGATGGCCTTTATATGACATTTACCATCTAGAACTGTTATTAGGTCTGGTTGGGGTATTTTAGGTGTCAGGGTTTATCGACGGAACATCAGTGAATTGGATTCTAAAGGATTCACCTCCTTCACTCGGGCTTGAAATTGTCAAGCATGGCCAGTGTGTCATCAGTTGTACGTCCTACACACACACATGCATTGTTCCACGACAATCAATCGACCTCAAAATATTTAGATACTTCAGTTGGAAATAAGAATTACTAAGATATTTACAAAATGTAGTGATTACATTTTATAATAGTATTTACATACTATCTGGATAAAGACGATAATGCTTTCTGTGAGTTTGATAATAAGGTATATTACTTAAGCCAATTTCTCATTCATCAACACCGTCAATTAAAAAATCTTTAGTTTCAGCCAAGCCCACTACAAACTCTCGCGTATCCCCGAGGACCAGATAATCACCGGAACCGGGGAATGCTTTTGGGGGCTGAGCCATCCAATATCCTGGAGGTAGGATTAACCCCCAATATTTAGGGAATTATGGGGTGTGTATTTTAGGTTGGATATTGTTTGGTGGTGGCTGAAGCTAGGATTAGCCCAAATATTTAGGGAAGCGGGGCATGGATGGAACTTTATGTTTTTGGTGAGCTTGAATATGTTTTTTTGTGAGTCTCAACTCTCAAGGGAGTGCAAACTGAGGTTTCCGGAAAGCGTGAAGGCGTTTTGGCAAGCCTCAAGTAGGGTACACTTCGAGGTTAATTGTTGGTGAGCTTCAAAGTTAATAATTGCAATCGGAAGTGTTTATTTGACCCACATATAAAAACAAAACGGTACAATTTTTGAAAAACCAGAATTATCTACAGCTCAATTATGAAATACTGAATATGTGTTAAAATAGCAAGCAGTAGATACATGTGTTATTAAGTAGAATATATAACATAAAAGTAGAAACAATCAATGTATGATATAATCAATTAACAACATCCTGACCATGAACTATCAGGTAGCTGTAGATAAAAAACAGGGGTCGGGGAGACTGCCACTAAGACCATTGTTAGCAGCCACCCCATTGAGTAATTTTCTACAAAGTATGTTTGGGTTTCTTAAACACTTTCGATAAAATGATAACAACACAAGTGCATACTTTCTAATACAGTAACGGTTACACAAGTATTTAATTCATGTCAAAATCTCAACAACAACAAATTAAAAAAGTTACCTTAATTTGAAAACTAACAGATAATTACAACTACATCAGACATAGTAATGACAGTACACTGTGTACGTAAATTAACAGAGGTTATACAATTAAAACAAAATATGATTATTTATTAATTATTCATATATAACAATTTGGCAAAGAGCATTGTATTCTGTAATTTTGTAAAAAACATATTTTGGCATAACTAATAAATCCTTGTAAGCTATGTGTTAACATTGTGTTCATTATGTGAAGTGCAGTATTGTTTATTAGTAATGGAATATCAAACCTAATGCATCGTTTGGCAGTCATGTTTTGCCCTATTTGTATGGATGTTGTCATGTATCCGTGCATTAATGTTGTGAACATTTTTATTTAGCGTAAATGGTAAGTTTTGCAAATATACTGGTAATGTCATGTACACATATTTATAATAACATTTTAATTCCTGTAAATGCAGCAAATATGTTACATTAAGAATGTTTAGTTTCTTAAGCAGCGGCTCAGTATGCGCATTATGTTTAGCTAAACATATTATTATAATCGCTTATTTGTAGTTTGATGATTCTGTTACATTTAAAACCACATATCAGTAGGCCATAATTAATGTATGGTAAAATTAATGAGCTATACAAAGTAACTTTTATATTTACTGGCAAAATCGTTTTAATGTGTTTAATGTACCTATCAATTTAGAACATTTCATTGAAATATTTTAATATGAATGTCCCAGCTTAGGTTTTCTTGCAAAGTCACCCCAAGAAGATTAAAGTTTTGGACTCTTTCGATTCTGGTTTCATCTATCTTAAGCAGGGAATTGTTAACTTGTTTGTTTCCTAGTTTGTGTATTATAGACTTGGAGTTTATTTATATTTAAAGACATATTATTTATTTTCAGCCATTCATTTACCTTGTATAATTCTGCATTTAAATGTTGTTCGATGTCTTTTGGACATATGTTTAAAGTTTGGATTGTTGTAAATAAAGTTGTATCATCCGTATATATTATGTATTTAAATATTTCATTTGACTTTGGTAAATCATTAAAAACAATAAGAACGTCGTCTGGAAAAAATCTTCAACACCACCCCCTCCCTCGTTAACATCACCCCTCCCTAGTCAACAACACCCCTCTCGTCAACAACACCCCCTCTCCCGTCAACAGCACCCCATCCATCGTCAACAGCACGCCCTCCACCGTGTGACATGGGAGTAGTGGTGTTGACAGGGGAGTAGTGGTGGTGACAGGGGGTAGTGGTTTTGACGATGGGGTAGTGGTGATGACAGGGGAGTAGTGGTGATGGCAGGGGGTAGTGGTGCTGACAGGGGAATAGTGGTGGCGACAGGGGAGTAATGGTGGTGACAGGGGAGTAGTGGTGGTGACAGGGGAGTAGTGGTGAGTGATGTCAGGGGAGTAGTGGTGATGACAGGGGAGTACTGGTGGTGACAGGGGAGTAGTGGTGGTGACAGGGGAGTAGTGGTGATGACAAGGGAGTAGTGGTGGTGACAGGGGAGTAGTGGTGATGACAGGGGAGTAATGGTCGTGACAGGGGAGTAGTGGTGGTGACAGGGGAGTAATGGTGGTGACAAGGGAGTACTGGTTGTGACAGGGGAGTAGTGGTGGTGACAGGGGAGTAGTGGTGATGACAGGGGGGTAGTGATGAGTGATGTCAGGGGAGTAGTGGTGATGACACGGGAGTAGTGATGGTGACAGGGGAGTAGTGGTGGTGACAGGGGAGAAGTGGTGGTGACAGGGGAGTAGTGGTGGTGACAGGGGAGTAGTGGTGATGACAGGGGAGTAGTGGTGGTGACAGGGGAGTAGTCGTGATGACAGGGGAGTAGTGGTGATGACAGGGGAGTAGTGGTAGTGACAGGGGAGTAATGGTGGTGACAGGGGAGTATTGGTGGTGAGAGGGGGTAGTGGTGCTGACAGGGGGTAGTGGTGCTGACAGGGGAATAGTGGTGATGGCAGGGGGTAGTGGTGCTGACAGGGGAATAGTGATGGTGACAGGGAAGTAGTGGTGAGTGATGTCAGAGGAGTAATGGTGATGACAGGGTAGTAGTGATGGTGACAGGGGAGTAGTGGTGGTGACAGGGGAGTAGTGGTGGTGACAGGGGAGTAGTGGTGATGACAGGGGAGTAGTGGTGGTGACATGGGAGTAGTGGTGATGACAGGGGAGTAGTGGTGATGACAGGGGAGTAGTGGTAGTGACAGGGGAGTATTGGTGGTGACAGGGGGTAGTGGTGCTGACAGGGGGTAGTGGTGCTGACAGGGGAATAGTGGTGATGGCAGAGGGTAGTGGTGCTGACAGGGGAATAGTGATGGTGACAGGGAAGTAGTGGTGAGTGATGTCAGGGGAATAGTGGTGATGACAGGGTAGTAGTGGTCGTGACAGGGGAGTAGTGGTGGTGACAGGGGAGTAGTAGTGATGACAGGGGAGTAGTGGTGGTGACAGGGGTGTAGTGGTGATGACAGGGGAGTTATGGTGATGTCAGGGGAGTAGTGGTGATGACAGGGGATGATTAGTGGTGGTGACAGGGGAGTAGTGGTGATGACAGGGGAGTAGTGGTGATGACAGGGGAGTAGTGGTGGTGACAGGGGAGTAGTGGTGATGACAGAGGAGTAATGGTGGTGAAGCTCCGGCTCAGCCCACCCAATATAAATTTCGTTCCGGCTCCAGTGGATGTGCTTAGGGCGGGGGTGCACTCCAGTTTGGGAGACCGCGATGCTGACTCACTGCAACGCGCACTGCACGTGCAGATAAACACGCCTCAGTATAGGGGTCGGCCTACTCCGAAGGGCTTGTTAAAGTTACATAATTAATAATTCCCAATAGACTACCCTGGTACCGTGTTCTAGAATATTAATATGGTTGTATGTGGGATCGATCTTGCACCGACTCAAGAGTCGAGTAGCGACACTATGCGGATTGGTGCTAAACTATTGTCTCGCTAAGAGCTAGTCATTTTTTTGTATTTGTTGTGTACATTTTGCTCTTAAATTTATATTATATACGTAAGCCAGCGTAACGTTTTGATCATATAAATAGTCATATCCCGAGTGCATACACGGTAGATATTATACGTCTGGAGAAGTTTGTTGACTGTAGTGAGTAGCCGTAGCCAAGGCATCGACGTAGGTGACCGTTTTTTGTGAAATATTTACATTTTAATTATTATATTGTGGTGCGGGGCCTGCTAAACTTGCCAAAAACTGCATTAAACTTATCATAGTCACGGTCTAGGCCCTCTTCAGATCCCCCCAAAAACCTACTCAATATCTGACCTCACACATCTACCGCAGCAGCTGACAAAGTCTCACTGCTGAGACGAGGAACACGGGATTCCCATACGTCTATTTTTAGACCCACCGCAACGTAGGCACCGGGTCACAAATCGGCCTGAGTCGCGTTCAGGTGCGACCATATCACTCGACAATGATCACTCATCGAATTAATGACCCTCGTAAGTCTATTCGTGTGACACTGCTGTCAATACAGGACCAGGTCAAGAAAAGTGTACTGCCAGATGATATTGAACCGAATGCGAGATGTGGTAGATGGCGAACTGCGTGAAGAACAAGCAGGCTTTAGGCCCAAACGGTGTTGTGCAGAGCAGATATTCACACTCAAACGCATTATTGAGAAATGTCAAGAGTACCAGTTACCCCTCGCAGTCAGTTTCATAAACTTCACCAAAGCGTTTGACAGCATCCGCAGATCCTCCATATGGAAAATATTAACCACGTATGGAATCCAACAAAAGATTGTAACATCGATCGAGAAGATAATAATATATCTCGAGTTTTCATATTATTAAAACTCGAGATGTGTAAAGGATACAGCGACTGGTTCCATGTGATGACTGATGTCAGACAAGGCTGTATCCCCCCCCCCTCTCTTTGCCGTGGCCATCGACTGTGCCATGCGGCTAGCAACCACAGGCAATGAAAGGATTGTGTGGGTTAAGGACGAGCGTTTATCAGACCTAGAGATTGCTGATGACATTGCTGCCCTCTCAGACACCACTCAGGGCCTACAACGTCTCGTGGAATCAGTCAGCAGATACGCTGATGGCTTGGTACTTTTTGTCAGTGAAAAAAGACCAAAAAACATGCTGACGGGGAGCACCAACCACCCACTGATGTTTTGGTCGACCAGAAAAAAGTAGAAACAGTCGAAAACTTCACCTGCCTTGGCAGCTCCATCAACAACCAAGGAATCATCGATCAAGAACTAAGCTGCAGAGTGGGGAAAGAGTCAGCAGCCTTCAACCAGCTGAGGAAAATTTGAAACAACAAGAAATTTACCTTGAAGTATAAACTCCGCTTTTATAACTTAAACGTTATGCCAACCCTCCTATATGGATATGAAACATAACAACTAAAAACAAGCCAAGAAAACAAAATTGATGCTTTCAACACTAAATGCCTGCGAAAGACATTTCGCAGGCATACACTGGAGCGAGTATGTGTCGAACATATATGTCTGGATACGATCAGGACAACCTCTGGCATCATCTACTATCTGCAGAAGAAGAATGAGCTGGCGCGGGCATGTCACAAGGCTCCCACCTAATAGACAGAGAAAGAGGGGACCACCAAGAATGAACTGGCGCCAAACAATCGACCGCGACCTACAGCTGGTCAACGAAAGTTGGAGAGACGTCAGAACACTAGCAAGCGACAGGTTCGGATGGCATGCTTTGATTGCCTCATGCGTCTCTAGACGCAGGAACCGCTAAGTCTAAGTAAGTCAGTCTGTTCATTGGTTTCTACGTACATCTTCGCCCGCAACTAATGGCGCTACCGTGTTTTCACGGAAACCGGGTTTCGCCTTTCTAACATTATAAGTGCTTCACTCAAAACAACTTTTCTAGCAATGTGTAGCACATATTGAATGAGAATAAATATTATTAGAAATGTAATATATAATTATATATCCTGTTTCATGTATTTGTTTCGACTAACCGAATGGCACAATTCAGTTAGGCAGCACATCTGAACCTGACGGAACACTTCGTCACTATGGAATGTGTCCGTCTGAGCCACAGTGATCTTTCTACTGCGTGTTAATGTTTAAACGCTATAGTCCACTCAGTGTCCGCGATATAATCTAGCGATGAGTGTTCCGAACGCAGCCCAGTGGGTGTGCTCGCTACAAAAGGAAAGGCAATTTCTTATATAGCGCAGTATCCAGTCCTCAGGACTGCTGAAAGTGATTTACACTTTACTCCCTGGCAGACCTGTTCAATCGAATACCATCTCGAGTTTTCCGGAATGCATTCAGCCACGCTGCAATTAATGCGCGAAGACTATTCGCACACAAATATCCACCACTGTCTATAGCCAGGCACTCATTCATACAGCTGAGTGAACTGAAGCAATGTAGAGTAAATGAACTTGTCCAAGGTTCGACACTGCCGCACAAGATTCGAACCCGCGGTCTCTCAGTCGAGAGCCTGGAGCGTTTATCGCTGCGCTACTGCGCTCCACCATGTGGCGCCACTAAACAGTGGCGCCACATGGTGGATCGATAATGTCCGTCCTTCCACTTCCGGGAGAGCGACAGATAGGCAACAAGGAAGTTCTCAACTTCATTCCAAGTTTCGGTGTGGAAGTTTTAAACCTTGCCGATTTGGCTTGGAAACTTATTGAAATTATGATTTCCCGATTGAGTTAGACAGACGGTTTGCTGCGTGATGTCACGGTGCGCCCACAAAGGCAACCTGCACGTTTTAGCCACCGGGGCTGGAAACGTAAGTTCCATAATCATAATTTTAACGAAGCGTCGAAGGCCTAATGTTTAACCTGTGTAGTTCAACTTCCTCTTCTATCGCTTATTACTAATAGTACATTTTATCAATGTTTTGTTTATTTTAACCTGATTGTCTTATATTTGATTGATGTAATATGCCTTAATGTTATGCTAACGATTCTCCAGTGTTTTTAGACAGGCGGCACTCCTCAGTCATGAGTACAACTTTGGTCCATGCAATGTCATTTTTAGAACCGTACTCACTCTATGACTCTATGTAGATCGGATATTGTTTAAGGAATGTTTGGAGTAAGTGGAGAATATATGTGAAAAACATTGTTTTGATGTCAGTAACAAAGTTAGTGCAGTCAAAACACAAGTGGAGTCATGTTGAAGTGGCTTTTTTCTCAAAAATATATCTTGCCAATTTTACATGATCGTAGCTAACTGAACCACTGACAGTGACACTGTCACGGTATTGCTGGTGTTTACAAATTCATTGGCATTGCATTTAAGGTTAAACTAGGTAGAATAAAAAATGTTAAACCCAACTGTAAACTATCCATTGCAAATAACACATTAGAACATTACTGGTTAGTAAAAAAATGCATGCACGCACTCGCGCATGCACATGCATGTAACATTTAATATAAAGGCATTACAGAAATAAACTCTTCATCATGTAATGTTTCGTAATTGGAAATGTGAGACGTGATGATGCTCATAAAAATGATACATTATTTTGTAAGTGATTTCACAAATTTGTAGTTGATATATTTTTAAAAGAATTGTTTGTATTTTAGTATTCCCCACTGTTTTGCGACCTTTCCCGTGAAATGATCCGATATGAACATATGTCCAGGAAGTATTAAAACCAACTGTTATGTACAATGGCATTAGTTTCTAGGCAGAGCTTATTAATGCATATATTCTATATCAGAAATCTTGTCAAGTTGTAAGTTATGTGAGGCACCATACATTATACTGTGTGATTAGCTATGACAAGTAGATTTGTATTGCTGGGTTATTTTGTGGTTTGTGTGTGTGCATTGTTAGAACTAATGAAGTGCTATTTTGTGGAGTGCAGTGGCACAGTGAGTAGAGCAACACACTCAATCAATAGATTGTGGAATTGAACCTATTGCTGGCAGGCTTGGGGTAATAGTAATATGTAATAGTAATAGTAACGATTACAAATATTGAAATAATAGTAATGGGTTCAGCAAAAACTCAATGTAATAGTAATAGGAAGCAAGTTAGTTCAGTCTACGTTGTTCCAATTCACACAGTTCTTATGAATGAGTACCTGGCTATAGACAGTGGTGGACATTTTCATATGAATATAATCTTCAAGCAGTAATTGGCAATTGCAGCATGGCTGAAGAATGCTTTCTGGAGAAGTCAAGACTCAAGACGGTGTTCGATGGAACATGTTACAGAGAGAAATGTAAAGTCCTAGAGACTAGATACAATGCTATATATATATATAAAACATTACCTTTTAAGTTTGATGTGATGTAGAATAAATTTACAGTCTGGTCCCTGGTTATCAGGTGTGTATGAAGGAATTCAGCACAAAACGCAATATACACTGTATCCATTTTCTCGATTTTGAGAAAAGTCACTTTTGTGTTTCATCCTGAAAGTTTAAATAAAAACTTGTAAATTAATTTGGTGTATATTAAGAATCACAAATCATAGAGATTGGGAGCAAAGTCTTAAATATTTGTTGCAGTTTTGTTACACAAATTGTGATATTAAATTATTTTGATATCAAAAAGCAGTATAGTCATACAGTGCACGCTGTCACCCCTTGTAGCTGCCCATGTGGCAAGGCGGTCACATTGGCTAAAATAGATGTATCGCGTTTTGATAAAAAAGACTTGGCGCTTGTCGCGTTTTGAAGCAAACGTTTTTTGTGCATGCCGCTTAATGGGGATTTTTTGCATTAGTTTATAAATTAGATAGTAGCAATATGCTACACGTGAAATTATTATTACATTATTTATACAGCTATTTGTAGGGTTGACAGCGACCAGTTCACTTAATAAGTAGGCCTACTTATTTTATATTATTATCATTTAAGCCTTCTGGTTACAGCCTTAACTGGCTCCACTGTCAGCCTGGAATCGTATATTATATCACTTGTTATACTTATTGATTATCTTTGTATGTATGATTTATATGATTCCAAAAATAAACTTTATTTATCCTAGCTGAACGCATGTTTAAACAAACACATCATTTTGTCTTTATTGGGGAGATATTTCAAAAATGGTATTTATCTCGCTTTGCTGGATATATCAGTTACACTAATGACAGCTGCACAAACACTATTTGCAGGTGCAGCAATGGCAGCGGCGGTTCTACGTGCTGCATGACGTCACACAAACGACAACGGCGCGACTAGACTGCTACCAGGATGAGGCGACCTTCAAAGGGAAACAGCCTCCACAAATGACATACAGTATCAACGACATATCTACGATAAAGAACAATACGAAGCCTGGACATACTGCGGAACACAAGTTTACATTTGAAATTGTTTACAGCTCCCAGAATAAGGTTTGTAAGACGTCTTTTTGCTCAAAATCAAAGTCAAAGCTTAATTATTTAATAGTACATAACATAAAAATAGTGACATTATCACGTAGCATGAGCCATGTCAAATCAATCACTCAAAACATCATCCGACTCCTATTTTTCTTAAATTTTCTACAGTTATTATCTCACATGAGAACATAAAAACTGCAAATCATAAAAAAATAAATGTCGAGTATTATTTAAGATATAGGTCACTGAACTCTGACACAATTCACATAGTGACCATTATATTAAATGTTTATATCTCTGATGATAATAAAGCTGAAAAAGAAGGTAAGACATCATTAGAAAGCCAGCAAATAGGTGCACATTTGCTATAAAATGACTTTAGTTTACCATTAATCTTATTAAAAAGACACCTTTATCATAAAATGACCTATTACCTCAGATTAATCAGATACCTAAACACACGTATCCTTTGAGTGTGATTTTTAAAGCATGCTATGCCATTGCACACAAGTCCCTCAGAAACGTTAGAATGGGCAAATAATAATAATATTTCCTGATACATTAAATTTAATTAATTCAGTCTGATGACATATTTTTGGTTTGCAAATCAGGAAATACAGTACTAAATATCATTATAACCTTTTCACTCACATGAACACAAAGGGTGACTGGTTGAAAACACCTTTCAACGTGGAGAGCTTGGTAACAGGAATATATAGACTGGACTCACCTACTAGATAAAAGGGTTGGACTCTCGATAAGCCAAAGGGCTTCCTTGTCCACCTGCCATCTAGAGTTAATTCTCTGGATGGCAATCTTGTTAAATCTAGAGTTAATTCTCTGGATGGCAATCTTGTTAAATCTTGTTACTCGGTGATATCAATTCAATTTATTCTTACAAAATCTGCATAAAACTTTCCTTTAATGCAACAGTTAAAATGATCATACCTTTCTCACATTGGCTAGCTTTAATTATTTAGCTTTAAATATATGAAATAACAATAATACAATTTATTTATGTAGTGCCCAATCAATCAGATTGCTCTCAGGTTCTTTACATACATGTACTCACAACCAGACCTAGTTTCAATTCACTTTTATCTATTCCAATTCATATGTATTTACCAAAGATCAATTCAAATTAAATTCCAATTCAACATACTCACAAAAAGAATCAATTCATTTTTACACAATTCCAGTTCAGTTCTAATTCAAATTGGCAACATTAGCAAACAGTAGCTGTTTAATTAAGGATAAGCCAGGAAGTCCATAATAAAATGCCTGCTTTGTTCTAGGAAGAGACAGCACTAATAAAGTAGGCCTTCTGCCAACTACTGCTACCTGAATGTTTTGAATTCACCACGTCAGCAAACAGTAATGTTGGTCTCTGGTGGAGATTAGCACTTAGCAGCTCTGTTCTATGCTGCCACTAAAACTGGGATACCTAGAGACAGAGACAGCAAAGAACTGCTAGACAAAGAATTGCAGCCTGTGTTTTGTCTGGTGACAAATCCTTTCATCCATATAAATACTGGTAGTTGGTTGTTTATTCTGGTCTTTGACCAAAAAGACACATCCGAAAATGCTACAGTTTAACATAACATCTTATAGTTCATATTAGTGTTAGTTTATATATAAAATGTCGTAAATTTATTTTCTGTTTCGATCAGTTCATTATTGTTATTAACATTTCTATAGTGCCATATCTCTGGGCCTGCCCGTTCATAGGCGCGTACACACATTATAACATGTACATGGAATCAAATGTAAAAGAATATATATGTATAAACATGCTGGTAAATATAATATTAAGATTTACAAGATTGTATATATAATGTAACTAAAATACATGACATATTTGCACAAATATTAAGATAATTAAGTAAAAAAATATATATTATAATATATAAAATTGTATTAAAAGATGAATTAGTTAAAATGTATTATATAATAAAAAATAAATTAATTGATTAAATACATGTTCATAAAAAGTCCTACAGCACAGTTCCTCAGTCGAAGTACTCCTGCTTAAATATTATGAGATCTTGGATATACGCTGGAGCAAGACCATGTAAAGCCATGAAAACAAGGACCAGCAGTTTGTATTGGATACGCCAACGAACTGGAAGCCAGTGCAGATCGACCAGCGCAGGTCTTATTTGCTTTCGGTGTCTCGAGGAGTCGAGATAAGTCTTGCCGCCAAGTTCTGTACAGTCTGCAACTTGTTCATAAGTGCCTTGGTGATGCCGTACAGGACCGTGTTACTGTAGTCCAGCCGCGATGTCACCAGGGCGTGGACTGGTGTCTTACACGCATCAGTATTAAGAAAATGTCTTATTTTTGAAATTGCATAGAGGTAGTAGTACGCTGACTTGCACATCCGTGACACGTGTGACGACATTGTTAGTTCACAGTCGATTGTAATCCCGATGTTGCAGATGGACGGTGACGGAACAATGTTACATCTGCATACACGAACACACAAAACGTTATGCAGGTGTTTACGATTTGGTGCCGAGATGATAATAGCCTCAGTCTTGTTTTCGTTCAGCTGTAGATTGTGGTCTGACATCCACTGCTTCGATTCTTCGATGCATCGCTCGATGCGGTCAACCGCATCAGCGGCTTCTCCATCCCGCGTTCCACTCAGGTCGACATACAGGTGGGCGTCATTGGCATAAAGATTTTATTGCAGCTTGTACTTTCTGAAGAGAGCACACAATGGCAAATTCTAGATGGAGAAGAGGACTGGGCCCAGCACAGACCCTTGTGGGATGCCAGACTCGATCAATGTTCTATGTGAGTTGTGTCCACTAATACACACTGACTGAGTCTGGTTCGACAGGCATGACTCCATCCATTTCAGTGCAATGCTGCGCAGCTGGTTGATTAACATCGAGTGGTCAACAGTATCAAACGCCGCACTCATATCCAGCAACACTGCCAGCATACCTTTCCTTTTGTCAAGGGAAAGGAGATGGTCATTCCGAATGCCCACCAGTGCTGTCTCAGTGCTGTGATGTTGTCAGTACGCACTTTGGAAAATGTCCTTCAAATTGTTGTTGTCTAGATGCTTGTGAAGTTGGACTGTTACATGGCACTCCACTGTGACTCCAGTAACTTTGAAACAAATGACAAGTTCAATATAAGCTGGTAGTTGTTCATCGAGTCTGAATCAAGGTTTGGTTTCTTTAATAGAGGTGTGATCACAGCATGTTTGAAGTTGGCCGGCACGGACCCCGACTCGAGCGATATGTTGATGATTGTAGCTAATGTCGGTGCAAGAATAACAATGTTGGCTTTCACGAGTGAGGTAGGAAATGGATCAAGCGCGCTTGATTTTGTTGGACATGTCCTTACCAAAGAGAGTCATGCCGGAAAACGCATTGACTGTGCAAGACTGTTCACAATGCACGTACTCAGCATTGACAGTTTGCTACTCGCTAACTGGCTGCGAATGTCTAACACTTTGCGTGTGAAGTGCACGAGAAAGTCATCTGCCAGTTGTGCAAAACCAGGCACAGGACTGGGCAGTTTTGGAGCAGCTTTTCTTTTCATCGGGGGCCGGTTTCATGAAGGGCTAAGAACGTTCTTAACGCTAAGATGACTCTCTTAGTAAATTACGTGATTTTGTTAATATAAGCGAACATAGGAGTTTACGCAAACACGTGACGCTAAGAAATTGCGTAACTTTAAGTACGCTTCATGAAACCGGCCCCAGGTCATCCATGATCCTGAACAGTGCTTTGTTGTTAAGTGCATATTCATAATTTTTTGGTAGAATTTGGCTTTCACTGACTGTATTTGCTGTTTGTAAGTTTCACGTTGTCCAGTGTAGATGTCTCAGTGAATCTGCAGCTTTGTTAGTCTCCATTTCCGCTCTGCTTGTCTGAGCTTTCGCTTACCAAGTGATAATTCCACTGTGTGCCAAGGCGTATTGGAGCGCACAGTAATTGACTGTGAGCAGTGGACCGTGGCCGTCTAACAGTTCTTGCAAGAAGTGTCATTCTGTTGCAACAGGTCTACAATGTTGTTACACGGGCTTGTTGCAAATATTGCCGATGGTGTGTGTCGGATGACGAACATGTTGCTGCAAGTTGGTGACATGCAGGAGATCAGAGAAGTCATTTGAGTCTTTATTTCCAGCCTTTCTGTAGTGGATGTTAAAATCACCCACGATACTAAGTCCAGTGCTGTGAAAAGTTCCAGGAGATTGGTGAACTCGGCCATAAACGTTTTGAAAGAAACGCGGCCTGTGGATGGAGGTCTGTAAATGAATAATAACCTGAAGACACTTGATGGTGTAGCAAACACCCCCTCGAGGCACTGGAAGGACAATGCTGGCCACTGTTGCGATAAGATCATGTTGATACACGACTTGTATAAAACACAGATTCCCCCACCCCGTCGGTCGGGCTGAGGTTGGTGGACGAAGATGTATCCATCCGGGGTCAACTTGCTGGTATTTGGGATGTCCTTGGGGGTTATCTGTCAGCCACGTCTCTGTAAGCGCGATGATGTCAAGGTTCATACAGTTCATCTTACTTTGCGGGATTCAGTTCCAATTCAATCTGTTTTGATTTTATTCAGTTCCAATTCAAATTCATCCATTTTTGTGATTGATTCAATTAAATTCCAATTCAGTTAAGAATTGAACCCGGGTCTGCTCACAACTACTAAAGTATTAAGCTAAAACAAAATAATTCCAAATGTAGATAATGAAATAATCATTAAAATAGTTCTTCTGATTTAATAGACCCCTGTGTAAACAATTACAAAGTATTATATATGTATATATTAAACAGTAAAATAAATATATAAGTTAATTAAAATATAATAAATAATAAAAAGTACTACTAACTTCAAATATTAGTGCATTTGATGAAGTCCATTTGATCGTTTTATAAAAACATTACTCTAAAAAGGTGTGTTTTCAGAAGTGTTTTGAACTGGGGCTGTGTCTTAGCCATCTTGACACAGTCCTTAATTAAACTAACACATTTAAAAATGTGGTAATTGGAAATAACTTGTTGTTCAAAGGAGATCCTGTTCTCGGCCCAGTCGTCGGAAGACATGACGCAGTGGACGACAGCGTTGAAGGCGTCGAAATGGGAGCAAGACCAGGCCAATAGGGCATGCGGAACGCGAGATGACCAGGAGAATGTCAGCCTCCAGAACACACTCTACGAGTCACTAGAAAGAAGTGAGTAGGGCACAGACACAGCCTTCATGGCTACGGCTTACGACTCTCAACCAAGAGAACCCGGGTTCGAATCCTGTGCTGCCGTGTCAAACCTTGCGCAAGTTCATTCACTCTACGTTGCTCGGGTTCACTCGGCTGTATGAATGAGTACCAGGCTATAGATAGTGGTGAATATTTGTATTATAATATTTGTATTATAATATGATGTTCTTAAGGCTATCATAACTATGTTGAAGGTATACATACACTGCTAGCCAAAGTGTGTTTAGTTGCCTGTAAAAACATTCACAGTTTGAAGACAAGACCCCTTAGGCGTTATTGGCACTACTGCTGAGGGGGGCCGAGTTGACCACAGTACCCTTTCATGTTCAACAATTTCCCATTTCCCCATGTTCAACAAAGCAGATTTTCTGTTACAATTATTATTATTAAATAACACTGGCTAATTGCGGGTAGCGGAACAGACTGACTCGTTTACTATTTACTTTACCTTTCTATATTTTAAATATAATTATTCTACTAAACATGCATTCCAGCACAATAAGTGAAAACTATGATTCATATCAGGCCAAATGTCTACGGATTTGCAGTTTGTAAGAAATACACTTTGATGCACATCTTAAGTTGTTGATTGTTGACAATAGCTGCTTTGATACAGTTGCTAACATGTCCGTCAACACTCTAACATTAAAACCGCACCCATCTTTTACTTTTCAATAAAGGTTTGATGAGAAAACTGGAATTATTTTTATATGGCCTTATGATTTCTTTGAAGTTTTCGTAAGGTATATTATGATGTCATATAATGCAGTATGCAGTCTTCAGTATTGCTTTACAAAATACACTTCAACCTCAGTAGACCTGGGAAGTATTCAGTCACACTGCAGTTTTTGCAATATGACTGTTCATGCCGGCTTAAGGAATGGAGCAGTTAAGTTTAAAAGTTCATTAATTAAATTACAATTAACTCAGAAATATTGCAATTAAATTAGGCTCACACATTTAGAAGGTCAATGAAATTAACCTATCTTTTTTTCAAATAAAATTTAATTAACTATTAAGTTTAAATAAGTTTTACCAACTAACCTCAACTGCCTTCATTAAAATAATTATATTCATATATATTATATGAAGCAAGTACGCCTTGTCGCCTCAGAGGAGATTCACTTACTGTGGTCCAAAGTCAACATATCAGTACATAGATGCTGATCGTATAGTTCCAGAATTGACGTATTCAGTAGAAGTTGATGAAACGGAAGCTTCAAGACGCTGCAAACTACCCAAAAACAAGATGTACCAGCTGTACATATGCCTCGACCACTTGAGTCTTGTGGACCCAGAGACCAGCACAACTATAAATGAATGGCCGTACAAGTAAGACCTTGCTGGCAATTACGTGTTTAATTAATAATGTGTGGCAGTGTTGGTAGCTAAATTTCTACAGTTGTAATTGTTGAAATGTTATGTTGTCAGGTCTCGTATACATGGGAGCACGCTATATACTCTGGATAATTAACCCATAAAGCATGCCATGCTATTTGTTAAAATTGTTCGGACCCCCCACTCTCTTGTCGTGCAGCAATGGCATGTACACAACCCTAAATTTTCATTTCTTTTGATAAAGACCCTCGCTACCCCTGTGCTACATACATCTATAATCATTATTATTTGTTGCATGCGTGTTTTGATTCATTGTTTAAAATATAAGTTGGTAAAAGTACTAAAAAACAGGATCTAGTGCATTGCTGGTATGCTGTTGAAATCTTCCCTAAAACTGACTGAACGACTAAGAACAATTAATGCTATACCTGCCTGATATAGATGGCTTGACAAGCCTACATTAAAAAAGAACGGTTACGTTATGCTTACCCCAAAACTCCACCATCATTTAATGTTTTCATCCGTGTAAATGTTCACCAAGTTGGAAGAAATTAAATAACACAATTTTCTTAGTACATAACTACAAGTTTTCGACTCACAATCAACGTTTCAACCGCCTTTGGCATCCTTCGTCTAGTGAGCAGAAGAACAGTTGAAATGTCGATTGTGAGTCCAAAATGTCTAGTTGTTTACTGAGAAAATTGTGTTATTTCATGTAATGCTTTGTTATACTAGCCTACAGACTCACACCCCCTAAGCTTTGTTGTACTAGCCTACAGACTCACACTCCTAAGCTTTGTTATACTTGTCTACAGACTCACACCCCTAAGCTTTGTTATACTTGTCTACAGACTCACACCCCCTAAGCATTGTTATACTTGTCTACAGACTCACACCCCCTAAGCTTTGTTATACTTGTCTACAGACTCACACCCCCTAAGCTTTGTTACACTTGCCTACAGACTCACACTCCCTAAGCTTTGTTATACTAGCCTACATACTCACACCCCCTAAGCTCTGTTGTACTAGCCTACAGACTCACACTCCCTAAGCTTTGTTATACTAGCCTACAGACTCACACCCCCTAAGCTTTGTTATACTTGCCTACAGACTCACACACCCTAAGCTTTGTTATACTTGTCTACAGGCTCACACCCCCTACGCTTTGTTATACTAGCCTACAGACTCACACCCCTAAGCTTTGTTATACTTGTCTACAGACTCTCACCCCCTAAGTTTTGTTATACTTGTCTACAGACTCACACCCCCTACGCTTTGTTATACTTGTCTACAGACTCACACCCCCTAAGCTTTGTTGTACTAGCCTACAGACTCACACTCCTAAGCTTTGTTATACTAGCCTACATACTCACACCCCTAAGCTTTGTTATATTTGTCTACAGACTCACACCCCCTAAGCATTGTTATACTTCTCTACAGACTCACACCCCCTAAGCTTTGTTATACTAGCCTACAGACTCACACCCCCTAAGCTTTGTTATATTTGTATACAGACTCACACCCCCTACGCTTTGTTATACTAGCCTACAGACTCACACCCCCTAAGCTTTGTTATACTTGTCTACAGACTCACACCCCTAGGCTTTGTTATATTGTTTACAGACTCAACCCCTAAGCAAATTTTAGGCCACATTTTAAAACACCTGTTTTTTGTTTGCAAATGACAAAATGAGAAAAATACATATTTTGCATTTGGGTATTAGCTGATATATGTATGAATTGTTCCTTTTGTGATACAAGCATGACATTTGGGTATTAGCTGATATGTGTATGAATTGTTCCTTTTGTGATACATACTTATAAAATACAAAAACAAAATATACTTATAAAATACATAAACAAAATATATGGCTATAGGGCCATTTCAGAATTTATCCTGGAAGACGCTCGCGGTTATTTTTCAAGATGGCCGTAGATAATCTATTTTCCCCATATCTTAATAACGGCTTCACATAAAGCAGTCATTTTTGTACCAAAATATGTATTTTCAGGGTCAAAGATTTCAAATATATTACTTTTGACCCACCCCGACAATCACATCCACCTGTATTTATGTTTGAGAAAGGCATAGCACCATATAAGTCACATGACTTCAGCTGTGTTCCTTCAGCAACAACACCCCTTAGTATGTGCACATGTATTATGTTGTTGTTTGGAATAAACATTCAATCATGTACAGGTATACATACATATAATTGTATATATATATATATACATATACATTTATTTACTTATTAATATTATTGCAGTATAATTGGTGTGCTGTATAAATGTTTTAATAATTCTTATTACTAATACCTAATATATTAATTTACACCATTTTATTGCTGTATTTATTAAAAATTATTAGTAGTAGTATGTTAATACCTTATTATTTTTATTATTATAATTTATGTATTTTAAGGTGTTGTGAAGCGCCATGAACAAATATTGATCTGGCATTACATCAAATAAAATATTATTATTATTCATTCATTCATTAACCTGCAGATTCATCCGTCGCTACGGTCGTAGCACGTCTCAGTTCTCGTTCGAGGCGGGCCGTCGCTGCAATGGTGGCGAGGGGCTCTTCAACTTCCGCACGGCCATGGCCGACAAGCTGTTCTCCGACGTCCGCAACCGAACGATGGCGATGCGTGAGAACCAACACGGCGGTGACAGCGGAGAGATTATCGTCGAGAACCACAGAAAGCAGTCTCCGGTTCCTCTCGCCATTCCGAGACATGCGGCTAACGCAAAGCCTGCCAACGCGAAGCCAGTCGCGCTCTCACACGTTCCTCCGAAGTCTGCTCCCACGAAGTCAGCCCCAGTCGCAGCCCCGAGAACGCCGACCGGCAGCAAACCGATACTCACGAAAACGGAGAGTGGGAACGTGATGGAGAAAGTGAAGACATTCCAGGACAACGCCGGCGGCATACCCATCGCTGTGCAGAAGCTCCCGCTCACCGGAAAGTTGTCTGCAGGCAAGGAGAAGGGCGACGCCCGCAAGAAATCCCCTGCCCATTTCGTGCCGTCGAAGAGCGACCAAGAAAAACGGATGAAAGACATATCGATGCTACACAAAGAAATGTCAGCAAAATCGGCGAAACATCACTTGAAGACTGCGAAGGACTCGGTCTCCAGCAAGATCCCCGATGTCTTTCAGCATCCGAAGAAGACGGACACATCCCCGGCGGCGAAGCTCCCTGATCATAACGACGGTTCACGCGGCGTGCCGACTCAATTGCGCTCTCGGGGGCTCCCCAGCCTGCCCAAGGCACCGCCGGAGGCGAACACTGTCGAGTACGACGTCGCCTACTCTCCGCCCAATGACAGCGAGTATTCGGAGACGTACGCCGAGATCCCGCAGTGCAGCGTCGCCGTGAACACACCCAGCGACTCGTCCGACAGCTACATGTACGCGGCGGTGGGCCCGGCCGCGCGCGCCGACGTAAAGATGTCGTCGGTCGTCGCCGATATGAGTCGCAACCGCTGTCCCGTACCAGCCGCGGCGGTGACAACAGACGGGTCGGGCGACATCTAAGACTACCTGGACTTTGCAGGAGTCGCCAACGCCTTGGCGAAGGACACTGATCAAACATCCGGGAACATCTACGGACACTTGTCGATAGCGGAGACGGAAGATGAAAATGGCTACGCAGATCCGGGCTCCCTAAAAGAAACGAGCGCACACAAGAATGGCAAGAAGTAGGAAGATGCCTGTTTAAAGACATGGAGCGAAGTGTTGTTGCCTATTTGAGGACGGGAAACGAAATACATGTTTGCACATTTAACCTTGCCTATTCATGTAACGGGAGTTCACCAAACCACTGATTAGTTATCCACATTTTAATTATGAGTATCTGTTTGGTCAGTTTTTGTCTTTGTTATATGTGTAGAGGTAGAAGATCAATAGTGGCTCTTGTATGAAGGTCCTGTTGCGTCTACTCCTGTTTCCCTTTACTTACTGATAACCAGACTTCTTCGTTCTGACCATATACGTATTGATGCGTTCCGTAGGCAGTGTGCTACAACGGTCATCGTCCACAGTTCGGTGCCTCTCCACAGGTGATCACGGTGAAAGTGATACTCACGAGAGAAATAGCTTAATGATTCATTAAAACTGCCTGAAGAGAGATTAACGTCGATTCGAGCTTTCCGCGGTATAAATAATAGGAAAGTTGTATAAAGCCTATCGTTTGATGTTATTTGTATATATATATATATATATATATATATATATATTCGAGCGAGTAAGAATCACGGATGTTAGAACTGAAAATACTGACGATATATCTTATTTTCGTATACTATACATATAATATGTGCAGCTCTTGCAAATTGCTGTGTTGTAGTAATTACGATATCCTGTTAATTACATATAACATACACTTATGTGTTTTATATATACCTGCTGATCAATATGTGCCATTACACTGTTATCCTGTCATAAATACCTGTATGGCAATTACATATAAGTTAAGGCTTATTAACATAACATTTGTGTATATATATAATATAGGGTGTATGGTTGGCAAACCCCACTGTTTGTATGTTAATACCAACTGGTTGTATACTTGTTATCGGACATTGTTGTAGAGTACGTAATTAAATATTTACACTATGATGTTTTATGACTTTTAATCTCTACGTACGCTCACGCACGCACACACGCTCCCACACACACATACACACACACACACACACACACACACACACATCTAGAATAACAAATACATTTGCAAAAATATAAATTTACATATAATATGTCTAATATAATAAGAATATAATATGAAAGTATGCATTTGTAAATAAATAACTAATATAATAAAGTATCGGCTAAATACTGACTAGACTTAACTATCTAAAATTAAACTATTTGCTGCTTTAAAATCAATATCAAGTAATTAAATAAATAATTAAAACACGGTATAAAATAAACCATGTAGTGGCGATATGTAATAGTTAGAATGAAAATGTTTTATAATAATCTTCAAATGCTTTCTTAGAAAGACGTGTTTTAATCTGAGATTTGAAAAATTCGATTGAGTCAGCGCCACAGATGTACAAAGATGGACCGTTCCAAAGGCGCGAATATAGAAAATTACTATGGGTGCCTTTTAGTGAGTTGTTATCTGGAGCTTAAAGCTTGATATATCGATGAAAATGCGCTTTTAAAATCGGGCAAGTTGAACGGAATACATAAGGTACGGGGCGACTTAGAAAGGCTTGGATAATGCCCTGTTTGTTAAAATGCTCTGTCCAGACAAATATGGGGACCACACAGTACATAATTGATGGCTGCGGTTTTCCACTTACTGTATATACGTAAATTCTAAATTTACTTAAGTTTGTATACGGGACAGATAGGGGAACGTATTGTTCGTTTTCAATGTATTTATTAAGGTAATTAAACAGTGATAAAATGGAGCAATCACGTCGCTGTACAACTGTGTCACAGAATGGCGAGTTTCACGTAGATTACAAAACAGTTGGACACTCGGTGAGCCAAAGCCAAAGGTTTCCTTGTCTGCACGTAGACCTGCCAATTATCCTTAGAAATCCGGGAGTCTTCCGGATTGTTGGTGTATCTCCCAAATTTTCTCTGAAAATCTCCAACAGCATCCCCCTCGTCTTCCAGACTGCGCTACACCACGGGAACATGCTGAGACGTACTGAACCGCTGAATTTCCGGCTAAAATTTTCAACAGCACCCTCCCCCCGTCTTCCGATGTCAAGATCCGAGACAGTGCGACACGGGAAGCAATTCTGAACCGCTGATGAATCTCCCGGATTGCAACCAAACAGTTGGCTGGTACATACTTGTCGTATGAGAATTTATGCTCTTATGAAATCATACATATAGTATAGGTCCATTACTGACACACTGTAGACTTGGCTCATCTCGTCCTCGTGGACTCGGATAGAGCAGTGCGTCTCAACCTTTCTGATTTCACGGCACACTTTCGAGGTTGCTCGGTCCTCGCGGCACACAACAACCTAACTTACTTAACTTACCACATCTACGTGGACATTCTAGTTGTCCACATGGGTGAAAAAACTTACAATTTTTTTACAATTAAAGTAATTCCAATATGTCATTTTATTCTTACAAACTATTTCAAACAATGATAAAAATACATTTGAAGTTATACTAGTAAAACATCATCTTTACCATTCGTCCTGTAATGGAGATTATAAACGTTGTCTTTTTCAAAACATTTTTCTCAAATATGCTACTAACGCTGACAGCGTAGTAAAATATGTATAACAGATAACTGACGACCCGAACTTCCACTCGGCACCCATGGGAACCTTTGGTAAGAAAGACGCTTAATGTTTGCATTTATTCTTTAAAAACAATGACTCCCCGTGTATGTAAGTGACATAAACACGATTGACACGAAGCACTGCTCGGGTCTAACCAAGGAGACCAAATGTCCATCTCCCTTTTTGGTGAACTGCACACCACAAAGACAGCGCTGTGAACCGACGGAGGAAGTCTTAAGGAGACAACGATTTCTGCCATCGACCACAACAGTATGCACCGACTTCGTCAACACAGTGATTCATTTGTCTTTTCAAATAAGATGTTTTGT
>CM034534.1:4271881-4340782 GCA_020002185.1 Paraescarpia echinospica | reverse complement strand
ACAGACTCACACCGCTAAGCTTTGTTATACTTGTCTACAGATTCACACTCCCTAAGCTTTGTTATACTTGTCTACATATTCACACTCCCTAAGCTTTGTTATACTTGTTTACAGACTCACACCCCCTAAGCTTTGTTATACTAGCCTACAAACTCACACCCCTAAGCCTTGTTATACTTGTCTACAGACTCACACCCCCTAAGCTTTGTTATACTAGCCTACAGACTCACACCCCTAAGCTTTGTTAGTTATACTAGCCTACATACTCACACTCCCTAAGCTTTGTTATACTAGCCTACATACTCACACCCCCTAAGCTTTGTTATACTAGCCTACAGACTAACACCCCTAAGCTTTGTTATACTAGCCTATAGACTCACACCCCTAAGCTTTGTCATACGTGTCTACAAACTCACACCCCTAAGCCTTGTTATACTTGTCTACAGACTCACACTCCCTAAGCTTTGTTATACTAGCCTACAGAATCACACTCCCTAACCTTTGCTATACTTGTCTACAGACTCACATCCACTAAGCTTTCTTATACTTGTCTGCAGACTCACACCCCCTACACTTTGTTATACTAGCCTACAGACTCAAACCCCCTAAGCTTTGTTATACTTGTCTACAGACTCACACCCCTAAGCTTTGTTATACTAGCCTAAAGACTCACACTCCCTAAGCTTTGTTATACTAGCCTACAGACTCACACCCCCTAAGCTTTGTTATACTTGCCTACAGACTCACACCCCCTATGCTTTGTTATACTAGCCAACAGACTCACACCCCGTAAGCTTTGTTATACTTGTCTACAGACTCACACCCCCTATGCTTTGTTATACTAGCCAACAGACTCACCCCCCCTAACCTTTGTTATACTAGCCTACAGACTCACACCCCCTAAGCTTTGTTATACTTGCCTAAAGACTCACACCCCCTAAGCTTTGTTATATTTGTCTACAGACTCACACCCCCTATGCTTTGTTATACTAGCCAACAGACTCACACCCCCTAAGCTTTGTTATACTTGTCTACAGTCTCACACCCCCTATGCTTTGTTATACTTGTCTACAGACTCACACCCCTAAGCTTTGTCATATGTGTCTACAGACTCACACCCCTAAGTTTTGTTATACTTGTCTACAGATTCACACTCCCTAAGCTTTGTTATACTTGTTGACAGACTCACACCCCCTAAGCTTTGTTATACTAGCCTACAAACTCACACCCCTAAGCCTTGTTATACTTATCTACAGACTCACACCCCCTAAGCTTTGTTATACTAGCCTACAGACTCACACCCCTAAGCTTTGTTATACTAGCCTACAGACTCACACCACTAAGCTTTGTTATACTAGCCTACAGACTCACACCCCTAAGCTTTGTCATATGTGTCTACAAACTCACACCCCTAAGCCTTGTTATACTTGTCTACAGACTCACACCCCTAAGCTTTGTTATACTAGCCTACAGAATCACACTCCCTAACCTTTGCTATACTTGTCTACATACTCACACCCCCAAGCTTTGTTATACTAGCCTACAGACTCACACTCCCTAAGCTTTGTTATACTAGCCTACAGACTCACACCCCCTAAGCTTTATTATACTTGCCTACAGACTCACACCCCCTAATCTTTGTTATATTTGTCTACAGACTCACACCCCCTATGCTTTGTTATACTAGCCAACAGACTCACACCCCCTAAGCTTTGTTATACTTGTCTACAGACTCACACCCCCTATGCTTTGTTTTACTAACCAACAGACTCACACCCCCTAAGCTTTCTTATACTTGTCTACAGACTCACACCCCCTATGCTTTGTTATACTAGCCAACAGACTCACACCCCCTAACCTTTGTTATACTTGTCTAAAGAATCACACTCCCTAAGCTTTGTTATACTTGCCTACAGACTCACACCCCCTGAGCTTTGTTATACTTGGCTACAGACTCACACCCCTAAGCTTTGTCATATGTGTCTACAAACTCACACCCCTAAGCTTTGTCATATGTGTCTACAGATTCACACTCCCTAAGCTTTGTTATACTTGTTTACAGACTCACACCCCCTAAGCTTTGTTATACTAGCCTACAGACTCAAACCGCTAAGCTTTGTTATACCAGCCTACAGACTCACACCCCTAAGCTTTGTTATACTAGCCTACAGACTCAAACCCCTAAGCTTTGTTATACCAGCCTACAGACTCACACCCCTAAGCTTTGTTATACTTGTCTACAGACTAACACCCCCTAAGCTTTGTTATACTTCTCTACAGACTCACACCCCTAAGCTTTGTTATACTAGCCTACAGACTCACACTCCCTAAGCTTTGTTATACTTGTCTACAGACTCACACCCCTAAGCTTTGTCACATGTGTCTACAGACTCACACCCCCTAAGCTTTGTTATACTTGTCTACAGACTCACACCCCCTATGCTTTGTTATACTTGTCTACAGACTCACACCCCTAAGCTTTGTCATATGTGTCTACAAACTCACACCCCTAAGCTTTGTCATATGTGTCTACAGATTCACACTCCCTAAGCTTTGTTATACTTGTTTACAGACTCACACCCCCTAAGCTTTGTTATACTAGCCTACAAACTCACACCCCTAAGCCTTGTTATACTTGTCTACAGACTCACACCCCCTAAGCTTTGTTATACTAGCCTACAGACTCACACTCCCTAAGCTTTGTTATACTAGCCTACATACTCACACCCCCTAAGCTTTGTTATACTAGCCTACAGACTCACACCCCTAAGCTTTGTTATACTAGCCTACAGACTCACACCCCTAAGCTTTGTCATATGTGTCTACAAACTCACACCCCTAAGCCTTGTTATACTTGTCTACAGACTCACACTCCCTAAGCTTTGTTATACTAGCCTACATACTCACACCCCCTAAGCTTTGTTATATTTGTCTACAGACACACACCCCCTATGCTTTGTTATACTAGCCAACACACTCACACCCCCTAAGCTTTGTTATACTTGTCTACAGACTCACACCCCCTATGCTTTGTTATACTTGCCAACAGACTCACACCCCCTAAGCTTTGTTATACTTGTCTACAGACTCACACCCCCTATTCTTTGTTATACTAGCCAACAGACTCACACCCCCTAACCTTTGTTATACTTGTCTACAGAATCACACTCCCTAAGCTTTATTATACTTGCCTACAGACTCACACCCACTCAGCTTTTTGTTATACTTGCCTACAGACTCACACCCCCTAAGCTTTGTTATACTTGTCTACAGACTCACACCCCCTAAGCTTTGTTATACTTGTCTACAGACTCACACCCCCTAAGCTTTGTTATTCTTGCCTACAGACTCACACACCCTAAGATTTGTTATACTTGTCTACAGACTCACACCCCCTAAGCTTTGTTCTACTTGTCTACAGGCTCACACCCCCTACGCTTTGTTATACTAGCCTACAGACTGACACCCCTAAGCTTTGTTATACTTGTCTACAGACTCTCACCCCCTAAGCTTTGTTATACTTGTCTACAGACTCACACCCCCTATGCTTTGTTATACTTGTCTACAGACTCTCACCCCCTAAGCTTTGTTATACTAGTCTACAGACTCACACACCTAAGCTTTGTCATATGTGTCTACAGACTCACACCCCTAAGCTTTGTTATACTTGTCTACAGAATCACACTCCCTAAGCTTTGTTATACTTGTTTACAGACTCACACCCCCTAAGCTTTGTTATACTAGCCTACAGTCTCACACCCTTAAGCTTTGTTATACTAGCCTACAGACTCACACTCCCTAAGCTTTGTTATACTAGCCTACATACTCACACCCCCTAAGCTTTGTTATACTAGCCTACAGACTCAAACCCCTAAGCTTTGTTATATAAGCCTACAGACTCACACCCCTAAGCTTTGTTATACTAGCCTACAGACTCAAACCCCTAAGCTTTGTTATACCAGCCTACAGACTCACACCGCTAAGCTTTGTTATACTTGTCTACAGACTCTCACCCCCTAAGCTTTGTTACACTTGTCTACAGACTCACACCCCCTATGCTTTGTTATACTTGTCTACAGACTCTCACCCCCTAAGCTTTGTTATACTAGTCTACAGACTCACACACCTAAGCTTTGTCATATGTGTCTACAGACTCACACCCCTAAGCTTTGTTATACTTGTCTACAGAATCACACTCCCTAAGCTTTGTTATACTTGTTTACAGACTCACACCCCCTAAGCTTTGTTATACTAGCCTACAGACTCACACCCCTAAGCTTTGTTATACTACCCTACAGTCTCACACTCCCTAAGCTTTGTTATACTAGCCTACATACTCACACCCCCTAAGCTTTGTTATACTAGCCTACAGACTCAAACCCCTAAGCTTTGTTATGCCAGCCTACAGACTCACACCCCTAAGCTTTGTTATACTAGCCTACAGACTCAAACCCCTAAGCTTTGTTATACCAGCCTACAGACTCACACCGCTAAGCTTTGTTATACTTCTCTACAGACTCACACCCCTAAGCTTTGTTATACTAGCCTACAGACTCACACTCCCTAAGTTTTGTTATACTTGTCTACAGACTCACACCCCTAAGCTTTGTCACATGTGTCTACAGACTCACACCCCCTAAGCTTTGTTATACTTGTCTACAGACTCACACCCCCTATGCTTTGTTATACTTGTCTACAGACTCACACCCCTAAGCTTTGTCATATGTGTCTACAAACTCACACCCCTAAGCTTTGTCATATGTGTCTACAGACTCACACCCCTAAGTTTTGTTATACTTGTCTACAGATTCACACTCCCTAAGCTTTGTTATACTTGTTTACAGACTCACACCCCCTAAGCTTTGTTATACTTGCCTACAGACTCACCCCCCAAGCTTTGTTATACTTGTCTACAGACTCACATTCCCTTAGCTTTGTTATACTAGCCTACAGACTCACACCCCCTAAGCTTTGTTATACTTGCCTACACACTCACACACCCTAAGATTTGTTATACTTGTCTGCAGACGCACACCCCCTAAGCTTTGTTCTATTTGTCTACAGGCTCACACCCCCTACACTTTGTTATACTAGCCTACAGACTCACACCCCTAAGCTTTGTTATACTTGTCTACAGACTCTCACCCCCTAAGCTTTGTTATACTTGTCTACAGACTCTCACCCCCTAAGCTTTGTTATACTAGTCTACAGACTCACACACCTAAGCTTTGTCATATGTGTCTACAGTCTCACACCCCTAAGCTTTGTTATACTTGTCTACAGAATCACACTCCCTAAGCTTTGTTATACTTGTTTACAGACTCACACCCCCTAAGCTTTGTTATACTAGCCTACAGACTCACACCCCTAAGCTTTGTTATACTACCCTACAGTCCCACACTCCCTAAGCTTTGTTATACTAGCCTACATACTCACACCCCCTAAGCTTTGTTATACTAGCCTACAGACTCAAACCCCTAAGCTTTGTTGTACTTGTCTACAGACTAACACCCCCTAAGCTTTGTTATACTTCTCTACCGACTCACACCCCTAAGCTTTGTTATACTAGCCTACAGACTCACACCCCTAAGCTTTGTTATACTACCCTACAGTCTCACACTCCCTAAACTTTGTTATACTAGCCTACATACTCACACCCCCTAAGCTTTGTTATACTAGCCTACAGATTCAAACCCCTAAGCTTTGTTATACCAGCCTACAGACTCACACCCCTAAGCTTTGTTATACTAGCCTACAGACTCAAACCCCTAAGCTTTGTTATACCAGCCTACAGACTCACACCGCTAAGCTTTGTTATACTTGTCTACAGACCAACACCCCCTAAGTTTTGTTATACTT
This sequence comes from Paraescarpia echinospica, assembly GCA_020002185.1. Lineage (NCBI taxonomy): Eukaryota > Metazoa > Annelida > Polychaeta > Sabellida > Siboglinidae > Paraescarpia > Paraescarpia echinospica. The sequence goes on along the minus strand of CM034534.1, from coordinate 4,334,923 downwards.
GTCTACAGACTCACACCCTAAGCTTTGTCACATGTGTCTACAGACTCACACCCCCTAAGCTTTGTTATATTTGTCTACAGACTCACACCCCCTATGCTTTGTTATACTTGTCTACAGACTCACACCCCTAAGCTTTGTCATATGTGTCTACAAACTCACACCCCTAAGCTTTGTCATATGTGTCTACAGATTCACACTCCCTAAGCTTTGTTATACTTGTTTACAGACTCACACCCCCTAAGCGTTGTTATACTTGCCTACAGACTCACCCCCCAAGCTTTGTTATACTAGCCAACAGACTCACACCCCTTAAGCTTTGTTATACTTGTCTACAGACTCACATTCCCTTAGCTTTGTTATACTAGCCCACAGACTCACACCCCCAAAGCTTTGTTATACTTGCCTACACACTCACACACCCTAAGATTTGTTATACTTGTCTGCAGACTCACACCCCCTAAGCTTTGTTCTATTTGTCTACAGGCTCACACCCCCTACGCTTTGTTATACTAGCCTACAGACTCACACCCCTAAGCTTTGTTATACTTGTCTACAGACTCTCACCCCCTAAGCTTTGTTATACTTGTCTACAGACTCTCACCCCCTAAGCTTTGTTATACTAGTCTACAGACTCACACCCCTAAGCTTTGTTATACTTGTCTACAGACTCTCACCCCCTAAGCTTTGTTATACTTGTCTACAGACTCTCACCCCCTAAGCTTTGTTATACTAGTCTACAGACTCACACACCTAAGCTTTGTCATATGTGTCTACAGACTCACACCCCTAAGCTTTGTTATACTTGTCTACAGAATCACACTCCCTAAGCTTTGTTATACTTGTTTACAGACTCACACCCCCTAAGCTTTGTTATACTAGCCTACAGACTCACACCCCTAAGCTTTGTTATACTACCCTACAGTCCCACACTCCCTAAGCTTTGTTATACTAGCCTACATACTCACACCCCCTAAGCTTTGTTATACTAGCCTACAGACTCAAACCCCTAAGCTTTGTTATACCAGCCTACAGACTCACACCCCTAAGCTTTGTTACACTAGCCTACAGACTCAAACCCCTAAGCTTTGTTATACCAGCCTACAGACTCACACCGCTAAGCTTTGTTATACTTGTCTACAGATTCACACTCCCTAAGCTTTGTTATACTTGTTTACAGACTCACACCCCCTAACCTTTGTTATACTAGCCTACAAACTCACACCCCTAAGCCTTGTAATTATTTTCTACAGACTCACACCCCCTAAGTTTTGTTATACTTGTCTACAGACTCACACCCCTAAGCTTTGTCACATGTGTCTACAGACTCACACCCCCTAAGCTTTGTTATACTTGTCTACAGACTCACACCCCCTATGCTTTGTTATACTTGTCTACAGACTCACACCCCTAAGCTTTGTCATATGTGTCTACAAACTCACACCCCTAAGCTTTGTCATATGTGTCTACAGACTCACACCCCTAAGTTTTGTTATACTTGTCTACAGATTCACACTGCCTAAGCTTTGTTATACTTGTTTACAGACTCACACCCCCTAAGCTTTGTTATACTTGCCTACAGACTCACCCCCCAAGCTTTGTTATACTAGCCTACAGACTCACACCGCTAAGCTTTGTTATACTTGTCTACAGACCAACACCCCTAAGCTTTGTTATACTAGCCTACAGACTCACACTCCCTAAGTTTTGTTATACTTGTCTACAGACTCACACCCCTAAGCTTTGTCACATGTGTCTACAGACTCACACCCCCTAAGCTTTGTTATACTTGTCTACAGACTCACACCCCCTATGCTTTGTTATACTTGTCTACAAACTCACACCCCTAAGCTTTGTCATATGTGTCTACAAACTCACACCCCTAAGCTTTGTCATATGTGTCTACAGACTCACACCCCTAAGTTTTGTTATACTTGTCTACAGATTCACACTCCCTAAGCTTTGTTATACTTGTTTACAGACTCACACCCCCTAAGGTTTGTTATACTTGCCTACAGACTCACCCCCAAGCTTTGTTATACTAGCCAACAGACTCACACCCCTTAAGCTTTGTTATACTTGTCTACAGACTCACATTCCCTTAGCTTTGTTATACTAGCCTACAGACTCACACCCCCTAAGCTTTGTTATACTTGCCTACACACTCACACACCCTAAGATTTGTTATACTTGTCTGCAGACTCACACCCCCTAAGCTTTGTTCTATTTGTCTACAGGCTCACACCCCCTACGCTTTGTTATACTAGCCTACAGACTCACACCCCTAAGCTTTGTTATACTTGTCTACAGACTCTGACCCCCTAAGCTTTGTTATACTTGTCTACAGACTCTCACCCCGTAAGCTTTGTTATACTTGTCTACAGACTCACACACCTAAGCTTTGTCATATGTGTCTACAGACTCACACCCCTAAGCTTTGTTATACTTGTCTACAGAATCACACTCCCTAAGCTTTGTTATACTTGTTTACAGACTCACACCCCCTAAGCTTTGTTATACTAGCCTACAGACTCACACCCCTAAGCTTTGTTATACTACCCTACAGTCCCACACTCCCTAAGCTTTGTTATACTAGCCTACATACTCACACCCCCTAAGCTTTGTTATACTAGCCTACAGACTCAAACCCCTAAGCTTTGTTATACCAGCCTACAGACTCACACCCCTAAGCTTTGTTATACTAGCCTACAGACTCAAACCCCTAAGCTTTGTTATACCAGCCTACAGACTCACACCGCTAAGCTTTGTTATACTTGTCTACAGATTCACACTCCCTAAGCTTTGTTATACTTGTTTACAGACTCACACCCCCTAACCTTTGTTATACTAGCCTACAAACTCACACCCCTAAGCCTTGTAATTATTTTCTACAGACTCACACCCCCTAAGCTTTGTTATACTAGCCTACAGACTCACACTCCCTAAGCTTTGTTATACTAGCCTACATACTCACACCCCCTAAGCTTTGTTATACTAGGCTACAGACTCACACCCCTAAGCTTTGTTATACTAGCCTACAGACTCACACCCCTAAGCTTTGTCATATGTGTCTATAAACTCACACCCCTAAGCCTTTGTTATACTTGTCTACAGACTCACACTCCCTAAGCTTTGTTATACTAGCCTACATACTCACACCCCCTAAGCTTTGTTATATTTGTCTACAGACTCACACCCCCTATGCTTTGTTATACTAGCCAACAGACTCACACCCCCTAAGCTTTGTTATACTTGTCTACAGACTCACACCCCCTATGCTTTATTATACTAGCCAACAGACTCACACCCCCTAAGCTTTATTATACTTGTCTACAGACTCACACCCCCTATGCTTTGTTATACTAGCCAACAGACTCACACCCCCTAACCTTTGTTATACTTGTGTACAGAATCACACTCCCTAAGCTTTGTTATACTTGCCTACAGACTCACACCCCCTCAGCTTTGTTATACTTGCCTACAGACTCACACCCCCTAAGCTTTGTTATACTTGTCTACAGACTCACACCCCCTAAGCTTTGTTATACTTGTCTACAGACTCACACCCCCTAAGCTTTGTTATACTTGCCTACAGACTCACCCCCCAAGCTTTGTTATACTAGCCAACAGACTCACGCCCCTTAAGCTTTGTTATACTTGTCTACAGACTCACACTCCCTAAGCTTTGTTGTACTAGCCTACAGACTCACACCCCCTAAGCTTTGTTATACTTGCCTACAGACTCACACACCCTAAGATTTGTTATACTTGTCTACAGATTCACACCCCCTAAGCTTTGTTCTACTTGTCTACAGGCTCACACCCCCTACGCTTTGTTATACTAGCCTACAGACTGACACCCCTAAGCTTTGTTATACTTGTCTACAGACTCTCACCCCCTAAGCTTTGTTATACTTGTCTACAGACTCTCACCCCCTAAGCTTTGTTATACTTGTCTACAGACTCATACCCCCTATGCTTTGTTATACTTGTCTACAGACTCTCACCCCCTAAGCTTTGTTATACTTTTCTACAGACTCACACACCTAAGCTTTGTCATATGTGTCTACAGACTCACACCCCTAAGCTTTGTTACACTTGTCTACAGAATCACACTCCCTAAGATTTGTTATACTTGTTTACAGACTCACACCCCCTACGCTTTGTTATACTAACCTACAGTCTCACACCCCTAAGCTTTGTTATACTAGCCTACAGACTCACACTCCCTAAGCTTTGTTATACTAGCCTGCATACTCACACCCCCTAAGCTTTGTTATACTAGCCTACAGACTCAAACCCCTAAGCTTTGTTATACCAGCCTACAGACTCACACCCCTAAGCTTTGTTATACTAGCCTACTGACTCAAACCCCTAAGCTTTGTTATACTTGTCTACAGACTCACACCCCTAAGCTTTGTTATACTTGTCTACAGACTCACACCCCCTGTGCTTTGTCATACTAGCCAACAGACTTACCCCCCCAACCTTTGTTATACTAGCCTACAGACTCACACCCCCTAAGCTTTGTTATACTTACCTACAGACTCACATCCCCTAAACTTTGTTATATTTGTCTACAGGCTCACACCCCCTACGCTTTGTTATACTAGCCTACAGACTCACACCCCTAAGCTTTGTTATACTTGTCTACAGGCTCTCACCCCCTAAGCTTTGTTATACTTGTCTACAGACTCACATCCCCTATGCTTTGTTATACTTGTCTACAGACTCACCCCCTAAGCTTTGTTATACTAGTCTACAGACTCACACACCTAAGCTTTGTCATATGTGTCTACAGACTCACACCCCTAAGCTTTGTTGTACTTGTCTACAGAATCACACTCCCTAAGCTTTATTATACTTGTCTACAGGCTCACACCCCCTACGCTTTGTTTTACTAGCCTACAGACTCACACCCCTAAGCTTTGTTATACTTGTCTACAGACTCTCACCCCCTAAGCTTTGTTATACTTGTCTACAGACTCACACCCCCTATGCTTTGTTATACTTGTCTACAGACTCTCACCCCCTAAGCTTTGTTATACTAGTCTACAGACTCACACACCTAAGCTTTGTCATATGTGTCTACAGACTCACACCCCTAAGCTTTGTTATACTTGTCTACAGAATCACACTCCCTAAGCTTTGTTATACTTGTTTACAGACTCACACCCCCTAAGCTTTGATATACTAGCCTACAGACTCACACCCCTAAGCTTTGTTATACTAGCCTACAGACTCACACCCCCTAAGCTTTGATATACTAGCCTACAGACTCACACCCCTAAGCTTTGTTATACTAGCCTACAGACTCACACCCCCTAAGCTTTGTTATACTTGCCTACAGACTCACATCCCCTAAGCTTTGTTATACTTGTCTACAGACTCACACCCCCTATGCTTTGTTATACTAGCCAACAGACTCACATCCCCTAAGTTTTGTTATACTTGTCTACAGACTCACACCCCCTATGCTTTGTTATACTAGCCAACAGACTCACACCCCCTAACCTTTGTTATACTTGTCTACAGACTCACACTCCCTAAGCTTTGTTATACTAGCCTACAGGCTCACAACCACTAAGCTTTGTTATACTTGCCTACAGACTCACTCCCCCTAAGCTTTGTTATACTTGTCTACAGACTCACACCCCCTAAGCTTTGTTATACTTGTCTACAGACTCACACCCCCTAAGCTTTGTTATATTTGTCTACAGACTCACACCCCCTATGCTTTGTCATATTAGCCAACAGACTTACCCCCCCTAACCTTTGTTATACTAGCCTACAGACTCACACCCCCTAAGCTTTGTTATACTTACATACAGACTCACATCCCCTAAACTTTGTTATATTTGTCTACAGACTCACACCCCCTATCCTTTGTTATACTAGCCAACAGACTCACACCCCCTAAGCTTTGTTATACTAGCCAACAGACTCACACCCCCTAAGCTTTGTTATACTTGTCTACAGACTCACACTCCCTAAGCTTTGTTATACTACCCTACAGACACACACCCCCTAAGCTTTGTTATACTTGCCTACAGACTCACACATCCTAAGATTTGTTATACTTGTCTACAGACTCACACCCCCTAAGCTTTGTTCTACTTGTCTACAGGCTCACACCCCCTATGCTTTGTTATACTAGCCTACAGACTCACACCCCTAAGCTTTGTTATACTTGTCTACAGACTCTCACCCCCTAAGCTTTGTTATACTTGTCTACAGACTCACACCCCCTATGCTTTGTTTTACTTGTCTACAGACTCACCCCCTAAGCTTTGTTATACTAGTCTACAGACTCACACACCTAAGCTTTGTCATATGTGTCTACATACTCACACCCCTAAGCTTTGTTATACTTGTCTACAGAATCACACTCCCTAAGCTTTGTTATACTTGTCTACAGGCTCACACCCCCTACGCTTTGTTATACTAGCCTACAGACTCACACCCCTAACCTTTGTTATACTTGTCTACAGACTCTCACCCCCTAAGCTTTGTTATACTTGTCTACAGACTCACACCCCCTATGCTTTGTAATACTTGTCTACAGACTCACTCCCTAAGCTTTGTTATACTAGTCTACAGACTCACACACCTAAGCTTTGTCATATGTGTCTACAGACTCACACCCCTAAGCTTTGTTATACTTGTCTACAGAATCACACTCCCTAAGCTTTGTTATACTTGTTTACAGACTCACACCCCCTAAGCTTTGTTATACTAGCCTACAGACTCACACCCCTAAGCTTTGTTATACTAGCCTACAGACTCACACCCCCTAAGCTTTGTTATACTTGTCTACAGGCTCACACCCCCTACGCTTTGTTATACTAGCCTACAGACTCACACCCCTAAGCTTTGATATACTTGTCTACAGACTCTCACCCCCTATGCTTTGTTATACTTGTCTACAGACTCACCCCCTAAGCTTTGTTATACTAGTCTACAGACTCACACACCTAAGCTTTGTCATATGTGTCTACAGACTCACACCCCTAAGCTTTGTTATGCTTGTCTACAGAATCACACTCCCTAAGCTTTGTTATACTTGTTTACAGACTCACACCCCCTAAGCTTTGATATACTAGCCTACAGACTCACACCCCTAAGCTTTGTTATACTAGCCTACAGACTCACACCCCCTAAGCTTTGTTATACTTGCCTACAGACTCACACCCTCTAAGCTTTGTTATATTTGTCTACAGACTCACACCCCCTATGCTTTGTTATACTAGCCAACAGACTCACATCCCCTAAGCTTTGTTATACTTGTCTACAGACTCACACCCCCTATTCTTTGTTATACTAGCCAACAGACTCACACCCCCTAACCTTTGTTATACTTGTCTACAGACTCACACTCCCTAAGCTTTGTTATACTAGCCTACAGGCTCACACCCACTAAGCTTTGTTATACTTGCCTACAGACTCACTCCCCCTAAGCTTTGTTATACTTGTCTACAGACTCACACCCCCTAAGCTTTGTTATACTTGTCTACATACTCACACCCCCTAAGTTTTGTTATACTTACCTACAGACTCACACCCCCTAAGCTTTGTTATACTAGCCAACAGACTCACACCCCCTAAGCTTTGTTATACTTGTCTACAGACTCACACTCCCTAAACTTTGTTATACTAGCCTACAGACTCACACCCCCTAAGCTTTGTTATACTAGCCTACAGACTCAAACCCCTAAGCTTTGTTATACCAGCCTACAGACTCACACCCCTAAGCTTTGTTATACCAGCCTACAGACTCACACCGCTAAGCTTTGTTATACTTGTCTACAGACTAACACCCCCTAAGCTTTGTTATACTTCTCTACAGACTCACGCCCCTAAGCTTTGTTATACTAGCCTACAGACTCACACTCCCTAAGCTTTGTTATACTTGTCTACAGACTCACACCCCTAAGCTTTGTCACATGTGTCTACAGACTCACACCCCCTAAGCTTTGTTATACTTGTCTACAGACTCACACCCCGTATGCTTTGTTATACTTGTCTACAGACTCACACCCCTAAGCTTTGTCATATGTGTCTACAGACTCACACCCCTAAGCTTTGTCATATGTGTCTACAGACTCACACCCCTAAGTTTTGTTATACTTGTCTACAGATTCACACTCCCTAATCTTAGTTATACTTGTTTACAGACTCACACCCCCTAAGCTTTGTTATACTAGCCTACAAACTCACACCCCTAAGCCTTGTTATACTTGTCTACAGACTCACACCCCTTAGCTTTGTTATACTAGCCTACAGACTCACACCCCTAAGCTTTGTTATACTACCCTACAGACTCACACTCCCTAAGCTTTGTTATACTAGCCTACATACTCACACCCCCTAAGCTTTCTTATACTAGCCTACAGACTCACACCCCTAAGCTTTGTTATACTAGCCTACAGACTCACACCCCTAAGCTTTGTCATATGTGTCTACAAACTCACACCCCTAAGCCTTGTTATACTTGTCTACATACTCACACTCCCTAAGCTTTGTTATACTAGCCTACAGACTCACACCCCCTAAGCTTTGTTTTATTTGTCTACAGACTCACACCCCCTATGCTTTGTTATACTAGCCAACAGACTCACACCCCCTAAGCTTTGTTATACTTGTCTACAGACTCACACCCCCTATGCTTTATTATACTAGCCAACAGACTCACACCCCCTAAGCTTTATTATACTTGTCTACAGACTCACACCCCCTATGCTTTGTTATACTAGCCAACAGACTCACACCCCCTAACCTTTGTTATACTTGTGTACAGAATCACACTCCCTAAGCTTTGTTATACTTGCCTACAGACTCACACCCCCTCAGCTTTGTTATACTTGCCTACAGACTCACACCCCCTAAGCTTTGTTATACTTGTCTACAGACTCACACCCCCTAAGCTTTGTTATACTTGTCTACAGACTCACACCCCCTAAGCTTTGTTATACTTGCCTACAGACTCACCCCCCAAGCTTTGTTATACTAGCCAACAGACTCACACCCCTTAAGCTTTGTTATACTTGTCTACAGACTCACACTCCCTAAGCTTTGTTGTACTAGCCTACAGACTCACACCCCCTAAGCTTTGTTATACTTGCCTACAGACTCACACACCCTAAGATTTGTTATACTTGTCTACAGATTCACACCCCCTAAGCTTTGTTCTACTTGTCTACAGGCTCACACCCCCTACGCTTTGTTATACTAGCCTACAGACTGACACCCCTAAGCTTTGTTATACTTGTCTACAGACTCTCACCCCCTAAGCTTTGTTATACTTGTCTACAGACTCTCACCCCCTAAGCTTTGTTATACTTGTCTACAGACTCATACCCCCTATGCTTTGTTATACTTGTCTACAGACTCTCACCCCCTAAGCTTTGTTATACTAGTCTACAGACTCACACACCTAAGCTTTGTCATATGTGTCTACAGACTCACACCCCTAAGCTTTGTTACACTTGTCTACAGAATCACACTCCCTAAGATTTGTTATACTTGTTTACAGACTCACACCCCCTACGCTTTGTTATACTAACCTACAGTCTCACACCCCTAAGCTTTGTTATACTAGCCTACAGACTCACACTCCCTAAGCTTTGTTATACTAGCCTGCATACTCACACCCCCTAAGCTTTGTTATACTAGCCTACAGACTCAAACCCCTAAGCTTTGTTATACCAGCCTACAGACTCACACCCCTAAGCTTTGTTATACTAGCCTACTGACTCAAACCCCTAAGCTTTGTTATACTTGTCTACAGACTCACACCCCTAAGCTTTGTTATACTTGTCTACAGACTCACACCCCCTGTGCTTTGTCATACTAGCCAACAGACTTACCCCCCCAACCTTTGTTATACTAGCCTACAGACTCACACCCCCTAAGCTTTGTTATACTTACCTACAGACTCACATCCCCTAAACTTTGTTATATTTGTCTACAGGCTCACACCCCCTACGCTTTGTTATACTAGCCTACAGACTCACACCCCTAAGCTTTGTTATACTTGTCTACAGGCTCTCACCCCCTAAGCTTTGTTATACTTGTCTACAGACTCACATCCCCTATGCTTTGTTATACTTGTCTACAGACTCACCCCCTAAGCTTTGTTATACTAGTCTACAGACTCACACACCTAAGCTTTGTCATATGTGTCTACAGACTCACACCCCTAAGCTTTGTTGTACTTGTCTACAGAATCACACTCCCTAAGCTTTATTATACTTGTCTACAGGCTCACACCCCCTACGCTTTGTTTTACTAGCCTACAGACTCACACCCCTAAGCTTTGTTATACTTGTCTACAGACTCTCACCCCCTAAGCTTTGTTATACTTGTCTACAGACTCACACCCCCTATGCTTTGTTATACTTGTCTACAGACTCACCCCCTAAGCTTTGTTATACTAGTCTACAGACTCACACACCTAAGCTTTGTCATATGTGTCTACAGACTCACACCCCTAAGCTTTGTTATACTTGTTTACAGAATCACACTCCCTAAGCTTTGTTATACTTGTTTACAGACTCACACCCCCTAAGCTTTGTTATACTAGCCTACAGAGTCACACCCCTAAGCTTTGTTATACTAGCCTACAGACTCACACCCCCTAAGCTTTGTTATACTTGTCTACAGGCTCACACCCCCTACGCTTTGTTATACTAGCCTACAGACTCACACCCCTAAGCTTTGATATACTTGTCTACAGGCTCTCACCCCCTATGCTTTGTTATACTTGTCTACAGACTCACCCCCTAAGCTTTGTTATACTAGTCTACAGACTCACACACCTAAGCTTTGTCATATGTGTCTACAGACTCACACCCCTAAGCTTTGTTATACTTGTCTACAGAATCACACTCCCTAAGCTTTGTTATACTTGTTTACAGACTCACACCCCCTAAGCTTTGATATACTAGCCTACAGACTCACACCCCTAAGCTTTGTTATACTAGCCTACAGACTCACACCCCTTAAGCTTTGATATACTAGCCTACAGACTCACACCCCTAAGCTTTGTTATACTAGCCTACAGACTCACACCCCCTAAGCTTTGTTATACTTGCCTACAGACTCACATCCCCTAAGCTTTGTTATACTTGTCTACAGACTCACACCCCCTATGCTTTGTTATACTAGCCAACAGACTCACATCCCCTAAGTTTTGTTATACTTGTCTACAGACTCACACCCCCTATGCTTTGTTATACTAGCCAACAGACTCACACCCCCTAACCTTTGTTATACTTGTCTACAGACTCACACTCCCTAAGCTTTGTTATACTAGCCTACAGGCTCACAACCACTAAGCTTTGTTACACTTGCCTACAGACTCACTCCCCCTAAGCTTTGTTATACTTGTCTACAGACTCACACCCCCTAAGCTTTGTTATACTTGTCTACAGACTCACACCCCCTAAGCTTTGTTATATTTGTCTACAGACTCACACCCCCTATGCTTTGTCATATTAGCCAACAGACTTACCCCCCCTAACCTTTGTTATACTAGCCTACAGATTCACACCCCCTAAGCTTTGTTATACTTACCTACAGACTCACATCCCCTAAACTTTGTTATATTTGTCTACAGACTCACACCCCCTATCCTTTGTTATACTAGCCAACAGACTCACACCCCCTAAGCTTTGTTATACTAGCCAACAGACTCACACCCCCTAAGCTTTGTTATACTTGTCTACAGACTCACACTCCCTAAGCTTTGTTATACTACCCTACAGACACACACCCCCTAAGCTTTGTTATACTTGCCTACAGACTCACACATCCTAAGATTTGTTATACTTGTCTACAGACTCACACCCCCTAAGCTTTGTTCTACTTGTCTACAGGCTCACACCCCCTACGCTTTGTTATACTAGCCTACAGACTCACACCCCTAAGCTTTGTTATACTTGTCTACAGACTCTCACCCCCTAAGCTTTGTTATACTTGTCTACAGACTCACACTCCCTAAGCTTTGTTATACTAGCCTACAGACTCACACTCCGTAAGCTTTGTTATACTAGCCTACAGACTCACACCCCCTAAGCTTTGTTATACTTGCCTACAGACTCACACCCCCTAAGCTTTGTTATATTTGTCTACACACTCACACCCCCTATGCTTTGTTATACTAGCCAACAGACTCACACCCCCTAAGCTTTGTTATACTTGTCTACAGACTCACACCCCTAAGCTTTGTTATACTAGCCTACAGACTCACACCCCCTAAGCTTTATTTTACTTGTGTACAGACTCACACCCCCTACGCTTTGTTATACTGGCCTACAGACTCACACCCCCTAAGCTTTGTTATACTTGTCTACAGACTCACACCCCCTATGCTTTGTTATACTTGTCTACAGACTCACACCCCTAAGCTTTGTCATATGTGTCTACAGACTCACACCCCTAAGCTTTGTTATACTTGTCTACAGACTCACACCCCCTAAGCTTTGTTATACTAGCCTACAGACTCACACTCCCTAAGCTTTGTTATACTTGCCTATAGACTCACACCCCCTAAGCTTTGTTATACTACCCTAGAGACTCACACCCCTAAACCTTGTTATACTTGTCTACAGACTCACACCCCCTAAGCTTTGTTATACTAGCCTACAGACTCACACCCCTAAACTTTGTTATACTAGCCTACAGACTCACACTTCCTAAGCTTTGTTATACTAGCCTACATACTCACCCCCTAAGCTTTGTTATACTAGCCTACAGACTCACACCCCTAAGCTTTGTTATACCAGCCTACAGACTCACACCCCTAAGCTTTGTTATACTTGTCTACAGACTCACCCCCTAAGCTTTGTTATACTTGTCTACAGACTCACACCCCTAAGCTTTGTTATACTAGCCTACAGACTCACACTCCCTAAGCTTTGTTATACTAGCCTACATACTCACACCCCCTAAGCTTTGTTATACTAGCCTACAGACTCACACCCCCTAAGCTTTGTTATACTTGCCTACAGACTCACACACCCTAAGTTTTGTTATACTTGTCTACAGACTCACACCCCCTACGCTTTGTTTTACTTGTCTACAGACTCTCACCCCCTAAGCTTTGTTATACTAGTCTACAGACTCACACACCTAAGCTTTGTCATATGTGTCTACAGACTCACACCCCTAAGCTTTGTTATACGTGTCTACAGAATCACACTCCCTAAGCTTTGTTGTACTTGTTTACAGACTCACACCCCCTAAGCCTTGTTATACTTGTCTACAGACTCACACTCCCTAAGCTTTGTTATACTAGCCTACAGACTCACACCCCTAAGCTTTGTTATACTAGCCTACAGACTCACACTCCCTAAGCTTTGTTATACTAGCCTACATACTCACACCCCCTAAGCTTTGTTATACTAGTCTACAGACTCACACCCCTAAGCTTTGTTATAATTGTCTACAGACTCACACCCCCTAAGCTTTGTTATACTAGCCAACAGACTCACACCCCTTAAGCTTTGTTATACTTGTCTACAGACTCACACTCCCTAAGCTTTTTTATACTAACCTACAGACTCACACCCCCTAAGCTTTGTTATACTTGCCTACAGACTCACACACCCTAAGATTTGTTATACTTGTCTACAGACTCACACCCCCTAAGCTTTGTTCTACTTGTTTACAGGCTCACACCCCCTACGCTTTGTTATACTAGCCTACAGACTCACACCCCTAAGCTTTGTTATACTTGTCTACAGATTCACACTCCCTAAGCTTTGTTATACTTGTTTACAGACTCACACCCCCTAAGTTTTGTTATACTAGCCTACAAACTCACACCCCTAAGCCTTGTTATACTTGTCTACAGACTCACACCCCCTAAGCTTTGTTATACTAGCCTACAGACTCACACCCCTAAGCTTTGTTATACTAGCCTACAGACTCACACCCCCTAAGCTTTGTTATACTAGCCTACAGACTCACACCCCTAAGCTTTGTTATACTAGCCTACAGACTCACACCCCTAAGCTTTGTCATATGTGTCTACAGACTCACACCCCTAAGCTTTGTTATACTTGTCTACAGATTCAGACTCCCTAAGCTTTGTTATACTTGTTTACAGACTCACACCCCCTAAGCTTTGTTATACTAGCCTACAGACTCACACCCCTAAACCTTGTTATACTTGTCTACAGACTCACACCCCCTAAGCTTTGTTATACTAGCCTACAGACTTACACCCCTAAGCTTTGTTATACTAGCCTACAGACTCACACTCCCTAAGCTTTGTTATACTAGCCTACATACTCACACCCCCTAAGCTTTGTTATACTAGCCTACAGACTGACACCCCTAAGCTTTGTTATACCAGCCTACAGACTCACACCCCTAAGCTTTGTTATACTTGTCTACAGACTCACCCCCTAAGCTTTGTTATACTTGTCTACAGACTCACACCCCTAAGCTTTGTTATACTAGCCTACAGACTCACACTCCCTAAGCTTTGTTATACTAGCCTACATACTCACACCCCCTAAGCTTTTTTATACTAGCCTACCGACTCACACTCCCTAAGCTTTGTTATACTAGCCTACAGACTCACACCCCTAAGCCTTGTTATACTTGTCTACAGACTCACACCCCTAAGCTTTTTTATATTGTCTACAGACTCAACCCCTAAGCAAATGTTATGCCACATTTTAAAACACCTGTTTTTTGTTTGCAAATGAAAAAAAAAGACAAATACAAATTTTGCATTTGGGTATTAGCTGATATGTGTATGAATTGTTCATTTTGTGATACAAGCATGACATTTGACACATACTTTTAAAATACATAAACAAAAATATATGGCTATAGGGCCATTTGAGAATTTGTCCTGGAAGACGTTCGCAGTTTTTTTTCAAGATGGCCATAGATAATCTATTTTCCCCATATCTTAATAACTGCTTCACATAAAGCAGTCATTTTGGTACAAAAATGTGTGTTTTCAGGGTCAAAGGTTTCAAATATTTTACTTTTGACCTACCCCGACAATCACATCCACTTGTATTTATGTTTGAGAAAGGCATAGCACCATATTAGTCACATGACTTCAGCTGTATCCCTTCAGCAACAACACCCCTTAGTATGTACACATGTATTATGTTGTTGTTTTGAATAAACACTCAATCATGTACAGATATACATACATATAATTATATATATATATATATACATACATACATTTATTTACTTATTAATATTATTGCAGTATAATTGGTGTGCTGTATAAATGTTTTAATAATTCTTATTACTAATACCTAATATATTAATTTACACAATTTTATTGCTGTATTTATTTTAAATTATTATTAGTAGTATGTTAATACCTTATAATTTTTATAATTCTATACTATTTTATGTATTTTAAGGTGTTGTGAAGCGCCATGAACAAATATGGATCTGGCATTACATCAAATAAAATATTATTATTGTTCATTCATTCATTAACCTGCAGATTCATCCGTCGCTACGGTCGTAGCACGTCTCAGTTCTCGTTCGAGGCGGGCCGTCGCTGCAATGGTGGCGAGGGGCTCTTCAACTTCCGCACGGCCATGGCCGACAAGCTGTTCTCCGATGTCCGCAACCGAACGATGGCGATGCGGGAGAACCAACACGACGGTGACAGCGGAGAGATTATCGTCGAGAACCACAGAAAGCAGTCCCCGGTTCCTCTCGCCATTCCGAGACATGCGGCTAACGCAAAGCCTGCCAACGCGAAGCCAGTCGCTCTCTCACACGTTCCTCCGAAGTCAGCCCCAGTCGCAGCCCCGAGAACGCCGACCAGCAGCAAACCGGTACTCACGAAAACGGAGAGTGGGAACGTGATGGAGAAAGTGAAGACATTCCAGGACAACGCCGGCGGCATACCCATCGCTGTGCAGAAGCTCCCGCTCACCGGAAAGTTGTCTGCAGGCAAGGAGAAAGGCGACGCCCGCAAGAAATCCCCTGCCCAGTTCGTGCCGTCGAAGAACGACCAAGAAAAACGGATGAAAGACATATCGATGCTACACAAAGAAATGTCAGCAAAATCGACGAAACATCACTTGAAGACTGCGAAGGACTCGGTCTCCAGCAGGGTCCCCGATGTCTTTCAGCATCCGAAGAAGACGGACACATCCCCGGCGGCGAAGCTCCCTGATCATAACGACGGTTCACGCGGCGTGCCGACTCAATTGCGCTCTCGGGGGCTCCCCAGCCTGCCCAAGGCAACGCCGGAGGCGGACACTGTCGAGTATGACATCGCCTACTCTCCGCCCAATGACAGCGAGTATTCGGAGACGTACGCTGAGATCCCGCAGTGCAGCGTCGCCGTGAACACACCCAGCGACTCGTCCGACAGCTACATGTACGCGGCGGTGGGCCCGGCCGCGCGCGCCGACATAAAGATGTCGTCGGTCGTCGCCGATATGAGTCGCAACCGCTGCCCCGTACCAGACGCGGCGGTGACAACAGACGGGTCGGGCGACACCTACGACTACCTGGACTTTGCAGGAGTCGCCAACGCCTTGGCGAAGGACATTGATCAAACATCCGGGAACATATACGGACACTTGTCGATGGCGGAGACGGAAGATGAAAATGGCTACGCAGATCCGGGCTCCCTAAAAGAAACGAGCGCACACAAGAATGGCAAGAAGTAGGAAGATGCCAGTTTAAAGACATGGAGCGAAGTGTTGTTGCCTATTTGAGGACGGGAAACGAAATACATGTTTGCAAATTTAAGCTTGCCTATTCAGGTAACGGGAGTTCACCAAACCACTGATTAGTTATCCACATTTTAATTATGAGTATCTTTTTGGTCAGTTTTTGTCTTTGTTATTAAATTATGTGTAATTCCAACCTGTGAAACCATTAGGCTTTTCCGCCAGCTACACAGGTGTACGTCGTTAAACTACACGCGGTACAGCGCACTGAGCTTGGCGCGCTGACGTTGTTATATATTTTATTTTGATACTCCTTGATTGAACGTGTCGGGTCTATGTTCATCTTTATTGTTAGGAGCATGCTGATTAAGTGTTTGCTTGTTGCAAGATCATTTTGAACACTATTCTGGGTGTAATTACGATACGACAATGCGTAGTGTTGGCACACGCCACCACCAACGTGTCTGCTGCGGCCTGTTGGACACATCGGTTGAATCTAAACGTATTAATATAATTATACCATACTTGGATATAATGCCAAATGCATTGGTGTAAGAACATAGCATTCCTGTGCTTATCATCTTGTCTTCATCGTTTAACAAATCTGCTCCAGTTGTTGCCCTCTGACGACAAGACGGCGGAGAGAGTTGCTTCACGGTCGGGCGGATGAGACTAGCAGACAGTGTGTAGGCCAGCAACGTAATAACGGACTCCATACACGGGTTTAAGGCAGGACAATGAATGTACAACATATTAAATCCAGTGTGCGTGGTTTCACAGTGTTGCAACGAGTAACACGTAAGACCTTGTTGTCTTCGTGTAGATTTTTAGTTTTCGAGACGGTCTCACCAATTCGCAAAGCCCGAAAACGTTAGGCGTTTAGTATCAGATCAAACCACCCCCCACCAGTACGTGGCGTGGGACTTGCTATTTTTGCGATCCACAATTGCTATTGGCGTAAAGTTCCATTATCCCGTGTTACAGCCACCAAGTGGCGCCACTGTAGCAATGTATTCTCCGTGATACATGGTGACGGCCAAACCAGCCCGCCCATACGTAATGCTTAACGTATTTGTTGGCTTGGCGAACTTACGCGACCGCCTCTCGTGTCACCTGCGAATATCTTTGTCATGCTCACCCTGGTGTAAACACTACGCAACATTCATGTACTATTCACAGATTCAGCACAGCTAGAGGTAGAAGATCAACATTGGCTATTTTGTATGAAGGTCCTGTTGTGTCTACTCCTCTTTCCCTTTACTTACTGATAACCAGACTTCTTCGTTCTGACCATACATGTAGTGATGCGTTCCTAGGCAGTGTGCTACAACGGTCATCGTCCACAGTTCGGTGCCTCTCTACAGATGATTACGGTGAAAGTGATACTCACCAAAGAAATCGCTTAATGATTCATTAAACCTGCCTGAAGAGAGATGGACGTCGATTCGAGCTTTCCGCGGTATAAATAATAGGAAAGTTGTATAAAGCCTATCGTTTGATGTTATTTGTATATATATATATATATGTACAAATAACATCAAACGATAGGCTTTATACAACTTTCCTATTATTTATATATATATATATATGTACAAATAACAAAAAGAGGAGTAGACACAACAGGACCTTCATACAAAATAGCCAATGTTGATCTCCTACCTCTCTATATATATATATATGTATATATATATATTCGAGCGGGTAAGAATCACGGATGTTAGAACTGAAAATATTGACGATATATCTTATTTTCGTATAATATACATATGATATGTGCAGCTCTTGCAAATTGCTGTGTTGTAGTAATTACGATATCCTGTTAATTACATATAACATACACTTATGTGTTTTATATATACCTGCTGATCAATATGTGCCATTACACTGTTATCCTGTTATAAATGCCTGTATGGCAATTACATATAAGTTAAGGCTTATTAACATAACATTTGTGTGTATATAATATAGGGTGTATGGTTGGCAAACCCCACTGTTTGCATGTTCATACCAACTAGTTGTATACTTGTTATCGGACATTGTTGTAGAGTACGTAATTAAATATTTACACTACCATGTTTTATGACTTTTAATCTCAACATACGCTCACGCACACACACACACACACACACACACACACACACACACACACACACACACACACACACACACACACACACACACACACACACACACACACACACACACATCTTGGATAATGCCCTGTTTGCTAAAATGCTATGTCCAGACAATTATGGGGACCACACAGTACATAATTGATGGCTGCGGTTTTACCTAAGTTTGTATACGGGACGGATAGGGGAACGTATTGTTCGTTTTCAATGTATTTATTAAGGTAATTAAACTGATAAAATGGAGCAATCACGTCGCTGTACAACTGTGTCACAGAATGGCGAGTTTCACGTAGATTACAAAACAGTTGGACACTCGGTGAGCCAAAGCCAAAGGTTTCCTTGTCTGCACGTATACCTGCCAATTATCCTTGGAAATCCGGGAATCTCCCGGATTGTTGGTGTATCTCCCGAATTTTCTCTGAAAATCTCCAACAGTCTTCCAGACTGCGCTACACCACGGAAACATGCTGAGACATACTGAACCGCTGAATTTTCAACAGCACCCTCCCCCCGTCTTCCGATGTCAAGATCCGAGACAGTGCGACACGGGAAGCAATTCTGAACCGCTGATGAATCTCCCGGATTGCAACCAAACAGTTGGCTGGTACATACTTGTCGTATGGGAATTTATGCTCTTGTGAAATCATACATATAGTGTAGGTCCATTACTGACACACTGTAGACTCCGCTCATCTCGTCCTCCTGGACTCAGATAGAGCAGTGCGTCTCAACCTTTCTGATTTCACGGCACACTTTCGAGGTTGCTCGGTCCTCGCGGCACACAACAACCTAACTTACTTAACTTACCACATCTACGTGGACATTCTAGTTGTCCACATGGGTGAAAAAACTTACCAATTTTTTTACAATTAAAGTAATTCCAATATGCCATTTTATTCTTACAAACTATTTCAAACAATGTTAAAATACATTTGAAGTTATACTAGTAAAACATCATCTTTACCATTTGTCCTGTAATGGAGATTATAAACGTTATCATTTTCAAAACATTTCTCTCAAATATGCTACTAACGCTGACAGCGTAGTAAAATATGTATAACAGATAACTGACGACCCGAACTTCCACTCGGCACCCATGGGAACCTTTGATAAGAAAGACGCTTAATGTTTGCATCTATTCTAAAAAAACTAATGACTCCCCGTGTATGTAAGTGACATGAACACGATTGACACGAAGCACTGCTCGGGTCTAACCAAGGAGACCAAATGTCCATCTCCCTTTTTGGTGAACTGCACACCACAAAGACAGCGCTGTGAACCACCGGAGGAATTCTTAAGGAGATAACGATTTCTACTATCGACCACAACAATATGCACCGACTTCGTTAACACAGTGATTAATTTGTCTTTTCAAATAAGATGTTTTAAAGTCGCAGCCGGACCTCCGATGGGCGGTTTCGATTGGCTGATCATCTCGGTCATCTCAGTCATCTTAGTCATCACAAGTTGACGTGTATGCAATATTTTGTTACTTTCGCTCCTAATCTATTAACACTGTAGATGGCTTCCGGCGCCCTGTCAGAAAAATTCCCATAGGTTTCCATGATGAATTATGATTTATGGCTGCTTCAGCAACCACTTGAATGAACTGAAGTTCCTGCCGATGAAACAGAGTGTCTAACAGAGAGGTTTTTTTTTGGAACAATCACGTTCTTTGATAATTTATCACAACACATGGGACACTTCGTTTTTAATTCCGCGGCACACCAGGGGCTTTGTCAGGACACAGAATGTGCCGCGGCACACCGGTTGAGAAGCACTGTTGTAGACAATAACACAGCCACATAGAACTCGACTCGTACCTAGATAGTTGGGTGGACATGTCTGCCAAAACATCAACTGTCGCGGGAGGGAGAGGGAGTGTGGGAGGGAAGGGGAGTGTGGCAGGGAGGGGTGTGTGGCAGGGAGGGGGAGTATGGGAGGGAGGGGAAATCAGAGATGGCGCAAAATCGGAGGCAGGATGAGTGGGGAGGGGGATGGCAGAGGGTGAGAGGGGAGATGCGCATGATGAGGAGAATCATCAGCAGGATGAGGGAGTGTGGGAGATCAAGACGTGGGGAGCTCAGATCTTGATGGGATCGGATGGGGATCATGATCAAGGGATCAAAAGATGATGAAATTTGACAGGGAGGGATCTGGGACGGGAGGGGATCTGGCAGGGATGGAGGCGAAAATGAGATGTGTGAGGGATGGCGGATAACAGATGGGGAATGAGGCAGGGGATTGGTAGGGATCAGCAGAGCTGAAGAGATCGGATTTCAGATGTGATGATGGATTCCGGAAGAGGGATCAGAATCAGGGATCCGAAGAGGGAGATTTAGGTTAAAAATCAAAAGAGGTGGAGGCGATTTATCGGTCGATGATGATCAGAGGCAAAGAGATTCAACGGATTTTGAGGACAGATGATCAAAATCCGCGCGGATGGAGAATCGGCGGATCAGAGATCCAAAGAAGATCAAAAAAATGATGCGCAAATCAAAAATCAAATCGGATCAATCTCGAATCGGATCGAAATCATCGATGAATCAAAATAATCAAAGATGCCTCAAAATCAAAGAATCAAAATCAGAAAGATCAAAAGAAATTGAAAGATCAGAAATCTCAAAATCAGGAGGCGAAAATCAATAAATCAAGATCATCATCGAAAGATCAAGACTCAAAAATCATGGCAGATCATAAAAGAATCGAAATCCTCGAAAATCGTGATCCCAGAAAAGGATCGAAAGATTAAGAGATCAATCAAGATGGAAGGAGATAGGAGGAGAGATCAAGAAATCTGGAGAAGGAAAGAAAGATGTGAGGAGGAAAAATGGAGAATAATCAGAACAGAAAAAAGACAAAAATATTAGTGCGGAATGATCAAATTAAAATCGCGCGAGCTTGGAGTGGATAGATCGGAAAAAGAAAAAGGAACAGGAGATAGAATGGTTAAAAATTCGAATCGAAAAAGATAAGTTCGTTTAATATTTCATCAAAGGAAGCATGCATAAAAAGCTATCCTGGAGTGGGGATATCCTGAAAAATCTTCGGAAAAACGGTACGGCTGAAGGCTTAATGAGAATGAGTATTTCGGAGGTGGTCTGGTGGAAAATCGAAAGCGCGCATTAAGTGCATGGAGGAATGAATATCCGGGAAGAGGTGTTCGAGGATAAACTGAAGATGAAGGCCGGAATAAATCAAGCATATAGCGGTAAGTTCAAAGCCAGTCCACTGATCATGACGGGGTATTGTTGATCTCCAGTCGATTACATCTCGGTAGGGTGTCATCTGGGCCAGTCCACTCGATCAATGACGGGTAGTTGTTGGATCCAGCGTTACATGGCGGTAGGGTGTCAATCGTGGCAGTCCAAAATCAGCGACGGGCAGTTGTTGGATCCAGCGTTACATAGCGGTAGGGTGTCATCGTGGGCCAGTCACTGATCTCGACGGGGTAGTTGTTGGATCCGTGCGCTACATAGCGGTAGGTAATCAATCGCGGGATCATGACAGTCCAGCTTACTGTCATCGTAGGCCAGTCCACGATCGGGTAGTTGTTAGATCAGCGTTATATAGGTAGGGTGTCATCGTGGGCCAGTCCACGATCATGCGGGTAGATTGTTGGATCCAGCGTTACATTAGCGGTAGGGTGTCATCGTGGGCCAGTCCACTGATCGCGTGGGCCAGTCCACTGATAGTTGTTGATCCAGCGTTACATAGCGGTAGTGTCATCGTAGGCCAGTCCACGATCATGACAGGGTAGTTGTTGATCCAGCGTTACATAGCGGTAGGGTGTCATCGTGGGCCAGTCCACTGATCATGACGGGGTAGTTGTTGGATCCAGCGTTACATAGCGGTAGGGTGTCATCGTGGGCCAGTCCACTGATCATGACGGGGTAGTTGTTGGATCCAGCGTTATATAGCGGTAGGGTGTCATCGTGGGCCAGTCCACTGATCATGACGGGGTAGTTGTTGGATCCAGCGTTACATAGCGGTAGGGTGTCATCGTGGGTCAGTCCACTGATCATGACGGGGTAGTTGTTGGATCCAGCGTCCAGCGTTATATAGCGGTAGGGTGTCATCGTGGGCCAGTCCACTGATCATGACGGGGTAGTTGTTGGATCCAGCGTTACATAGCGGTAGGGTGTCATCGTGGGCCAGTCCACTGATCATGACGGGGTAGTTGTTGGATCCAGCGTTATATAGCGGTAGGGTGTCACCGGGGGATTTTAGATATTAGCGGCGTTAGCGGTGAAATATCCTGGCGAAAGAGAAATACTAATGTAAAGCAACTTCTACCTTCCAAAGGATTGAAGTCATATCATTCCTACCGTTTGCAAATCCTTTCATGAAAAATGTCTGCGACAGGTCCCGGGCATTGAATAAACTGTTGGAACGCTCGTCGCCTCTTGCAGGTGGCTTGGTTGAGTCCGTGCTTCGCGGAGTAGGTTTCGGCCGGCCAGTCAGATGCGAGCAACAAGTGTGACGTAATGCTATGTTTGAAGGTTACGGTCAAGGAGCCTCTATTTGGACAGGAGGCGTCACTGAGCGAGAAAATGGCAGTCTACACTGAAGGTGTTTGTCCGCTATTCGAGAGGCAAGCGCATGCGCCTGCCGGACCGACAGCGCGCGATGTTAGCTTATTTATTCAGTCACCTCATTTCATAAGAATAATCACCAAGCTATAATGCGTCATGTAAAATTTAATATATTATTGTAATCGTTTTTTACCTATCACCATTTTTTACCTATCACAATTCAAAATAATGACATTTGCAAACAAATCACGTAGAAACGTTGCAATTATTTATTGAATGATATACGGTATTTGCTGCTTACGTACTTTCTTCGAACAACGTAGATAGCGCTCGCTGCACCGTCTTGTATTGATATACGGTCTTTGGTTTTAACATTAAAAGAAAGTTGAGCGCAATGCAGCAGATTGAAGACGTTTACTGGAAGCGGTAGAAGAATATTGGCCATGAAGAAGCGACATCGAACATTATCGGCGATTGAACACATCACGCCATTTCGTCGCTGCTTTCATGGTTCATTTCGTCTGCCAGTTGTTGCTGCCACCGCCGCCGATTGACTTGTTTTTCACAAATAAAAAACCCTGATCAACACAGTGAAGATCACCCCGGGTATTGGCGATCACTGCGTGGTATTTATTGAGTCCTTCCTACGCCCTATCATCAACATGAAAGATAACAGGAAAGTACATATCTTCAGTAGAGCTGACTTTTCCTCCATCAAGAACACCCTGGTGGAATACCTTCATACCTTCATTGAACTAGCAAGTCACCTCAACACGAACGATCTGTGGAATCACTTTAAATCAACACTCCAATCGCTGATCGACGAGCACATACCATCAAAACAGATCCGAGGCAACAAAAACTCAAAACCCTGGATCAAGCACCACATTAAGAACAAGAGGAAGAAACTAGTCCGTCTTAGCAGGAAGTGCAAGACATCTGCTTCGCATGCACACAGAGAGCGATACAGTCGATACATAGAGTAGGGTGGGGCATAGCGCCCAGGGTAACACATATCGTCATAACGGTTGGCTCCATTTAATGCAATATACCTACAAATATTTACAATATGTCGGTAACTATATTGAATATATGTCGTACAAATCTGACATGATTCGAACAATATGTTTTTGTAGTGTGATTAATTACGTGCATGCACCCGATTTGGGCGCTTTGCCCCGTAGATGGGGCAAAGCGCACATGGAATGGGCGCTATGCCCCATGTGGAATTGCATGTATTTTTTATCAGTAGGCTACAAAATGATTATCTAATAACAAGAATACAGAACTTTATTTAATGCACATACAAAATGCAGCCTACAAACCATATGAAACACGAACAAAGAATGATATCGCACCAGGGAACCTGAATGCAGTTCGCTGGTGGCTTCAGTGTAGCGACATGTGCTATGGCGACGTGCTGTTGAATTTGTTCATCCAAATAGTCTGAGTCTGATTCACAGTTGTGATAAATGTAGTATGGGTCGCCTGCAGTGCACGCGGCGTGTGCCCATTTCTTGCAGCTCAGACACTGACGCCACACCTCTCTGGACTTGCTGTTGGCGTAAGGCTCGCAGCAAACGACGCATTCTGTGTCTTCGTCGGTGTTCTTTTCTTGGTTCGACATCCCAGACGGACCAGCAGTAGGCTCTTGTGCTGACTTGGGCAGCTTGATCTCGCTGATTTTCTTTACCACCAGCGAACGTTTTGGTTTCTTCAATTAACAATTAATGGCGAAGAAGTCAGCACGACACTGGTGGTTCTTATCGCTACATGTTTACGCTTCTTGTTCGGCGGTGGTGGCGAGCAGCTCATAATAGCCCGAATGTCACCTTCAGATCCTACAGGACTTGTAGGATGTTCGACAGAAACTGCCGGTGCAGATACACCAGTGGCGACATCTGGAGCGCTGGCTGCTTCAGTGGTGGGGGGGGCAACGTGTCCGGTGACGACATGGGTGGCAGCGACATGCAGACTGGAGCTTCGAGAGCTGGTTGCTATGGGGTGGTGTGGTGCTGAGATTGCCGGGGCAGTAACTGGAGAGGTGGTGACTCGGGTGCCGGAAACTTAAGCGACGACCACATCCAGGGCTGTGACTTGAGGAGTATCGACAGGCAATTCAAGTACATTAATTCTGCATCGAACTTGCTGTCGTTGAATGGCCATAATCCGCACGTTGCAAACCCTTTGACGGCAGACTGCACTGTAGCAGTAGAACTGTATGCTTGCTCACATCATACTGGGTGATGGGACGTCCCTTGTTGGATGTAAGCCAGTTGTCACATGAACGGATGAACGCAGACTTCAGTGACTTAAAAAAAATTCCGGTCGAGTGGTTGGAGCCGGTGTGCGCATTGTGGTGGAAATGTAAGCAATATGACCCCATGTTCCCGGGTGAAGTCGATTGCCTCAAGCGTTTTTATGGCTTTCATGTCCATCCAACAGAAGTACGTGTGGATGGTCTTTGGTGCAGCCGGCCATCGCGACGAAGTGTTTGAGCCACTTCATGAACAGAGCTGAGTCGATATAGCCTGAACCGCGATCATTCACTGCACCAAACGAACCAGCAGGGACACCGTTCATGAGGGCCTCCACCATTCTCTTGCGAGGGACACAAACAGCGGAGGAATGTAAGAACCGCTTATACAGCACAGCGCGGTAACGTTCTTTCCACGCTCACCGCTCGAAACCTTTCGCACCTGTCTTGTTCCAGTTTCGCATACGACCTTCCCCGCCTTCGCTACCGTCGTGAAGCCAGTTTCATCGCAGTTCCAAATGGCAGTAGCTCTGTGATCCCCTCTTTGCAGGACATCTTTGTACAAAGCAAAAAACACCATAACTGCATCGCGGTTGAAACCTTCGACACGGGCCAGGCTAGTAGAAATTGGCGCACGAATCGACAACTCTGGGTGGCGCTTCATGAAATTTGACAGCCAGTCCTTTCCAGCTAGCCCACGCTCGTCATCAAAATTGTGTTGTATGCCCAATTTTGCGGCAACAGCGTAACCCAAACGCCTGACAATAGTTGTCAATCCGTACATTCTCTTGACCACCTCCTTTGCATAATCTACCAATTGTGCTTCAAAGGCACTTGAGAATACGCAACGCTTGCTGCCCATAGCAATAACGCCAGGGAGCTGTACAACACCAGAGCAATGGCGCTTTAGTGTGCGCCTTGGTATTCCATAATCTGCCCCTGCATCTCGTATACTCTGTCCTTCGTGGACAGCCGCTACAGCTAACGCCAGTCGTTCAGACCCATACGACCCCTGTGTAGACTTTCTTTTGTACGTTCGAACCTTGCTGTCTCTCAATCTGAAACGAACATGCTGTAACTGTTATCCTTATAATAATCACAAGAACGTTTGATAAAATTATATCATTAAAATTCACACGGACACACACACACACACACACACACACACACACACACACACACACACACACACACACACACACACACACACACACACACAAACACACAATATTATAAATAATTGTGTGTGTATTTGTGTGTGTGCGCGCTAAACACAAACAATGATTATATATATATATATATGTGTGTATATATATAATATATAAATATATATATATAATGTATATTGTATTTACACAACGACATGCCATCTAAAATATATTCACAATGTTACTTTTATATCAATAATTGCAGAAGGGGCATAGCGCGCAGGCATGGACGCTTTGCCCCAATTCACAGGTGGCGCTATGCCCCACTGGCGACTATGCTGAGAACGTTTGAGTCATGACATTTTCTTTTATCGCTCACCGTAACTGAAGGCATGACAATGCAGGTTATACAACATAGCGTAGAAAGCTATTCCAAGCGTTTCAAAATTCGTAACCATTTAGGGACAATTTATTAATATGGAAGCGATCTTATAACAAATAATAAAGAAACGGTAAATCAGCTGTACTTGCATCGTGTTCGATTCTGTAAAGCCATAGCACGTTGATGTGTCGTCAGGACTCAGTCATTAATCATTTGATCGCTATATGGAGCCAACAAATGCAATATTTGCCAAGATAGTGGCATGGGCGCTATACCCCAACATGGGCGCTTTGCCCCACCTTACTCTACGAACGAAAGCCTATATACAGAAACGTCAGAGACAGGCGTATTGGGATTACATCAATGGCATCATCGACCCACCACCACAAGATGACTCCCCCTGGCAAACCAGCAACCAGACGAGATTCTGGTCCTACATCAAGTTCCTTAGGCGAGACACCTCAGGTATAGGCTATAGCCCCGCTTAAAGATCATGGTAAGATCTATCCAGCAGCAGCGGACAAGGCAAACATCCTGAACAAGCAGTACCATTCCGTTTTCACCAATGAAGACCTCAACAGCACCCCATCTCCATTTAATACTCCCTGCCTTACTATGCCGGACATCGACATTTCAGAAGAAGGCGCCAAGAAGCTGTTCATCAACACCAATCCTTATAGTTATAAGGCTTCAGGTCCTGACGGTAAACAGCAAGGATCGTTATAGAATGCGCAATAGAACATTATGTATTGCAAGACTCTTGATGAAGGAACAGTCCCGGACGACAGGAGAAGGGCGAATATTTCAGCAGGGGGACCGCAGTTGTGCTGCCAACTACAGACCAGTGTCGCTTACAAGTCTATGTTGCAAGGTTCGAGAACACATCATCTGCAGCAGCATCATGTGACACCTGAGCAAGTACAACATTCTTACAGATAGCCAGCATGGCTTTAGACCCGGCGCAGCTGTGATACCCAACTACTGACTCTAGTTCATGAACTTGCCTGCAGCATCGACAAAGGAAAACATAAATACCTCATAATACTGGACTTCACGAAGGCTTTTGATAAAGAGCTCTGTTCCGTAAGTTGACCCACTATGGAATCCAGGGTAGCACACTACACGGGATCAGAGCCTTCCTGACCAACCGCACCCAGCAAGTGGTAGCAGATGGCATCAAATCTAACACAGCACCGGTGGTCAGCGGAGTACCCCAGGGTACAGTGCTCAAACCCATTCTTTTTCTGATCTTTATCAATGACCTCCCTGGTGGCCTGCACTCTGGAACCCGGCTGTTTGCAGATGAGATGACTGCATTGTCTATAGGCAAGTAGCATCCATGGGAGATTGTCAGCTTCTCCAGAACGACCTCGACACATTGGCGCAGTGGAAAAGTCAATGGGGAAGCCTGGCCCTAAATCTATGCTACGGAAACGGCCTGATTACGCCTAATTCAAATAAGTTGTATGGTGTCAAGTTTCGCAGCTAATGAAAACAATTGGATTTACGTGTCCTGTGTATCTTAAAATATTAATGTGAATATATATAAACATGTTTTTTGTACTAATATAATACACAATTTGGGAACGGATGTAAATATATGCATAATAGTGAAAACGACAAACGTAACACATTATGTGCACGCCACCTGGCGATTGTATTGGTGTTAGTCTCTTGGCGTGATGAAAATTATTTAAGTTGTACATTGTTATGCAATATTGTACGATTTTCACAACGAGTACACTTACGTCAAATAAAATATCAACTACATCGCACTAATATGTCACTGAGATGTCTTGTTTCTTATTCATACTGAACATATACTTTGACACTTGCATTGTTTTTATAGTGATTGGCAATTAATTACAGAAATATTGCATACAATTATCACTAAATTAGGTTTTGACCGTGTTTTGACAGGGTTTTGATCACTTTTCAGGGAAATGAGCCTGGGTTTAACCAGGTTTTAACCAGGATCTGTGCTGTATCCGATTGCACTTCTGGCCAACCCTGAAAGTTTCGCCTATCCAACTTCGCTACGATCACCGAAGGACGGAATCTCTCGCAAATTCGTTGCTGCCGCCGGTAATATCACGACCTCTACTCCGCCCCAGGCCACGAGGCCAAATCCGTCGCGAACACGTATGCGCCGTTGCCGCCTAGAATCGCTATACCGTACGGCCGGTATCCAACGGCTCCGCCCCGTTAGTCCTGTCCATGTCCATTTTTTGACGAGACAATTTTCTAAGGGGAACCGTGGTAATTGTCGGATGAGAGCCAGGCTCAATCGGCTGAAACGCCCCCTAAAAAGGGCGTGCGGTCGACCTGGTGCTTGTGGTGGTTTGTGGACGGGACTACGTGTTGCCTGTCTGTTCGACTTACGTGCATGTTATGTGTAAGTTCTGTGTTTTGTTCGATTTGCGGAGGAAGTCTAAAGTCGCCGAAACGTCCGTTTCGCAACAAGAACGTCAAAACAAGACCTTACAACAGAACAATAAATGCTGCATTATTACGGATAATTTAGTTCTGAAACGTTGGACCGCTGAAATAAAAACGATGGACAATACGTTGCTGTGGCCACTTGCAGGGCTTCATGAGAAAACATGCTTATTTCCGCTCAATAAAATTGTCAAAACGTTTAATTATGCTTATGTTGTATTTATTTATTGTTTATTAGTGTGTTCTATCGAAAATACAACCCATATCCCTCACAATATAATGGTTAATAAGGTATGTGAAATAACGTTAAAATCCACGTACCCCACCATAAAACATCAATGTATAAACGTCGACGTAATTGGTGCAAAAGATTTAATATTCGCAACTGGCGATGGCAAAACAATCGAAATGACCTTGTGATTGATACACCAGCAATACGTCTGCTATCAATCACGTAACTATGACGTCACCATCCGGGCGTCATTCCTGCGTTGAGCATGCGTTAATATTTTTGTAGTGGTGAGTGGCGCCTCTGTTGGTGAATGTAGTATCACCCATGTATATCCACGCAGCCTGTGCTGTAAATTGGAGACCGTCCTGTGATGGGGCATTATTGTAAAACTAGTGAGCAGTCATTTTGGTATTAGAAACTGTTTTTGAGATGACGACTCACTGTAAAATTAACATTAGTGAGAAAAACTAGTACTTAAAAATTTTGCACGTTAGTAATCCTTTGATGCGAGAGCAATGCTTTGAACACACATCCGTGCTATGCCTACATCCGCCCAAGCTTGGTAGTCATTAGCTCTGGTAGAAGAAGGCATTTCAAACGGTAAATACGTTTTAGTCGTAAAGACGTTGTGACTGCCTCCGTCTTGCCGTGGCCTTCCCTTTCATGTACCACCCCGTTTGTCACCTTCCTGGACTATATTTCCCTTTATCTGACGCCTCACAGAAGCGACTTACTTCAGTTCATATTTAGTTCTTCTGTGTAGGACTTAGGGCCTGTAGCTGTATTCCGTCTAGTCTAGCATTCCATTTAGCTTGTCCGTACAGGTAAGGACGTTCTCATCCCAACATTGCATTCTTCGATTCAGTTCGTTGATATTCTCTAAGTTGTCAGCCAAGTATGTACGATTTGACACCCAGTAATTGTCTTGCAACACATGGATATGCTGCAATTCCATACGCAACAACATAAATTCTTGAAGCTCATTGCTCAGGTCAAACATTCTTGACTTCAGAGGCCTTTATTTGATGAAGTTGACGATTTTCACACTACTGCTTATTTTTTTATTTTAATTACAAGAGATGCCTCGGCACAATTGGGAGATTGTCGCGGCACACCAGTGTACCGCGACACACCGGTTGAGAAGGACTGAAGGAGAGTTATGTGGTTATGAGGTTCGAATCGGTCAGTGAGATCCTCCCGAGAGGTTCGTTGGCTCGGCTACGACCTCCACATAGGTGTAGACACCTCGCGTGCCCACTGACGGTCTTTCGAGTGTTTCGTACCGGACGCGTTGTTGCCTTGCGGTGCTGGTAGAAGGTGCCTCGTACTCGTTCATGCGCTGGTCGTCAACGGCTTGGATCGCTTGCCGCTGTGGACGGGTCGCGTGCCGCTGGCTCGGCCGCTGGACGGCGGGGGATGCCGAGGAGTTGGTTGGCACAAGATCCCGTCTTGTCATCAGGGCGGTCTTCAACGTATGAGGCGTTGTCGTCTTGAACTTGAAGAGGCCTTCACCGCTGGCAGCGCGCCGACCCACCTCGACGAGGAACAGGTCCTGGCCACACCCGTATCGGCGGATGACACTGCAATTAGACGTTAACAATCGACATGAAAAATTGATCAGAACTGGAACGAATGGTTTAACGTTGTCCTATACGCTAATGCACGATTTTATACGTTGTATAAAAGGTAAGTTCTATGGCGCAGTGTTCAGTCCTTAGTTCATCCCACAACGCTTCATGATTCACTCTCTGGCAGATCTGTTCATTCAAATTTCGTCTCAACTTCACTGGGAAGCATTCAGCAACGAAGCTGAAATTACCACACGAAGACTGTTCGTAGACAGATATCCTCACAGGTACTCACCGAGTGAACTGGAGCAACGTGGAGTGAACGAATTTGTCCAAGGTACGAATCGGCAACAAGAGGATTCGAAGCCGGAATTTCCCAACTGAGAGTCCGATGCTCTGGCTATATATTTAACGAAAAGTGTAAACCTTTGTGAGCTGGTGAAAACATGCCGTGTAGTTTAAATAACCTGTCTTGAACAAGTTTATATAATCAAAATAGGTGATTGTGATGACGACTAAATTAACAATGACGTTTACTTGACGGCGACTTAACTACCGTGACAGACATTGACGATAGACCCGTGTCTTACTTGTAAGGCCAGAGTTGCTGAACTGCTTCCGAAGTTGGGTCTTGCAGTTTCAAGCAGGCGGTGTCGAAATGAAGTTGATATTCCGCTGTGTTAAATTTGCAGCGTCTCGACGCCTCTGTTTCCTCGATTTCCACCACAAAAATCCATTCTAGAACACGATTAGCAAGCAGTCACTTATTTATTATACAGGTGTATATAGTTGTTATTTAATCAGGCAATATTAGCAAAACTGAGCAGGTAGTGTAGCGAATAAGCGACAAGGACTCGTGAAATTGTTCAAATTGTGCTCAAATGGACATTGGATGCCTTAATCACTGCGTGTTAATGTGTCATTGCGGATGACTCTATTAAGTCGATGTTGGTGGCTAAACGCGTGTATTTTAGGGGCAAGGCATTAGGTGGTGATAGTTTGAGTGAATTTTAAGCCAACCATCTTTGCTCAGTCATATATTATTTACAGGATCTTCACGCAACTAATGTGTGGTATTCAACGCACCATTAATTAACCAAGTTATTGTAGTGTGTGTGTGTGTGTGTGTGTGTGTGTGTGTGCGCGCGCGCACACGTGCGTGCATATATGCACGTGTGTGAACATATTGCTTGTGAGAAGGAGAAGGGTCCTAATCCAACCTTGTGATGTCTGCGCCGACGATGTCGTTGAGACGTTCTCATAGCAGACTCGTTGCACTGCTGGTGTCTGCGTGACATCAGTTTGTCCTCCAGCCAGTGTACGATCATCGACTACCAGCGTAAAAGGTCAATGTAAGTTGCTACAAAACGCAGTATCCAGTCTTTTAGACTGTTCAGAGGGCTTTACACTTTGCTCACTGTTAGACCTGTTCAACGGAACACCACCTCGACTTCTATGGGAAACATTTTGCCACCACGCCCCACATTTGAGTAAAAACTGTTACTTTACGAGTTTTGTTAACACAGGCATGTCGACTCCTTTACTTTAGTCGTTTTACTTTATTACTCCTTTACAATTCAGTTCCAAACCGCGAACAATTATTATGTTTTAATGATTATATAAATAATATTGTGTTCACGTCTAGCAAACAGTTTACTAACACAATTATATAAAGTATCTGCACTTTCATGTTGGAGTTATAACTATTTGTGTTTAAATGTAGGAAAGTGTTAATGTTTCTCGAACAATCAGAAACTGTCTTAGACACTATGTGACCTCCACCACACAACACGAGTCACGCTGAGATACAGACCAATATGGTATACATGCGGTCGCAGTTGGATGTTTGGGAGTGTGAAGTGTTGACGTTTGGAGAGCCGAAATAGGGTGCAGTTAGAGGTGTATAGGAGCCACGGTCAACAATATAGCTGGAGGTATTTTGGGAGCTTCAAATGGGGTGCAGTTGGAGTTTTGTGTGTGATTTGATTAGCCTGCAGTCGCATGTCAAAAACGCACCAATTCAACCGCGCTGCGGACGTGTATCAATGTAAGTAGACCTACAGTTATACCATAGAATAAACACGGTTGTTATTTGTAAAATGTAAAATATGTGTAAGATATACTGTACCACTCAACGGTTTCACATCGGCAGCGATGTTCTCATAGCACACACGTTGCACCCCAGATGTCTTTGTACTCTTGGCTTCAGTTGTGTCTTCTGTGTGTCTTTGCTTGGAAACCAGCGCAGCGCTATCAGTAACTAAAACAGAACGAGTGGTTGCGTGTTCATATTCTTCGAAGTTCTTGGAGTGCATTGTTTAATAACATTGAGTTTGCGGTGTAATACCTTTGGTGATTTGAGGGGGAGCCTGACATAATCATTACTTCCGATATTAATATATTAATTACAGGATTGATTTACACTGAGCGTAACACGTTAGACCTACTTCTGATAGTGATGATGTATTAATTACAGGTTTGACAGACACAAGCTGTTTCTCTTCAGCTGTTTCCAGGTATAACCCATCTGCTCAGTGTTTGCCAGGCGGTCCCTTGGCCAACTATTCTTCGGCCGGCCTCTTTTTCTCTTGCCATGGGGATTCCATTTTATTAGCGCTTGTCTGATGATGCTTGACGCTCGTTTCTGGAGCGTGTGGCCAATCCATCCCCATCTTCTTCTGATCTCATCCTCGCCAGGCAGTTTTTTGTGTCCTCCTCTACAAGTCAATGTTGCTGACCGTGTCTGGCCAGTGGATCTGGAGGATACTTCTTAGACAGTTGTTGATGAAGGTCTGCAGTCAGTTGATGGTGGTGTTCGTTGACTTCCACGTCTCGCCTCCATACAATAGGACTGACTTAATATTGGAGTTAAACAGCCGGATCTGTGTGTGTGTGTGTGTGTGTGTGTGTGTGTGTGTGTGTGTGTGTGTGTGTGTGTGTGTGTGTGTGTGTGTGTGTGTGTGTGTGTGTGTGTGTGTGTGTGTGATGACAACACTTTGGAGCACCAGGTGTTATTGAGCTGTAGAAATGCTATTATCGCCTTGTCAATCCTTGCTCTTACATCTGCGTCTGTGCCGCCCTGTTTATCGATGACACGGCCTAGGTAGGTGAATGTCTCTACCTCTTCAAGTGCACTCCCTTCTAGCGTGACTGGGTCAGTGCTGATTGTGTTAACCTAACCTTTAGGATTTTCGTCTCTCCTTTATGGATGTTGAGGAGATGGCTGTCAGTTATGTTGTCTTGTCATGTATCTGCTGGTGGCTGTGGGACAGCAGTGCCAGATCGTTGGCGAAGTCTAGGTCTTCCAGTTGTGTCCATAGTGTCCACTGGATTCCATTCCTCCTCTGCATTGTGCACTTCTTCATAATCAAATCAATGGACATGAGAAAGAGGAACGGGGACAGCAGACAGCCTTGTCTACCATGGATTACTCTGCAGCCCGTTCATTCGTGTTCTTGATCAGGTTTACCAGTGTGGTTGGCACTCCACAATGTCGTTGTACTGGATATATATAAAAGAACTCATTTGCCATAGAAATGAACTATCCTGAAGAATGTTCAGCAAAACGATCTATCTTATATTCTGAGGTGCCAAGCTATTTTATGAACAATTCAGTTATTTATTTCTTGCCCAGTGTGCATGACACCTACTACAGAACGAAGCAGGTCTGTCTTGCAACATGTAGCCAATGTGTCCGACCAACCTGTACCTGGCGTTGATTGAGACACGACTGACATCTTGTTGCCCGTCGGGACATTCTCGTAGCAAACCCGCTGCGCTGCTGGTTTGATCGTAATCGTGGCGGTTGTGGAGTGGGCTATGTTCTTCTGGTCACAAGTCATAGACATGTACAGGTCTTCGACTTTGCCATGCTCTGTGTTCTGCAACGCTTGCACAGCGTCCTGCACTTCGGCATTCAACTTGACGGCCATCGGAGTCTTGAAAGTGAAGAGGCCCTCACCACTGGCACAGCGACGGCCGGCCTCAAATGAGAACGCAGACAGGGTGCACGTGTATGTACGTATGAACCTGCAAATACACGATCCAGAGATTATTTATTTTCAAAGACTGACATATTCAATTTGATACATTACGTGAATTCGACTTGCCACCCTTATATTAATTTGTAATTTTAATGTGTCTATAGGACCTATATTTTCTATAAAGTTCGTTTCCCCCTAAGAGAAACAGAAACTTGCAAGTAGATAGGCTACATGACGTTGGTAACTTATTACAGTATCATGTTCTGCGGTGTGTTGCGTTTTGCTGTATGACGCCTAATGAACATAGATGAACTACAAAGATGTGAAGAAGATATGGCGGTCACGCAACGTTACACACATTTGTATTTCATGCATAATTAAGTTTGAAAAACTTCACATTTGTATTTGATTTTTGTAGGTGATGTAATTATTTCAAATACAGATTAAACACGCCATATTCCTTTTCAGCTATTCACTCGAATAGTGTATTAGTTACTTCATTTTTTATTCATTTTGATTTTACAATAGCTTTCGAATACCGTGTTCTCACTAAGACTTCCAAGCTCAGCGCAACACACGAACAGCGGGTTTATGTCAGTTCTAAGCACGAACTCGCCAGGGAAAGATCAAAGAAATATGCAGGAGAAGACGATACCTGTACTGCCACTGTTGTTTCATTTCTTGTGACTTTGAATCCATCAAGATCATGTCGGACCGACAGACGTGAAGAAGGTATTCGACATCTCCGAGACGACATCGTTTTGAAGCGTCCGTGGCCTCTATGTTCACTGGGACCGTCAGGCGAGATGCTAGAGAAATGTTACAAAACTCCAAAAGCAATAATGAATATACGATGAAAGGTTGTAGTTTAGGCACCGTCATATACATATAATAAAATAATTTAATAATAATTTTATTTGTTAGCGCACCTGGACAGCATCTCTTTGGCAATTCCCAGTACTGACATTTAATTAACTTACAGCCATTACCTAAGGAACATCAAACAAAGTACTGCAATTATCACCATTACATTATCTGTGTGTTACTCGTCTGTATAACTTCTGACGACTTGCGACAGCAGAACACTGTATGAGAGCACAGCGCACGTACCAATACCAAGTGGTTCATAGATGACATTTTGGCGAGGAACTTCGTTGGTCGTTTGTTGCTCTTTTTGTTGATCGAACTCAAACTTCAGTGACATCATAGCCATCATCCATCCTTGCATTTCGCCAGGGGTTGGTGCAGAAAACACGAGAACCTTGGAAAAAAATAATTTGCGTGATGGCGAGTAAAAGTAATCACACGTTTTAATAATATTTAACTAAAAAGAATGATAGCTGGCGTTTTGAACACGATAACAGCCATCTATTTGGCTAATTAATTTCCTGCATCTTTCTTTGCCCAGACAAGTCGGATGATGTTTGTCACAACAACGTGTTATTCCTAAAAACTAAGTGCATAACGATATCGAAGACAAGCGCGATTTTTCTGTAGCTGCACACACAATCTGGAACGAACACCTAATTACTTTAAAATCATCTGAAACAACAACCATCCTCAGCAAAAAAAACTAAAGAAATGCACTACAAAATTAATTTGCACCTTAAAGCAATATAGAGTAAAAACGAACTTGCCCAAGGTTTGACACCGCCGCACAGGATTCGAACCCGGGTTCTCTCAGTCGAGAATCCGGAGCTCTTTCCGCTGCGCTACTGCGCTCCATCATAATTACATTTGCGCGTTTCTCTTCATTATTCTCTTAACGATTCTGAATGTTTGCGCTTTCTGGCTAGCGCTTTAGAAGTACTTCATTATTATTATTATTGTTGTTGTTATTACTGAATTATATGTTTCCAACAGCAGCAAGTTGGCCTTGTATGGTGCACGGAACAGTAGATGGTAGGCCACACGACACAGCGTACGTTACACCAAAACATATACGAGGACATGACGACAATACACTATAATAAACAATACACTTTGACATACCTTCTTTTTACATCGGATCTCACAAGAATGTTTGTATTCTGAACTCGCACCTGGCCTTTCTCTGTAACTTATATCAGCGATGTCGTCGAAGCAGTACGTATATTCTGCCCGTTGCTGGCATTTGAAGGTCGACTCAGTCGTGTAACATTCAAGTCGAGCTTTCGTGGTCGCAGTGAAGCCACGCAGGACGTAGAATCGCTTCTGCCATTTCTCAGCCTCGACATAGAATTTGTGTCCGGATTATTTATAAATATTTTCTGGGATCTGTGTCACAGTTGCGAACTTGTCTATGTCAGCAAATATTTTCAAATTAGCAAAAAACTGTAGCAAGCTAAAACAATCTAGCATCTAACTATACTAGGACTAGTGCATTAGCGAATGTGAGAGCATATGATATTAATATTTATATCCTGAACGCCCACGATATAAATATTATTTTTGAACACCCGTGGTATATGAATATTTATGTTTGGAACACCCATGGTATGAATATTTTTATTACGAAATCCTTTATGTGAATATTTCTATGGTGGACATCCTTGATGTGAATATTTCTATGGTGGACATCCTTGATGTGAATATTTCTATGGTGAACTTGATGTGAATATTTCTATGGTGAACATATCCTTGATGTGAATATTTCTATGGTGAACATCCTTGGTGTGAATATTTTATTTTGAACACCCTGGATTTGAATACTTCCATTTTGAGCATTCGTGATAAGAATATTTATGTTTTGATAATCTATCATGTGACTATTTGTATTTTGAATTTCCATGATATTAACATTTTATTTTTAACACCCTTCTTATGAATATTTCTATTTTTAACACCCCTCGTGTGAATATTTTTCTACTTTGAAACCCCACGATATGATTATTTATATTTTGAACATATGAATATTTGTATTTAGGACATCCTTTATATAAATATATCTATTTTGAACACCCATTACATGAGTATGGTTTATTTTGAACACCCATGATATGAATATAAAAGATATATATACACTGAACGCCGTGACATTCTATTCACATGAACGCACCTCATACGACCACGAACCTTCCTTGGACCACAGGCCTGTGATCTACCATTAAGCGGTGTATTTTAGTAAGTGCAAAGTACAACACAAGGAGACCCACACATGAATTACATAATACATTATGTGAATCACGACTGTGGTTTCTAAGAATAAATATCAATCCGGTGTAGGTCACTGTTGACTCAGACTGGGATTTCACGTACCTTCCGAGTGCCGCTGACGAGCACATTTAGGTTGCCTTGCTTGACACACGTCTCCATAACACACTCCCAAGATAACTGTGTATGATCTATGTCATTCCTGAGCTAGTTATTAGCGAACTGCCAGTCAAAGACTTCATCGACTACACAAATAGGTATGATCGTAGAAACTTCCTGGTTGCCTGATGAAGTTTACTATTTAAATATGAATGGAGACGTTTGCCACCGTTGTGTTGTGCGTCGTGTGCAGTACCGTGACGAGATGTACCGCCGTGACATAAGGCACAGTCCGTGGGCCACAGAATGTTGGCACAAAGCAAGTGTACTAAGCATCAGGTGTTTCGGGGTGCATGAAACTAGGAACAGAACTGCACGCTGGACATTCCAGTATGATAGCTTAAGCTTACCATAAACAATATTTATATATCATCAAACCAATTTAGACCTCGGACAATCTGAGACGGAGTTGGCCGCCTGTTTCAGAGATCCTTTACATGTATACCAAACTGCGACTTGTTGGTCTTAATAGGAGTCTCCCGTAGCCAAGTTGTACATTCGCTATGGCACCATTTGGAATGTCACATAGCTACTGTTACTGTTATACGACAATGTATACTATTACTATTATTATTATTAATACTATATTGTACAATTGTATGAATATACAACTATGTCTGTCTGTGACATTTAAAAAGGTAAGTGCTTATATAGCGCAGTATCCAGTCCTCGGGACTGTTCAAAGCTCTTCACACTTTACTCCCTGGCAGACCTGTTCAATCGAACACCATCTCGACTTCTCTGGGAAGCTTTCAGCCACGCAGCAATACCCACCACTGTCTATAGCCAGGTACTCACTCATACAGTTGAGTGAACTGGAACAACGTAGAGTGAACGAACTTGTCCAAGGTTCGACACTGCAGCACAGGATTCGAACCCGGGTTTTCTCGGTCGAGAGTCCGAAGCTCTAGCCACTGCACCACGGCACTACACTTGTTGATATCCCACATGTTCACCACACTTGTAAACTTCGATGCAGCTCTAATGTCAACGGTTCTGCACATTTATGTGTTCGATTGTGGCATTCTAGGAGGTGTTTCATTGTTTAACGTTCCTCTTCATCAGCACATTCGGTGGAACCTTCTTGATTACAGATTAGTGTGAGGCAAAGCGCACCCGTTTATCGACGATTTTATCTACTTTTTTTTCGATATTTTGTAATTTAGTATAAGGATTGTCCGTGTACGTGTTCTTTTTACCAGATGGTGCACGTTTTCATGTGAAAATATAGGCCCACTGGAACTCCATGCGTGGTTAATCGAATCTCGTGTCGATTTAGCAAGTAGTAGTTTAGGAGAGGGAGATCGCATTTACGTATGGCTACATATAATACGCTACGGCTAATTATGTGACATGTGGTCACATAATAATAAATACAAGACAATCTTCGTGTTCACTCACAGCCTTGTTACTCTTGTGGGAGAGAGTGAACACGGAGAAAGGGGAGAAGGGACGAAAGGGGAGTGGGGAAGAAAGGGGAGAGGGAGAAAGGGGAGAGGGGAGAAAGGGAAGAGGGGAAGAAATGGGAGAGGGGAGAAAGGAGAGAGGGAGAAAGGGGAGTGGGGAAGAAAGGGGAGTGGGGAAGAAAAGAGAAACGGGAAGAAAGGGGAGCGGGGAAGAATGGGGAGACGGGAAGAAAGAGGAGAGGTGAAGAAAGGGGAGAGAGGGAGAAAGGAGAGTGGGAAAGATAGGGGAGACGGGAAGAAAGGGGACTGGGGAAGAAAGGGGAGAGGGGGAGAAAGGGAGAGGGGGAGAAAGGGAGCGGGCAAGAAAGGGGAGACGGGAAGAAAGTGAAAGAAAGTTGTGAGGGGGTGAAAGGGGAGTGGGAAAGAAAGGAGAGACGGGAAGAAAGGAGAGAGGGGAAGAAAGAGGAGAGGGGGAGAAAGGGGATAGAGAAAGGTGGGTGGGGAGGAAAGGGGAGAGGGGAACAAATAGGAGAGGGGGAAAGGGGAGAGAGGGGAGTAGGGAAGAAAGGTGACTGGGAAGAAAGGGGAGGGAAAGAAAGGGGTGAGAGGAAGAAAGGGGAGAGGGGGAATAAGGGGAGAGTGGAAGAAAGGGAAGACGGGAAGAAAGGGGAGAGGAGGAGAAAGGGGAGAGGGGAAGAAAGGGGAAACGGGAAGAAAGGGGAGAGGGGAAGAAAGAGGAGCGGAGGAGAAAGGGGAGTGAGGAAGAAAGGGAGAGAGGGAGAAAGGGGAAGAAAGGGGAAAGGGGAACAAAAGGGAGACGGGAAGAAAGGGGAGAAGGGAAGAAATGGGAGAGGGGAAGAAAGGGGAGAGAGGGAGGAAGGGGAGAGGGGGAGAAAGGGGAGTGGGAAAGAAAGGGGAGACGGGAAGAAAGGGGAGAAAGGAAAAAAGGGGAGAGGGGAAGAAAAGGGAGAGGGGAGAAAGGGGAGTGGGGAAGTAAGGGGAGAGGTAAATAAATAACTAATATAACAAAGTATCGGCTAAATACTGACTAGACTTAACTATCTAAAATTAAACTATTTGCTGCTTTAAAATCAATATCAAGTAATTAAATAAATAATTAAAATACGGTATAAAATAAACCATGTAGTGGCGATATGTAATAGTTAGAATGAAAATGTTTTATAATAATCTTCAAATGCTTTCTTAGAAAGACGTGTCTTAATCTGAGATTTGAAAAATTCGATTGAGTCAGCGCCACAGATGTACAAAGATGGACCGTTCCAAAGGCGCGAATATAGAAAATTACTATGGGTGCCTTTTAGTGAGTTGTTATCTGGAACTTAAAGCTTTATACATCGACGAAAATGCGCTTTTAAAATCGGGCAAGTTGAACGGAATACATAAGGTACGGGGCGACTTAGAAAGGCTTGGATAATGCCCTGTTTGTTAAAATGCTCTGTCCAGACAAATATGGGGACCACACAGTACATAATTGATGGCTGCGGTTTTCCACTTACTGTATATACGTAAATTCTAAATTTACTTAAGTTTGTATACGGGACAGATAGGGGAACGTATTGTTCGTTTTCAATGTATTTATTAAGGTAATTAAACAGTAATAAAATGGAGCAATCACGTCGCTGTACAACTGTGTCACAGAATGGCGAGTTTCACGTAGATTACAAAACAGTTGGACACTCGGTGAGCCAAAGCCAAAGGTTTCCTTGTCTGCACGTAGACCTGCCAATTATCTTTAGAAATCCGGGAGTCTCCCGGATTGTTGGTGTATCTCCCAAATTTTCTCTGAAAATCTCCAACAGCATTCCCCTCGTCTTCCAGACTGCGCTACACCACGGGAACATGCTGAGACATACTGAACCGCTGAATTTCCGGCTAAAATTTTCAACAGCACCCTCCCCCCGTCTTCCGATGTCAAGATCCGAGACAGTGCGACACGGGAAGCAATTCTGAACCGCTAATGAATCTCCCGGATTGCAACCAAACAGTTGGCTGGTACATACTTGTCGTATGGGAATTTATGCTCTTATGAAATCATACATATAGTGTAGGTCCATTACTGACACACTGTAGACTCCGCTCATCTCGTCCTCCTGGACTCAGATAGAGCAGTGCGTCTCAACCTTTCTGATTTCACGGCACACTTTCGAGGTTGCTCGGTCCTCACGGCACACAACACCTAACTTACTTAACTTACCACATCTACGTGGACATTCTAGTTGTCCACATGGGTGAAAAAAACTTACAATTTTTTTTACAATTCAAGTAATTCCAATATGTCATTTTATTCTTACAAACTATTTCAAACAATGATAAAAATACATTTGAAGTTATACTAGTAAAACATCATCTTTACCATTCGTCCTGTAATGGAGATTATAAACGTTGTTATTTTCCAAAAAAAAATCTCAAATATGCTACTAACGCTGACAGCGTAGTAAAATATGTATAACAGATAACTGACGACCCGAACTTCCACTCGGCACCCATGGGAACCTTTGGTAAGTAAGACGCTTAATGTTTGCATTTATTCTTTAAAAACTAATGACTCCCCGTGTATGTAAGTGACATAAACACGATTGACCCGAAGCACTGCTCGGGTCTAACCAAGGAGACCAAATGTCCATCTCCCTTTTTGGTGAACTGCACACCACAAAGACAGCGCTGTGAACCACCGGAGGAAGTCTTAAGGCGATAACGATTTCTACTATCGACCACAACAGTATGCACCGACTTCGTCAACACAGTGATTCATTTGTCTTTTCAAATAAGATGTTTTGTATTCCTTTGAAGTCGCAGCCGGACCTGCGCTGGGCGGTTTCGATTGGCTGATCATCTCGGTCATCTCAGTCATCTTAGTCATCACAAGTTGACGTGTATGCAATATTTTGTTACTTTCGCTCCTAATCTATTAACACTGTAGATGGCTTCCGGGGCCCTGTCAGAAAAATTCCCATAGGTTTCCATGATGAATTATGATTTATGGCTGCTTCAGCAACCACTTGAATGAACTGATGTTCCTGCCGATGAAACAGAGTGTCTAACAGAGAGGTGTTTTTTTTCGGAACTATCACGTTTTTTGATAATTGATCACAACACATGGGACACTTCGTTTTTAATTCCGCGGCACACCAGGGGCTTTGTCAGGACACAGAATGTGTGGGAGGGATGGGGTGTGTGGCAGGGAGGGGGTGGGAGGGGGGAGTGTGGGAGGGATGGGGAGTGTGGGAGGGTAGGGGAGTATGGGAGGGAGGGGGAGTGTGGGAGGGAGGGGTGTGTGAGGGGAGGGGTGTGGGAGGGACTAAGGTGGGGAGGGAGGGAGTGTGGGAGGAGGAGGGGGTGAGAGAGGGAGGGAAGTGTGAGGGAGGGGCAGTGGGTGGAGGTGTGTGGGAGGGTGGGGGTGTGAGGGACGGGGGTGGGAGGGAGAGAGGTGTGGGAGGGAGGGTAGTGTGAGAGGAGGGAGTGTGGGAGGGGTGGGGGTAGTGTGAGGGGGAGAGGGTGTGTGGGAGGGAGGTGTGGGAGGGAGGAGGGTATTGGGGGAGAGGGGGAGTTTAGAAGAGGGATGGGGAGTGTGGGGAAGGGCAGTGGGGGGAGGGGAGTGTGGGAGGGGTGGGAGTGTGTGAGGGAGGGAGTGTGGGAGGGTGGGGTGTGGGAGGGGACGGGGTGGGAGGGAGGGTGTGGGAGGGAGGGTGAGAGGGGAGGGAGTGTGAGAGGGGAGGGTGGGGGAGGGGGAGTGTGGGAGGGGTGGGGAGTGTGAGGGGAGGGGAGTGTGGGAGGGGAGAGGTGTGGGAGGGAGGGGGAGTGTGGGAGGGAGGGGAGCTGTGGGATGGATGGAGAGTGTGGGAGGGAGGGGGAGTGTGGGAGGGATGAGGAGTGTGGGAGGGATGGAGAGTGTGGGAGGGAGGGGGAGTCTGGGAAGGAGGGGGTGTGGGAGGGAGGAGGAGTGTGGGGGGAGAGGGAGTTTGAGAGGGATGGGGAGTTTGGGGGGATGGGGAGTGTGGGAGGGATGGGGAGTGTGGGAAGGATGGGGAGGTGGGATGGAGGAGGAGTGTGCGAGGGGGAAGGTAGGAGGGAGGGGGTGGGTGTGTGTGGGGGAGGGAGAGGGTGGGAGGGAGGGGGGGAGTAGGATGGAGGGGTGGGTTGGAGGAAGGGGGAGTGTGGGAGGGAGGGAGTGGAAGAACTATTTTTAACCGACGGAAGTAATGATAACGTGTGAGTGTTATTGTAATATTGATCAAATTAAACACGTATGCAGTAGCGCAGTGGTAAGATCTCCGGACTCTCAACTGAGAGAACGCGGGTTCGAATCCTGTGCGTTGGTGTCGAACTTTGGGCAAGTTCGTTTACTCTACATTGCTTCAGTTCAATAAGCTGTATGAATGAGTACCTGGCTATAGACAGTTGTGGGTATTTGTGTACGAATAGTCTTCGCGCATTAATTGCAGCGTGGCTGAATGCTTCCCAGAGAAGTCGAGATAGTGTTCGATTGAACAGGTCTGCCAGGGAGTAAAGTATAAAGCGCTTTGAGCAGTCCTGAGGACTGGATACTGCGCTATATAAGACCTTACCTTTCCTTTTTTTATACGTAGTCAAACGAATGCACGTTGTGTCATCGTGGGCCAGTCCACTGATCATGACGGGGTAGTTGTTGGATCCAGCGTTACATAGCGGTAGGGTGTCATCGTGGGCCAGTCCACTGATCATGACGGGGTAGTTGTTGGATCCAGCGTTATATAGCGGTAGGGTGTCATCGTGGGCCAGTCCACTG
The DNA here is from genome assembly GCA_020002185.1 of Paraescarpia echinospica. Lineage (NCBI taxonomy): Eukaryota > Metazoa > Annelida > Polychaeta > Sabellida > Siboglinidae > Paraescarpia > Paraescarpia echinospica. The sequence continues at coordinate 4,290,091 of CM034534.1, read as the reverse complement.
ATCATGACGGGGTAGTTGTTGGATCCAGCGTTATATAGCGGTAGGGTGTCATCGTGGGCCAGTCCACTGATCATGACGGGGTAGTTGTTGGATCCAGCGTTACATAGCGGTAGGGTGTCATCGTGGGCCAGTCCACTGATCATGACGGGGTAGTTGTTGGATCCAGCGTTATATAGCGGTAGGGTGTCATCGTAGGCCAGTCCACTGATCATGACGGGGTAGTTGTTGGATCCAGCGTTACATAGCGGTAGGGTGTCATCGTGGGCCAGTCCACTGATCATGACGGGGTAGTTGTTGGATCCAGCGTTATATAGCGGTAGGGTGTCATCGTAGGCCAGTCCACTGATCATGACGGGGTAGTTGTTGGATCCAGCGTTACATAGCGGTAGGGTGTCATCGTGGGCCAGTCCACTGATCATGACGGGGTAGTTGTTGGATCCAGCGTTACATAGCGGTAGGGTGTCATCGTGGGCCAGTCCACTGATCATGACGGGGTAGTTGTTGGATCCAGCGTTATATAGCGGTAGGGTGTCATCGTGGGCCAGTCCACTGATCATGACGGGGTAGTTGTTGGATCCAGCGTTATATAGCGGTAGGGTGTCATCGTGGGCCAGTCCACTGATCATGACGGGGTAGTTGTTGGATCCAGCGTTACATAGCGGTAGGGTGTCATCGTGGGTCAGTCCACTGATCATGACGGGGTAGTTGTTGGATCCAGCGTTATATAGCGGTAGGGTGTCATCGTGGGCCAGTCCACTGATCATGACGGGGTAGTTGTTGGATCCAGCGTTATATAGCGGTAGGGTGTCACCGGGGGATTTTACATATTAGCGGCGTTAGCGGTGAAATATCCTGGCGAAAGAGAAACACTAATGTAAAGCAACTTCCACCTTCCAAAGTACTGCTAACCTAGGATTGAAGTAATTCCTACCGTTTGCAAATCCTTTCATGAAAAATGTCTGCGACAGGTCCCGGGCATTGAATAAACTGTTGGAAAGCTCGTCGACTCGCGGAGTGGGTTTCGGCCGACCAGTCAGATGCGAGCAACAAATGTGACGTAATGCTATGTTTGAAGGTTACGGTCAAGGAGCCTCTATTTGGACAGGAGGCGTCACTGAGCAAGAAAATGGCAGTCTACACTGAAGGTTTTTGTCCGCCATTCGGGAGGCAAGCGCATGCGCCTGCCGGCCCGACAGCGCGTGATGTTAGCGTATTTATTTAGTTACCTCATTTCATCAGAATAATCACCAAGTTGTGATGCGTCATATAAAATTAAATATATTAATGTAATCGTTGTTTATCTATCAAATTTTTTTACCTATCACAATTCAGAATAATGAAATTTGCAAACAAATCACGTAGAAACGTTGCAATTATTTATTGAGCCATCTGAACTTCATCATATTTCATCAGAATAATCATCAGGCTATACAACTTCTTACATAATTAAAATATTGAGGTTATCGTTGAAAATGTTGAGCAATGATAAATGCAAACAACTGCATTTTCTGGGCACATGTGGTGTGGCTTGGCGCGCCTCCAGAATGGCGGACGAACTGCTTACGTACTTTTGTTTTCTTTGGTTACGGTTGACAGTTGAACGCGCCAACGCAAACCGAGCAGACGTAGAACTAGAGCGACCAAAGGCAAATGTGCCGTGACGTCACCTGCATTGTTATGCGAGTTTGAACCAAGGAGCCTCTATATGGACAGGAGACGTCACTGAGAGAGAAAATGGCAGTATTTATTCAGTCACCTCATTTCATCAGAATAATCACCAAGCTGTGATGCGTCATATAAAATTAAATAGATTAATGTAATCGTTTAAGTTTTTTACCTATCACAATTCAAAATAATGAAATTTGCAAATAAATCACGTAGAAACGTTGCAATTATTTATTGATTTATATCTTTGCTGCTTACGTACTTTCTTCGAACAATGTAGATAGCGCTCGCTGCACGTCTTGTATTGATATACGGTCTTTGGTTTGAACGTTCGAAGAAAGCGCAATGCAGCAGATCGAAGACGTTTACTAGAAACGGTGGAAGAATAGTGGCCATGAAGAAGCGACATCGAACATTATCGGCGATTGAACACATCACGCCATTTCGTCGCTGCTTTCATGGTTCATCTCTTCTGCCAGTTGCTGCTGCCGCCGATTGACTTGTTTTTCACAAATAAAAAAACCCTGATCAACACAGTGAAGATCACCCCGGGTATTGGCGATCACTGCGTCGTATTTATTGAGTCCTCCCTACGCCCTATCATCAACATGAAAGATACCAGGAAAGTACATCTCTTCGGTAGAGCTGACTTTTCCTCCACCAAGAACACACTGGTGGAATACCTTCATACCTTCACCGAACTGGCAAGTCACCTCAACATACAACACGAACGACCTCTGGAATCACTTTAAATCAACATTCCAATCGCTGATCGACGAGCACATACCATTAAAACAGATCCGAGGCAACAAAAACTCAAAACCCTGGATCAAGCACCACATCAAGAATATGAGGTAAAAACTAGCCTGTCTTCACAGGAAGTGCAAGACATCTGCTTCGCATGCACACAGAGAGCGATACATACGAATGAAAGCCTGTATACAGAAACGTCAGAGACATGCGTATTGGGATTACATCAAAAATAAACTTGTTCTTGTTCAATGGCATCATCAACCCACCACCACAAGGTGACTCCCCCTGGCAAACCAGCAACTAGAAGAGATTCTGGGCCTACATCAAGTTCCTTAGGCGAGACACCTCATGTATAGCCCCGCTTAGAGATCAGGGTAAGATCTATCCACCAGCAGCGGGCAAGGCAAACATATTGAACAAACAGCACCAGTCCTTTTTCACCAATGAAGACCTCAACAACATCATCTGGTACTCCCTGCCCTCCGATGCCGAACATCGACATTTCAGAAGAAGGCGTCAAGAAGCTGTTCATCGACACCAATCCTTATAAGGCTTCAGGTCCTGACGGTATAACAGCAAGGATCGTTATAGAATGCGCAATAGAACATCATGTATTGTAAGACTCGTGAAGAAGGAACAGTCCCGGACGACTGGAGAAGGGCGAATATTTCAGCAGTCTTTAAGAAGGGGAACCGCAGTTGTGCTGCCAACTACAGACCAGTGTCGCTTACAAGTCTATGCTGCAAGGTTCAAGAACTCATCATCTGCAGCAGCATCGCGCGACACCTGAAGAAAAAGAAGAAGAATTTATTTTATTTGACCCAGACATTTCAAATAATACATACAATACATCCATGTAAAAAAAAAAATAATACAAATATATAACCTTATGGTAAACATGGTATAATGTATGACAAATAACGAAAAGTAGGGTCAGGAGACTCCTCTAAGACTGTGGTAGTCGCTATCGAGGAGCCACCTTTTGTAATAAAACTTTAACTGAATCAATACATCACCTAATCATATTCATCCAGAATAAAAAAATAAAAAATGTATGCATGTGTGTAGTGTGAGCAAGCTTACATGATTATTGAGTTTGTCTTTTAGGCACTGTTTTGTTGACAAGTTGACAGGTGGTTGTCGGTTCTTAATTTTGCATACATATATAGCAGTTGTGCCTGGTGCATGTTACTTGATAGTTTTGTAAAAAATAAAGTTTAACATACTTGGCAAATCCTTGTGAATTGTGTGTACTAAGCTTTTCTTTGACAATATCAGGAATGGTATTTAATAAAAGTGGCAAATTATGCCTAAGACATTTCTTAGCAGATTCATGTTTAATTTTATAAGTGTATATTTTATTCTTGACTCTTGTATCATGATTATGTACCTCATAGTTAAACATTATCCAGCAGTTTTGTAAATAAACTGGTAAGTCATTATGTAAATATTTATAGTAAAATTTTAATTGTTGTAATTTAAGAATGTCATCTACTTTTAACAAGTTGAGTTTTTTGTGAAGTGGTTCTGTGTGGGAAGTATAATTACTTAAGGTAATAATTCTCAGGGCTTTTTTTGAAGTTTTATTATTCTATTTGATTGAAAGCCCCACACCATGATGCAATAATTAATGTGTGGCACTATTAATGAAGTATATAATATCATTTTAATATGAAGAGGTAACACATGTTTCAATTTATTTAAAATGCCAATTTTTTTAGAACAAGCATTTGGTAATTTTTCAGTGTGCTTTTTCCAGTTTAGATTTGTATCTATAATTAAACCCAAAAAATTAAATTCTTTGACTTGTTCAATATTTAATTCTAAATTTAATTCTAAATTTTCGTCATGTATGTTATCGCTGAAAGTGTTTAATGTACTTGATAGAGTATAAATTATGAAATTAAACATTTTACTGGCTTCTGCAAAATCATTGATATATATGATGAATAACAAGGGTCCTAAGATTGAACCTTGTGGTACACCTGTTGTTATTGATAACATATTTGATTTTATATTGTCAATTTCCGTATATTGTTTACGATTTGTTAGGTAACTGCTGAATAAGTTCAGATTTGTTCCATGTATACCATAATATTTCAATTTGTCAATTAAAATTAAATGGTCAATGGTATCAAAGGCTTTGGAAAGATCTAGGTAAATATTAATGGGTATTTCATCCTTATCCAGTTTGGTTATTATTCTATCTATTAATTCTAGTGCTGCGTATTCAGTTGAATGTTTAGGTCGGAATCCATACTGATGGTCAAAAAAAGCTTAGAGTCTTTTAAATAAGATGATAATTGGTCAAAAATAATTTTTTCAAGTACTTTTGAAATAGCTGGTAGAAGAGATATGGGTCTATAATTATTGAATACTGCTGGCTCACCTTTTTTTATAAATGGGAATTACCTTAGCAATTTTTAGTTTATCAGGGAATATTCCTGTGGTTAATACTTGATTTGTTAATAAAGTTAAAGATTTGGTTAGTGCAGGTTCAAGCATTTTTAGCAGTTTGGTAGAGAGACCATCACATCCACAGCTATTTTTGTTGGGTAGATTAATTATTGTTCTCTTTATGGTATCTTCTTCAACATATTTAAATGTAAAATTACAGTTTACTATTTTATTTAGATAATATGAATGATCATGAATGCCTTTGTATTTAATATCATTAGCCAGATTACTACCTATATTGGTAAATAATGTATTGAATTTATTTGCAATTTCTAATTTGTCTGCCACAATTGAATCGGATTCTTTAAAATATTTTGGAAATGATTTATTAATTTTATGTTTAGACAGGATTTCATTTGTAGTTTTCCAAGTGTTTTTTATATCAAGTTTAAATTGATTAAAACATTTGTCAAAATGTGATTGCTTTGCTTTGCGAAAACTTCTTTTCAAAATACTATTGTATGTTTTTAGATTAATCAATAATACGCCATATTCAGAAGATTCAGGGTTTGTTATTTTTAATTGTTTGTAAAGTACAACATTCTTACGGACAGCCAGCATGACTTTAGACCCCGGCGCAGCTGTGGTAGACAACTACTGACTCTAGTTCATGAACTTGCCTGCAGCATCGACAAAGGAAACCAGACAGACCTCATAATACTGGACTTCGCGAAGGTTTTTGATAAAGTTCCTCATCATCATGAGCGTCTGTTCTGCTGTAGAGTCTAGGGTAGCACGCTACACTGGATCAGGGCCTTCCTGTCCAACCGCACCCAGCAAGTGGTAGCAAATGGCATCAAATCTGACACAGCACCGGTGGTCAGCAGAGTACCTCAGGGAACAGTGCTCAGACCCATTCTTTTTCTGATCTTTATCGTTGACCTCCCTGATGGCCTGAACTCAAGAACCCGGCTGTTTGCATATGAGATGACTGCATTGCCTATAGGCAAGTAGCATCTATAGGAGATTGTCAGCTTCTCCAGAGCGACCTCGACACATTGGCGCAGTGGGAAAGTCAATGGAGAAGCCTGGCCCTAAATCTATGCTACGGAAACGGCCTGACTACGCCTAATTCAAATAAGTTGTATGGTGTCAATTTTTGCAGTGTCATGCTAATGAAAACGATTGGATTTACGTATTAATCTGAATATATAAACATTATAATACACAATTTGGGAACGGATGTAAATGTGTGCTTAATGGTGAAAGCGACAAACCTTATGTGAACGCCACCAGCGATTGTATTGGTGTTAGCCTCTTGGCATTGTGAAAATTATTTAAGTTTTACATTGTCATGCAATATTGTACGATTTTAACAACGAGTACACTTACGTCAAATAAAATATCAACTACATCGCATTAATATGTCACTGAGATATCTTGTTTCCTATTCATATTGAACATATACTTTGACACATGCATTGTTTTTATAGTGATTAACAATTAATTACAGAAATATTGCATATAATTATCACTAAATTAGGTTTTGACCGGGTTTTGACCATTTTCATTTGAAGGGAAATGTGCCTGGTTTCAACCAGGTTAAAACCGGGCGGTTAAAACCGTTCAACCCTGCATTCCAGCCTTTGGCAGAACTCGACCAAATCATTCCCGCTATTTCCTACAACTTTCTACGTGAACCAATACTTTCAAAAATTCAGTTTCTTTCCCCGTACCATTCCTATCTGGAACTCCCTCCCGTCCAGTGTAGCAGAGTCTCCCGCCTTGGTATCCTTCAAGAGGGAGCTCCGTCTCATACACTTTGAATTACACAGCCAGTGTGGGGCAACAAAAGTAGGGTAGTTGATGGATTAGAGCTATGTCGGTCCGAGGATATCCCCGGGGGCCTCTACGGTTGCCGAATTCTTCTGGTCAGGATACCTGGACACTGGCTGCCCCTCCCCTCTTTTTCCTTGTTTCATTTCCGTATCCTTTTACTTCTTTCTGCGTAATGCGCGCGTCAACGTCGTATAATTGTTAAATATGACAGCTCGATGTAAAAGATTGAAGATTGACGCAACGCCTTTGCAAACATTCGCTTTTCACTAACCATTTCATTTTCAAACCTCGATCCTTTTTTTATACAAAATTATGTGATTGCGTTGAAGCAATGTAGCTAAGCAATTGTTGTTATTGCGTTTCCAGGTGTGCGAACAGACGAGTCACGTTGCCGCCGTCTCGCCCTCTCAGCCGCAGCCACCGTATCGATCGATTTTGCCGATAACACGAGATCTGTGGTGTATCCGATTGCGATTCTGGCCAACCCTGAAAATTCCGCCTATCCAACTTCGCTACGATCACCGAAGGGCGGAATCTCTCGCAAATTCGTTGCTGCCGCCGCCGGTAATATCACGACCTCTACACCGTCCCAGACCACGAGGCCAAATCCGTCGCGAACACATGTATCCGCCGTTGCCGCCTCGATAGAATCGCTATACCGTACGGCCGGTATCCAACGGCTTCGCTCCGTTAGTCCTGTCCTTGTCCAGTTTACATATTCGTGTGATCACCATGGCACACGGTGTCAGAACCCAGTATATGTTCAGTGTTGCTTAGTTTTTTGACGAGACAATTTTCTAAGGGGAACCGTGGTAATTGTCGGATGAGAGCCAGGCTCAATCGACTGAATCGCCCTCTAAAAAGGGCGTGCGGTCGACCTGGTACTTGTGGTGGTTTGTGGACGGGTCTACGCGTTGCCTGTCTGTTCGACTTACGTGTCTGTTATGTGTAAGTTCTATGTTTTGTCCGATTTGCGAAGGAAGACTAAAGTCGCCGAAACGTTCGTGTCGCAACAAGAACGTCAAAACAAGATCTTACAACAGAACAATGAATGCTGCATTATTACGAATAATTTAGTTCTGAAACGTTGGACCGCTGAAGTAAAAACGATGGACAATACGTTGCTGTGGCCACTTGCAGGGCTTCATGAGAAAACATGCTTATTTCCGTTCAATAAAATTGTCAAAACGTTTAATTATGCTTATGTTGTATTTATTTATCGTTTAGTAGTGTGTTCTATCGAAAATATAAACCATATCCCTCACAATAATTATAATGATTAATAAAGTCTGTGAAATAACGTTAAAATCCATCTACCCACCATAAAAACACCAATGTATAAACGTCGACGTAATTGATGCAAAAGATTTAATATTCGCAACTGGCGATGGCAAAACATTCGAAATGACCTTGTGATTGATGCTCCCGCAATACGTCTGCTATCAATCACGTAACTATGACGTCACCATCCGGGCGTCATTCCTGCATTGAGCAAGCGTTAATATTTTTTGTAGTGGTGAGTGGCGCCTCTGTTGGTGAATGTAGTATAACCTATGTATATCCACGCAGCCTGTGCTGTAAATTGGAGACCGTCCTGTGATGGGGCATTATTGTAAAACTAGTGAGCAGTCATTTTTGGTATTAGAAACTGTTTTTGAGATGACGACTCACTGTAAAATTACCATTAGTGAGAAAAACTAGTACTTAAGAATTGTGCACGTTAGTAATCCTTTGATGCCAGAGCAACGCTTTGAACACATCCGTGCGATGCCTAAATCCGCCCAAGCTTGGTAGTCATTAGCTCTGGTAGAAGAAGGCATTTCAAACGGTACATACGTTTTAGTCGTAAAGACATCGTGACTGCCTCCGTCTTGCTGTGGCCTTCCCTTCCATGTACCGCCCAGTTTGTCACCTTCACCTATATTTCCCTTTATCTGACGCCACACAGAAGCGACTTACTTCAGTTCTTATTTAGTTCTTCTGTGTAGGACTTAGGGCCTGTAGCTGTATTCCGTCTAGTCTAGCATTCCATTTAGCTTGTCCATACACATAAGGACGTTCTCATCCCGACCTTGCATTCATCGATTCAGTTCGTTGATATGCTCTAAGTTGCCAGCCATGTATGTACGATTTGCCACCCAGTAATTGTCTTGCAACACATGGATATGCTGCAATTCCTTACGCAACAACATAAATTCTTGAAGCTCATTGCTCAGGTCAAACATTCTTGACAGGACCTGGCCCCGTGAAAGTCAGCGAACCTCTATATGAAGGTGGTTTGCTCTCATCTCCTCACAAAGTACGGAGAAAAGGCGATACTTCAGAGGCCTTGATTTGATGAAGTTGACGATTTTCATAGCTTCTGCTTACGTTTTATTTATTTACCTGAATTGCCGCGGCACACTTGGAAAGTTGTCGCGGTACACCTGTGTGCCACAACACACCGATTGAGAAGCGAGAGAGTTTTTAACTAGATTTAACAAGATTGCGGTCCAGAGCTATAAGCTCCATACGGCATGCGGACAAGGAAGCCTTTGGCTTATCGAGAGTCCTAAGAATTTCCAACTACGTATAACCCACCCTCGCCAGATGGTTGTCAATTTTATTTTTGAACATATTCATACTGCTAGCATTAACACAATCATCAAATAATTTGTTCCTGTCATTTATTGTTCTCTGAGAGAATGAGTACCTTCTCAAATCCAGCCTACACTGTTCCTTGATTAATGCTGCATTGTGTCCTCTGATTATACTGCCTTCTTTCAATTTGAAGAAAATATTTCTATCAATATCCTCACAACCATTCAATATCTTAAAAAGTTGATATTCTGTCTCCTCTTAGTCTTCTAGTCTCTGGTGTTGTCAACCCACGTTCTAATAGGCGTCTTTCATAACCAAGATCTTTCACTTCAGAAATCAGCTTAGTTGTTCTTCGTTGCACTCTTTCTAGCTTTTCTATGTCCTTATGAGTTATGTGGTTATGAGGTTCGAATCAGTCAGTGTGATCCTCCCGAGAGGTTCGTTGGCTCGACTACGACCTCCATATAGCTATGTACGCCTCGCATGCCCACTGACGGTCTTTCGAGTGTTTCGTACCGGACAGGTTGTTGCCTTGCGGTGCTGGTAGAAGGTGCCTCGTACTCGTTCACGCGCTGGTCGTCAACGGCTTGGGTCCCGTGCCGCTGTGGACCGGTCGGCTCGCATTGGCTCGGCCGCTCGACGGCGGGAGATGCCGAGGAGTTGGTTGGCACAAGACCCGCTCTTATCTTCATGGTGGTCTTCAACGTATCAGGCGTAGTCGTCTTGAATTTGAAGAGGCCTTCACCGCTGGCAGCGCGCCGACCCACCTCGACGGCAAACAGGTCCTGGCTGCATCCGTATCGGCGGATGACACTGCAATTACACGATAACACTCAACATGGAAAATTCATCAGTCCTGGAACGAGTGGATTCATGTTGTTCTAAACGCTAATGCAGGATTGTATACTTTGTATAAAAGGTAAGTTCTATGGCGCAGTGTTCAGTCCTTAGTATATCTTAGCTTACAGCTTATAGCTTAGCGATTAATTCTCTTGCAGATATGTTCATTCAAATACCATCTCAACTTCACTGGAAAGCATTCAGCAACGTCACTGAAATCACCGCAAGAAGACTGTTCGTAGACAAATATCCCACAGGTACTCACTGAGTGAACTACAGCAACGTGGAGTGAACGAGATGGCAGCAAGAACATTCGAATCCAGAATCTCTCAATTGAGAGTTCAATGCTCTGACCATATATTTACTGTAAAGTGTAAACCTTTGTGATCTGGTGGAAACATGCCGTGTAGTTTAAACAACCTGTCTTGAACAAGTTTATATAATCAAAATAGGTGATTGTGATGACGACTAAATTAACAGTGACGTTTATTTGACGGCGACTTAAATACCGCGACGGACATTGACGATAGACCCGTGTCTTACTTGTAAGGCCAGAGTTGCAGAACTGTTTCTGAAGTTGGGTCTTCCAGTTTTATGCAGGCGGTGTCAAAGTAAAGTTGATATTTCGCTGTGTTAATTTTGCAGCGTCTCGACGCCTCTGTTTCCTCGACTTCCACCATAAAAATCCATTCTAAAACACGATTAGCAAGCAGTCACTTATATATCATACTGGTGACTATAATTGTTATTTAATCAGACAATATTAGCAAAGCTGAACAGGTAAGGTAGCCAATAAGCGACGTCTCGTGAAATGTTCAAATTGTGATTAAATGGACATTGGATGCCGTAACCATTGTGTTTTAGCCATGATATGTCATTGCGGATGGCCGCTGTAGTCAATCTCTATTAAGTCGATGTTCGTGGCTAGACACATGTGTTTTACGGGCAAGGCATTCGGTGGTGATAGCTTGTGTGAATTTTAAGCCAACCATCTTTACTCAGAAGATTTTATTTACAGCATCTTCGCGCAACTAATGTGTGGTATTTAACGTACCATTAATTGCTATTGTGGTGTGTGTGTATGCGTGCATGCGTGCGTGCGTGCGTGCGTGCGTGCGTGCGTGCGTGCGTGCGGGCGTGCGCGTGTGTGAACATATTGCTTGTGAGAAGGAGAAGGGTCCTGATCCAACCTTGTGATGTCTGCGCCGTCGAAGTCGTTGAGACGTTCTCATAGCAGACTCGTTGCACTGCTGGTGTCTGCGTGACATCAGTTTGTCCTCGAGCCAGTGTACGATCATCGACTACCAGCGTAAAAGGTAAATGTAAGTTGCTACAACACGCAGTATCCAATATTTTAGACTGTTCAGAGGGCTTTATACTTTGTTCACTGTTAGACCTGTTCAACGGAACACCATCTCGACTTCTATGGGAAGTATTTTGCCACCACGCCACACTTTTACTAAAAGCGTTTACATTACTGTGGCGTTGCGTGGGGCTGGAATACGCAGGAAAGACAAACGACAACTTCTAGTTGAACATGATAGTATGCATTTGCCAGCATACTACAGAACAATAACCCGGCTCCAAACAGACGGAAAAGTCAGCACGTTAAACGGATAGCCGGAAATGGGAATTCACTATATCTCCCTTTTGTTTTACTTCAAAGAGTCATTGTTCTCACATTGTCTCTGAAACTGTTTAACGATTATTTTGTGCAACATTTCCCTGAGTGCTTTTGCACTCTCCTGGCCAGTGGGTGTTATGCCCATTGATCTGGCAGGTGCTAAGACAACGCACAGTCTATTTCTTTAAATAGTCTTTCATCCATGCTGGTTCCACCCTGGCACGCACTGGGCGCGCGGACGGCACTGCAAGCGTGTCATGAATCACCGGTATGTCTGGCTTCGCTCCCTCCGTCTGCACATCGTCCTCATCCCCGATATCTGTGTCGATGACAACGGGCGCCACTGCACGTTCCTCGTTCATCTCCGGGCTGCTATTCAGCTTCTTCATATGTGCAATGTTTCTCATCTTTCGTTGCTCGTCTCCTCTCTGGATAGTCACGGCATTGCCTTCACGGTTCACGACGTCATACGGTTCTGCCTCGTACGGTGTGCTTGGCTTGTTCTGCCTGTTTTGCCTGAGTATCACTCGGTCGCCAACCTCGATGTCGCTGACTTCAGTACCTCTCTTCTTGTCTGCGTACTCTTTCTGGTGTCTTTTTCTCCTCGCATCTCTTTCTCGAATTTGCAAAACGATTACGTTACGAGCTTTGTTAACACATGCATGTAGACTCCTTTACTTTATTCTTTTTATTTCATTACTCCTTTGCTATTCAGTTCCAAACCGCGAACAATTATGTTTTATGATTATATAAATAATATTGTGTTCACGTCTAGCAAAACAGTTTACTAACACAATTATATTAAATCTGCACTTGCAAGTTGGAGTTATAACTATTTGTATTTAAATGTAGAAATGTGTTAATGTTTTTCGGTCAACCAGAAACTGTCTTAGACATTATGTGACCTCCACTACACAACACGAGTCACGCTGAGATACAGACCAATTTGGTACACATGCGGTCGCAGTTGGATGTATGGGAGTCTGAAGTGTTGACATTTCGAGAGCCGAAATAGGGTGCAATTGGAGGTTTATAGGAGCCACGGTCAACAATGTAGCTGGAGGTATTTTGGGAGCTTCAAGGAGGGGTGAAGTTACAGGTTTTGTTTTGGTTTTATGAGCCTGCAGTCGCATGTCAAAAACGCACCAATTCAACCACGCTGCGGACGTGTATCAATGTAAGTAGACCTACAGTAATACCATAGAATAAACGGCTGTTATTTGTAAAATGTAAAATATGTGTAAGATATACTGTACCACTCAACGGTTTCACATCGGCAGCGATGTTCTCGTAGCATACGCGTTGCACCCCAGATGTCTTTGTACTCTTGGCTTCAGTTGTGTCTTCTGGGTGTCTTTGCTTGGAAACCAGCGCAGTGCTATCAGTAACTAAAGCAGAACGAGTGGTTGCGTGTTCACATTCTTCGAAGTTCTTGGAGTGCATGGTTTAATAACATTGGGTTTGCGGTGTAATGTCTTTGGTGATTTGAGAGGGAGCCTGACATAATCTTTACTTCCGATATTAATGATATACTAATTACAGGTTTGATTTACATTGAGCGTAACAAGTTAGGCCTACTTCTGATATTGACGATGTATTAATTACAAGTTTGACAGACACAATGTATAAAACCTGTTTTTCTCCAGCTGTTTTCATGTGTAGCCCATCTGCTCAGTGTTTGCCAGGCGGCTCCTTGGCTAAGTGTTCTTCGGCCGGCCTCTTTTTCTCTTGCCATGGGGATTCCATGTTAGCGCTTGTCTGATGATGCTTGACGCTGGTTTCCGGAGTGTGTGGCCAATCCATCCCCATCTTCTTCTTCTGATCTCATCCTTGGAGGCAGTTGGTGTGTATTCCTCCACAAGTCACCGTTGCTGATCGTGTCTGGCCAGTGGATCTGGACGATTTTTCTTAGGCAGTAGTTGGTGAAGGTTTTGCACTCTGTTGATGGTGGTGTTCGTTGTCCATACAGTAGGACTAACTTGACATTGGAGTTAAACAGCTGGATCTTCGTGTGTGATGACAACACTTTGGAGCTCCAGATGTTCTTGAGCTGTAGAAATGCTCCTCTCGCCTTGCCAATCCTTGCTCTTACATCTGCGTCTGTTTTTCGATGACACGGCCCAGGTAGGTGAATGCCTCTACCTCTTCAAGTGCACTCCCTTCTAGCGTGACTGGGACAGTGCTGGCTGTATTAACAATCCAATCAATGAACAGGAGAAAGCGGAACGGGGACAGCAGGCAGCCTTGTCTATTTCTATTCTTCACTTCAAAACGACTCATGTGCTGTCCTCCATTACTCTGCAGCCCGTTTATTCACAGCTGCTCTTGATCAGGATTACCAGTTTGGTTGGCACTCCATAATGTCATAGTACTGGATATATCTAAAAGAACACATTTGCATGGAAATTAACTATCCTGAAGAATGTTCAGCAAAACGATATATCTTATATTCTGAGGTGCCAAGCTATTTTATGAACAATTCGGTTATCTATTTCTTCCCCAGTGTGCATGACACCTACTACAGAACGAAACAGGTCTGTCTTGCAACATGTAGCCAATGTGTTCGACCAACCTGGCGGTGATTGAGACACGACCAACGTCTTCTTGCCCGTCGGGACATTCTCGTAGCAGACCCGCTGCGCTGCTGGTTTGACCGTACTCGTGGCTGTTGTGGTGTGGACTATGTTCTTCTGGTCACAAGTCATAGACATGTACAGGTCTTCGACTTTGCCATGCTCTGTGTTCTGCAACGCTTGCACAGCGTCCTGCACTTCACCATTCAACTTGACGGCCATCGGAGTCTTGAAGCTGAAGAGGCCCTCACCACTGGCACAGCGACGGCCGGCCTCAAATGAGAACACGGACGGGCTGCACGTGTACGTACGTATGAACCTGCAAATATACAGTCCATAGATAATTTATTATTTATTATCAAAGAGTGACATATTCAATTTGATACAAGGGCTTTACGTGAATTCCACTTGCCACCCTTATATTAATTTGTAATTTTAATGTGTCTATAGGACTAATATGTTTTCTATAAGGTTCGTTTCCCCCTAAGATAAACAGAAACTTGCAAGTAGGTAGGCTACATGACGTTGGTAATTTATTACAATATCGTGTTCTGTGGTGTGTTGCGTCTTGCAAGTAGGTAGGCTACATGGCGTTGGTAACTTATTACAATATCATGTTCTTTGGTGTGTTGTTGTTGAACTCGCCAAGGAAAGATCAAAGAAATATGCAGGCCAAGACGATACCTGTAGTGCCACTGTTGTTTCATTTCTTTTGACTTTGAATCCATCAAGATCATGTCGGACCGACAGACGTGAAGAAGGTATTCGACATCTCCGAGACGACATCGTTTTGAAGCGTCCGTGGCCTCTATGTTCACCGGGACCGTCAGGCGAGATGCTAGAGAAATGTTACAAAACTCCAAAATCAATAATTAAAATAAAATGAAAGGTTATAGTTTAGGCGCCGTCATATACACATGACGTAATAATTTAATAATAATAATTTTATTTGTTAGAACGCCTGGACAGCATCTCTTTGGCAATTCCCAGTCTGGACAATTAATTAACTTACAGCCTTTATCCAAGGAACATCAAACAAAGTACTGCAATTATCACCATTACATTCTCTGTATGTTAAACTCATCTGTGTACCTTCTGACGACTAGCGACAGTAGAACATTGTATGAGAGCTCAGCGCACGTACCAATGCCAAGTGGTTCATAGATGACATTTTGGCGAGGAACTTCGTTGGTCGTTTGCTCTTTTCGTTGATCGGACTCAAACTTCATCAGTGACATCATCGCCATCACCCATCCTTGCATTTCGCCAGGGGTTTGTGCAGAAAACACGAGAACCTTTGAACAAAATAATTTGCGTGATGGCGAGTAAAAGTAATCACACGTTTTAATAATATTTAACTGAAAAGAATGACAGCTGGAGTTTTGAATATGACAACAGCCATCTATTTGGCTAATTAATCTCCTGCGCCTTTCTTTGCCCAGACAAGTCGGATAATGTTTCTCACAACAACGTGTTATTCCTAAACACTAAGTGCATAACGATATCGAAGACAAGCGGGCTTTTTCTGTAGCTGCACCCACCATCTGAAACGACCTCCTAATTACTTTAAAATCATCTCAAACGACAACCATCCTCAGCAATCAAACTGAAGAAATATGCTTTCCAAAATAAATTTGCACCTTAAATTCATTTGCACCTTAAAGCAATATAGAGTAAACGAACTTGCCCAAGGTTTGACACCGCCGCACAGGATTCGAACCCGGGTTCTCTCAGTCTGCGCTCCACAATGACTACATTTGTGCGTCTCTCTTTATTATTCTCGTAACGATTCCGATTGTTTGCGCTTTCCGGCTAGCGCTTTAGAAGTACATCATTATTATTATTGTTGTTGTTATTACTGAATTATGTTTCCAACAGCAGCGAGTTGGCCTTGTGTGGTGCACGGAACAGTAGATGGTAGGCCACTCGACACAGCGTACGTTACACCAAAACATATACGCGAAAATAACGACAATACACTATAATAAACAATACACTTTGACATACCTTCTTTTTACATCGGATCTCACAAGAATGTTTGTATTCGGAACTCGCACCTGGCCTTTCTCTGTAACTTATATCAGCGATGTCGTCGAAGCAGTACGTATATTCTGCCCGTTGCTGGCATTTGAAGGTCGACTCAGTCGTGTAACATTCAAGTCGAGCTTTCGTAGTCGCAGTGAAGCCACGCAGGACGTAGAATCGCTTCTGCCATTTCTCAGCCTCGACATAGAATTTGTGTCCGGATTATTGATAAATATTTTCTGGGATCTGTGTCGTAGCTGCGAACTTGTCTATGTCAGCAACTATTTTCAAACTAGCAAAAACCTGTAATCACAGTTCTGTAGCAAGCTAGAACAATCTAGTATCTAACTACACTAGGACTAGCGCATTAGCGAATGTGAGAGCATGTGATATTAATATTTATATCTTGAACGCCCTTGATATAAATATTATTTTTGAACACCCGTGGTATCTGAATATTTATGTTTGGAACACCCATGGTACGAATATTTCTATTACGAACATCCTTGATGTGAATATTTCTATTACGACATCCTTGATGTGAATATTTCTATGGTGAACATCCTTGACGTGAATATTTCTATGGTGAACATCCTTGATGAGAATATTTCTATGATGAACATCCTTGATGTGAATATTTCTATGGTGAACATCCTTGATGTGAATATTTCTATGGTGAACATCCTTGATGTGAATATTTTAAGTTGAACACCCTGGATTTGAGTACTTACATTTTGAGCATTCGTGATAAGAATATTTATGTTTTGATAATCTATCATGTGATTATTTGATATTAACATTTTATTTTTAACACCCTTCATATGAATATTTATATTTTTAACACCCTTCATATGAATATTTATATTTTTAACACCCTTCGAGTGAACATTTCTACTTTGAAACCCCATGATATGATTATTTCTATTTTTAGTATATATGATATGAATATTTATATTTAGAACATCCTTCATATAAATATATCTATTTCGAACACCCATTACATGAATATGGTTTATTTTGAACATCCCTGATAGGAATATAAATAATTTATATATACTGAACCCCGTGACATTCTATTCACATGAACGCACCTCATTCGACCACGAACCTTCCTTGGACCACAGGCCTGTGATCTACCATTGCGATGTATTTTAGTAAGTGTAAAGTACAACACAAGGAGACCCACACATGAATTACATAATACATTATGTGAATCACGACTGTGGTTTCTAAGAATAAACACCAATCCGGCGTAGGTCACTGTTGACTCAGACTGGGATTTCACGTACCTTCCGAGTGCCGCTGACGAGCACATTTAGGTTGCCTTGCTTGACACACGTCTCCATAACACACTCCCAAGATAACTGTGTATGATCTATGTCATTCCTGAGCTAGTTATTAGCGAACTGCCAGTCAAAGACTTCATCGACTACACAAAAAGGTATGATCGTAGAAACTTCCTGGTTGCCTGATGAAGTTTACTATTTAAATATGAATGGAGACGTTTGCCACCGTTGTGTTGTGCGTCGTGTGCAGTACCGTGACGAGATGTACCGCCGTGACATAAGGCACAGTCCGTGGGCGACAGAATGTTGGCACAAAGCAAGTGTACAAAGCATCAGGTGTTTCGGGGTGCATGAAACTAGGAACAGAACTGCACGCTGGACATTCCAGTATGATAGCTTAAGCTTACCATAAACAATATTTATATATCATCAAACCAATTTAGACCTCGGACCATCTCAGACGGAGTTGGTCACCAGTTTCAAAGATCCCTTATGTATATCAAACTGCGACTTTTGTAGTCTTAATAGTGTCTCCCGTAGCCAAGTTGTACATTCGCTACGGCGCAATGTGGAACTTCACATAGCTACTGTTACTGTTATACGACAATGTATACTATTATTATCATTA
>CM034534.1:4255497-4270881 GCA_020002185.1 Paraescarpia echinospica | reverse complement strand
GTGTCATCGTGGGCCAGTCCACTGATCATGACGGGGTAGTTGTTGGATCCAGCGTTACATAGCGGTAGGGTGTCATCGTGGGCCAGTCCACTGATCATGACGGGGTAGTTGTTGGATCCAGCGTTATATAGCGGTAGGGTGTCATCGTAGGCCAGTCCACTGATCATGACGGGGTAGTTGTTGGATCCAGCGTTACATAGCGGTAGGGTGTCATCGTGGGCCAGTCCACTGATCATGACGGGGTAGTTGTTGGATCCAGCGTTACATAGCGGTAGGGTGTCATCGTGGGCCAGTCCACTGATCATGACGGGGTAGTTGTTGGATCCAGCGTTACATAGCGGTAGGGTGTCATCGTAGGCCAGTCCACTGATCATGACGGGGTAGTTGTTGGATCCAGCGTTATATAGCGGTAGGGTGTCATCGTGGGCCAGTCCACTGATCATGACGGGGTAGTTGTTGGATCCAGCGTTACATAGCGGTAGGGTGTCATCGTGGGCCAGTCCACTGATCATGACGGGGTAGTTGTTGGATCCAGCGTTATATAGCGGTAGGGTGTCATCGTGGGCCAGTCCACTGATCATGACGGGGTAGTTGTTGGATCCAGCGTTATATAGCGGTAGGGTGTCATCGTGGGCCAGTCCACTGATCATGACGGGGTAGTTGTTGGATCCAGCGTTACATAGCGGTAGGGTGTCATCGTGGGCCAGTCCACTGATCATGACGGGGTAGTTGTTGGATCCAGCGTTATATAGCGGTAGGGTGTCACCGGGGGATTTTATATATTAGCGGCGTTAGCGGTGAAATATCCTGGCGAAAGAGAAACACTAATGTAAAGCAACTTCCACCTTCCAAAGTACTGCTAACCTAGGATTGAAGTAATTCCTACCGTTTGCAAATCCTTTCATGAAAAATGTCTGCGACAGGTCCCGGGCATTGAATAAACTGTTGGAAAGCTCGTCGACTCGCGGAGTGGGTTTCGGCCGACCAGTCAGATGCGAGCAACAAATGTGACGTAATGCTATGTTTGAAGGTTACGGTCAAGGAGCCTCTATTTGGACAGGAGGCGTCACTGAGCAAGAAAATGGCAGTCTACACTGAAGGTTTTTGTCCGCCATTCGGGAGGCAAGCGCATGCGCCTGCCGGCCCGACAGCGCGTGATGTTAGCGTATTTATTTAGTTACCTCATTTCATCAGAATAATCACCAAGTTGTGATGCGTCATATAAAATTAAATATATTAATGTAATCGTTGTTTATCTATAAAAAAAAATTACCTATCACAATTCAGAATAATGAAATTTGCAAACAAATCACGTAGAAACGTTGCAATTATTTATTGAGCCATCTGAACTTCATCATATTTCATCAGAATAATCATCAGGCTATACAACTTCTTACATAATTAAAATATTGAGGTTATCGTTGAAAATGTTGAGCAATGATAAATGCAAACAACTGCATTTTCTGGGCACAAGTGGTGTGGCTTGGCGCGCCTCCAGAATGGCGGACGAACTGCTTACGTACTTTTGTTTTCTTTGGTTACGGTTGACAGTTGAACGCGCCAAGGCAAACCGAGCAGACGTAGAACTAGAGCGACCAAAGGCAAATGTGCCGTGACGTCACCTGCATTGTTATGCGAGTTTGAACCAAGGAGCCTCTATATGGACAGGAGACGTCACTGAGAGAGAAAATGGCAGTATTTATTCAGTCACCTCATTTCATCAGAATAATCACCAAGCTGTGATGCGTCATATAAAATTAAATAGATTAATGTAATCGTTTAAGTTTTTTACCTATCACAATTCAAAATAATGAAATTTGCAAATAAATCACGTAGAAACGTTGCAATTATTTATTGATTGATATCTTTGCTGCTTACGTACTTTCTTCGAACAATGTAGATAGCGCTCGCTGCACGTCTTGTATTGATATACGGTCTTTGGTTTGAACGTTCGAAGAAAGCGCAATGCAGCAGATCGAAGACGTTTACTGGAAACGGTGGAAGAATAGTGGCCATGAAGAAGCGACATCGAACATTATCGGCGATTGAACACATCACGCCATTTCGTCGCTGCTTTCATGGTTCATCTCTTCTGCCAGTTGCTGCTGCCGCCGATTGACTTGTTTTTCACAAATAAAAAACCCTGATCAACACAGTGAAGATCACCCCGGGTATTGGCGATCACTGCGTCGTATTTATTGAGTCCTCCCTACGCCCTATCATCAACATGAAAGATACCAGGAAAGTACATCTCTTCGGTAGAGCTGACTTTTCCTCCACCAAGAACACACTGGTGGAATACCTTCATACCTTCACCGAACTGGCAAGTCACCTCAACATACAACACGAACGACCTCTGGAATCACTTTAAATCAACATTCCAATCGCTGATCGACGAGCACATACCATTAAAACAGATCCGAGGCAACAAAAACTCAAAACCCTGGATCAAGCACCACATCAAGAATATGAGGTAAAAACTAGCCTGTCTTCACAGGAAGTGCAAGACATCTGCTTCGCATGCACACAGAGAGCGATACATACGAATGAAAGCCTGTATACAGAAACGTCAGATACATGCGTATTGGGATTACATCAAAATAAACTTGGTTCTTGTTCAATGGCATCATCAACCCACCACCACAAGGTGACTCCCCCTGGCAAACCAGCAACAAGAAGAGATTCTGGGCCTACATCAAGTTCCTTAGGCGAGACACCTCATGTATAGCCCCGCTTAGAGATCAGGGTAAGATCTATCCACCAGCAGCGGGCAAGGCAAACATATTGAACAAACAGCACCAGTCCTTTTTCACCAATGAAGACCTCAACAACATCTTCATTTGGTACTCCCTGCCCTCCGATGCCGAACATCGACATTTCAGAAGAAGGCGTCAAGAAGCTGTTCATCGACACCAAACCTTATAAGGCTTCAGGTCCTGA
Organism: Paraescarpia echinospica; assembly: GCA_020002185.1. NCBI lineage: Eukaryota > Metazoa > Annelida > Polychaeta > Sabellida > Siboglinidae > Paraescarpia > Paraescarpia echinospica. The sequence goes on along the minus strand of CM034534.1, from coordinate 4,267,941 downwards.
CGGTATAACAGCAAGGATCGTTATAGAATGCGCAATAGAACATCATGTATTGTAAGACTCTTGATGAAGGAACAGTCCCGGACGACTGGAGAAGGTCGAATATTTCAGCAGTCTTTAAGAAGGGGGACCGCAGTTGTGCTGCCAACTACAGACCAGTGTCGCTTACAAGTTTATGCTGCAAGGTTCAAGAACTCATCATCTGCAGCAGCAACATGCGACACCTGACGCAACGTCTTTGCAAACATTCGCTTTTCACTAACCATTTCATTTTTAAACCTCGATCCTTTTTTTTAAACAAAATTATGTGATTGCGTTGAAGCAATGTAGCTAAGCAATTGTTGTTATTGCGTTTCCAGGTGTGCGAACAGACGAGTCACGTTACCGCCGTCTCGCCCTCTCAGCCGCAGCCACCGTATCGATCGGTTATGCCGATAACACGATATCTGTGCTGTATCCGATTGCGATTCTGGCCAACCCTGAAAATTCCGCGTATCCCACTTTGCTACGATCACCGACGCGCGGAATCTGTCGTAAAATTCGCTGCTGCTGCAGCCGCCGGTAATATCACGATCTCTACACCGCCCCAGGCCACGAGACCAAATCCGTCGCCAACACATGTGTCCGCCGTTGCCGCCACGATAGAATCGCTATACCGTACGGGCGGTATCCAGCAGCTCCGCTCCGTTAGTCCTGTCCATGTCAAGTCTACATCTTCGTGGGATCACCATGACGCACGGTGTCAGAACCCAGTATATGTTCAGTGTTGCTTAGTTTTTTGACGAGACAATTTTCTAAGGGGAACCGTGGGATGGCAGCCAGGCCCAATCGGCTGAATCGCCCCCTAAAAAGGGCGTGCAATAGACTGGTTTCGCTTGTTGTCTATCCAGACTTGGTACTTTTGAAGGTTTTCGATCGGGACAAAATCGTGCTTGTCTGTTCGACTTATGTGTCTGTTATGTTTGTGTTGTGTGTTTTGTTCGATTTGCGGAGGAAGTCTAAAGTCGCAGACAAATTCCTCACAATATAACGGTTAATAAAGTATGTGGAAATAACATTAAATCCATGCACCCTACCACAAAAACATCAACGTATAAAACGTCGACGTAATTGATGCCAAATATTTAATATTCACAGCTGACGATGGCAAAACATTCGAAACGACCTTGTGGTTGATACTCCCGCAATACGTCTGCTATCAATCACGTATCTATGACGTCACCATCCGGGCGCCATTCCAGCGTTGAGCATGCGTTAATATGTTTGTAGTGGTGAGTGGCGCCTCTGTTGGTGAATGTAGTATCACCACGCAGAATGTGCTGTAAATTGGAGACCATCCTGTGATGGCGCTTCAGTGTAAAACTAGTGAGCTGTCATTTTGTTATTAGAGACTGTTTTTGAGATGACGACTCACTTTAAAATTAACATTAGTGAGAAAAACTAGTACTAAAAAATTGAATATGCTTCCTGTTATCTGATGCCACCCAGAGCCAACTTTATTTAGTTATGTGTAGGACTTAGGGCCTGTAGCTGTATTCCGTCTAGTCTAGCATTCCATTTAGCTTGTCCGTACAGGTAAGGACGTTCTCATCCCAACATTGCATTCTTCGATTCAGTTCGTTGATATTCTCTAAGTTGTCAGCCAAGTATGTACGATTTGACACCCAGTAATTGTCTTGCAACACATGGATATGCTGCAATTCCTTACGCAACAACATAAATTCTTGAAGCTCATTGCTCAGGTCAAACATTCTTGACAGGACCTTGTCCCGTGAAAGCCAGCGAACCTCTGTATGAAGGTAGTTTGCTCCCAACTTCTCACAAAGTACGGAGAAAAGGCATTACTTCAGAGGCCTTGATTTGATGAAGTTGACGATTTCCACAGCTTCTGCTTACGTTTTATTTAATTACCCGAATTGCCGCGGCACACTTGGGAAGTTGTCGCGGTACACCAGTGTGCCACGACACACCGATTGAGAAGCGAGAGAGTTTTTAACTAGATTTAACAAGATAGCGGTCCAGAGCTATAAGCTTCAGACGGCATGCGGACAAGGAAGCCTTTGGCTTATCGAGAGTCCTACGAATTTCCAATTACATATAACCCGCCCTCGCCAGATAGCTGTCAATTTTATTTTTGAACATATTCATACTGCTAGCATTTACACAATCATCAAATAATTTGCTCCAGTCATTTATTGTTCTCTGATAGAATGAGTACATTCTCATATCCAACCTACATTGTTCTTTGACTAATGCTGCATTGTGTCCTCTGATTATACTGCCTTCTTTCAATTTGAAGAAAATATTTCTATCAATATCCTCACAACCATTCAATATCTTAAAAACTTTATATTTTGTCTCCTCTTAATCTCCTAGTCTCTAGTGTTGTCAACCCACAATCTAATAGGCGTCTTTCATAACCACGATCTTTCAGTTCAGAAATCAGCTTAGTTGTTCTTCGTTGCACTCTTTCTAGCTTTTCTATGTCCTTATGAGTTATGTGGTTATGAGGTTCGAATCAGTCAGTGTGATCCTCCCGAGAGGTTCGTTGGCTCGGCTACGACCTCCATATAGCTATGGACGCCTCGCATACCCACTGACGGTCTTTCGAGTGTTTCATACCGGACGGGTTGTTGCCTTGCGGTGCTGGCAGAAGGTGCCTCGTACTCGTTCACGCGCTGGTCGTCAACGGCTTGGGTCCCGTGCTGCTGTGGACCGGTCGGCTCGCGCTGGCTCGGCCGCTCGACGGAGGGATATGCCGAGGAGTTGGTTGGCACAAGACCCGCTCTTATCTTCATGGTGGTCTTCAACGTATCAGGCGTAGTCGTCTTGAACTTGAAGAGGCCTTCACCGCTGGGAGCGCGCCGACCCACCTCGACAGCAAATAGGTCTTGGCTACACCCGTATCGGCGGATGACACTGCAATTACACAATCGACATGGAAAATTGATCAGTCCTGGAACGAGTGGATTCACGTTGTCCTAAACGCTAATGCAGGATTGTACACATTGTATAAAAGGTAGGTTCTATGGCGCAGTGTTCAGTCCTTAGTATATCTTACAACGCCTTACGATTAATTCTCTGGCATACATGTTCATTCAAATACCGTCTCAACTTCACTGAAAAGCTTTCAGCAACGACGCTAAAATCACCGCAAGAAGACTGCTCGTAGACAAATATCCCCACAGGTACTCATTGAGTGAACTACAGAAACGTGGAGTAAACGAAATGGCAACAAGAGGATTCGAATCCAGAATCTCTCAATTGAGAGTCCAATGCTCTGACCATATATTTACTGTAAAGTGTGAACCTTTGTGATCTGGTGGAAACATGCCATGTAGTTTAAATAACCTATCTTGAACAAGTTGATATAATCAAAATAGGTGATTGTGATGAAGACTAAATTAACAGTGACGTTTACTTGACGGCGACTTAAATACCGCGACAGACATTGACGATAGACCCGTGTCTTACTTGTAAGGCCAGAGTTGCAGAACTGCTTCTGAAGTTGGGTCTTCCAGTTTCATGCAGGCGGTGTCAAAGTAAAGTTGATATTTCGCTGTGTTAAGTTTGCAGCGTCTCGACGCCTCTGTTTCCTCGACTTCCACCATAAAAATCCATTCTAAAACACGATTAGCAAGCAGTCACTTTTATATCATACAGGTGACCATAGTTGTTATTTAATCAGGCAGTATTAGCAAAGCTGAACAGGTAAGGCAGCGAATAAGCCACGACTCGTGAAATGTTCAAGTTGTGATTAAATGGACATTGGATGCCGTAACCATTGAGTTTTATCCATAATATGTCATTGCGGATGGCCGCTGTAGTCAATCTCTATTAAGTCGATGTTCGTGGCTAAACACGTGTGTTTTACGGGCAAGGCATTCGGTGGTGATAGTTGTGTGAATTTTAAGCCAACCATCTTTGCTCAATCAGACTTTATTTACAGCATCTTCGCGCAACTAATGTGTGGTATTTAACGTACCATTAATTGTTATTGTGGTGTGTATGTATGCGTGCGTGCGTGCGTGCGTGCGTGAGTGCGGGCGTGCGGGCGTGCGGGCGTGCGCGTGTGTGAACATATTGCTTGTGAGAAGGAGAAGGGTCCTGATCCAACCTTGTGATGTCTGCGCCGACGAAGTCGTTGAGACGTTCTCATAGCAGACTCGTTGCACAGCTGGTGTCTGCGTGACATCAGTTTGTCCTCCAGCCAGTGTACGATCACCGACTACCAGCGTAAAAGGTAAATGTAAGTTGCTACAACACGCAGTATCCAATCTTTTAGACTGTTCAGAGGGCTTTACACTTTGTTCACTGTTAGACCTGTTCAACGGAACACCATCTCGACTTCTATGGGAAGTATTTTGCCACCACGCCCCACTTTTACTAAAAGCGGTTACATTACTGTGGCGTTGCGTGGGGCTAGAATACGCAGGAAAGACAAACGACAACTTCTAGTTGAACATGATATTATGCATTCGCCAGCATACTACAGAACAATAACCCGGCTCCAAATAGACGGAAAAGTCAGCACGTTAAACGGGTAGGCGGAAATGGGAATTCACTCTATCTCCCTTTTGTTTTAGTTCAAAGAGTCATTGTTCTCACATTGTCTCTCAAACTGTTTAACGATTATTTTGTGCAACATTTCCCTGAGTGCTTTTGCACTCTCCTGGCCAGTGGGGTTTATTATGCCCATTGATCTGGCAGGTGCTAACACAACGCACAGTCTATTCCTTCACATAGTCTTTCATCCTCGCTGGTTCCACCTTGGCACGCACTGAGCGCGCGGACGGCACTGCAAGCGTGTCATGCATCACCGGTATGTCTGGCTTCGCTCCCTCCGTCAGCACATCGTCCTCATCCCCGATATCTGTGTCGATGACAACGTGCGCCACTGCACGTTCCTCGTTCATCTCCGGGCTGCTGTTCAGCTTCTTCATATGTGCAATGTTTCTCATCTTTCGCTGCTCGTCTCCTCTCTGGATAGTCACAGCATTGCCGTCACGGTTCACGACGTCATACGGCTCTGCCTCGTATGGTGTGCTTAGCTTATTCTGCTTGTTTTGCCTGAGTATCGCTCGGTCGCCAACCTCGATGTCGCTGACTTCAGCACCTCTCTTCTTGTCTGCGTACTCTTTCTGGTGTCTTTTTTTACATCTCTTTCTCGAATTTGCAAAACGGTTACGTTACGAGCTTTGTTAACACAGGCATGTAGACTCCTTTACTTTATTCTTTTTACTTTATTACTCCTTTACCATTCAGTTCCAAACCGCAAACAATTATGTTTTTATGATTATATAAATAATATTGTGTTAACGTCTAGCAAAACAGTTTACTAACACAATTATATAAAAATCTGCACTTGCATGTTGGAGTTATAACTATTTGTATTTAAATGTAGAAATGTGTTAATGTTTCTCGACCAACCAGAAACTGTCTTAGACACTATGTGACCTCCACCACATAAAACGAGTCACGCTGAGATACAGACCAATATGGTACACATGCGGTCGCAGTTGGATGTTTGGGAGTCTGAAGTGTTGACATTTTGAGAGCCGAAATAGGTTGCAATTGGAGGTTTATAGGAGCCACGGTCAACAATGTAGCTGGAGGTATTTTGGGAGCTTCAAGGGGGGTGAAGTTACAGTTTTTTGTGTGGTTTTATGAGCCTGCAGTCGCATGTCAAAAACGCACCAATCCAACCACCCTGCGGACGTGTATCAATGTATGCAGACCTACAGTTATACCACAGAATAAACACGGTTGTTATTTGTAAAATGTAAAATATGTGTAAGGTATACTGTACCACTCAACGGTTTCACATCGGCAGGGATGTTCTCGTAGCACACACGTTGCACCCCAGAAGTCTTTGTACTCTTGGCTTCAGTTGTGTCTTCTGTGTGTCTTTGCTTGGAAACCAGCGCAGTGCTATCAGTAACTAAAGCAGAACGAGTGGTTGTGTGTTCACATTCTACGAAGTTCTTGGAGTGCATGGTTTAATAAGATTGGGTTTGCGGTGTAATGTCTTTGGTGATTTGAGAGGGAGCCTGACATAATCATTACTTCCGATATTAATGGTATATTAATTACAGGTTTGAATTACATTGAGCGTAACAAGTTAGACCTACTTCTGATATTGATGATGTATTAATTACAAGTTTGACAGACACAATGTATAAAACCTCAAGCTGTTTCTCCATAGCTGTTTCCATGTGTAGCCCATCTGCTCAGTGTTTGCCAGGCGGTCACTTGGCTAAGTGTTCTTCGGCCGGCTTCTTTTTCTCTTGCCATGGGGATTCCATGTTAGCGCTTGTCTGATGATGCTTGACGCTGATTTCCGGAGTGCGTGGCCAATCCATCCCCATCTTCTTCTGAACTCATCCTCGGCAGGCAGTTGGTGTATCCTCCTCCACAAGTCACTGTTGCTGATCGTGTATGGCCAGTGGATCTGGAGGATTCTTCTTAGGCAGTTGTTGATAAAGGTCTGAATTCTGCTGATGGTGGTGTTCGTTGTCCTCAACGTCTCGCCTCCATACAACAGGACTGACTTGACATTGGAGTCAAACAGCCGGATCTTTGTGTGTGATGGCAGCACTTTGGAGCTCCAGGTGTTTTGAGCTGTAGAAATGCTATTCTCGCCTTACCAATCCTTGCTCTTACATCTGCGTCTGTGCCGTTCTGTTTATTGATGACACGGCCTAGGTAGGTGAATGTCTCTACCTCTTCAAGTGCACTCCCTTGTAGCGTGACTGGGTCAGTGCTGGCTGTATTAACCTTTAGGATCTTCGTCTTTCCTTTATGGGTGTTGAGGAGATGGCTGTCAGTTATGATGCCTTGTCATGTATCTGCTGGTGGCTGTGGGACAGCATTGTGCACTTCTTCATAATCCAATCAATGGACATGAGAAAGAGGAACGGGGACAGCGGACAGCCTTGTCTACCATGGATTACTCTGCAGCCCGTTCATTCGTATCTGTTCTTGATTAGGTTTACCAGTTTGGTTGGCACTCCACAATGTCGTTGTACTGGATATATCTAAAAGAACTCACTTGCCATAGAAATGAACTATCCTGAAGAATGTTCAGCAAAACTATATATCTTATATTCTGAGGTGCCAAGCTATTTTATGAACAATTCAGTTATATATTTCTTCCCCAGTGTGCATGACACCTACTACAGAACAAAACAGGTCTGTCTTGCAACATGTAGCCAATGTGTCCGACCAACCTGGCGTTGATTGAGACACGACTGACATCTTGTTGCCCGTCGGGACATTCTCGTAGCAAACCCGCTGCGCTGCTGGTTTGATCGTACTCGTGGCGGTTGTGGAGTGGGCTATGTTCTTCTGGTCACAAGTCATAGACATGTACAGGTCTTCGACTTTGCCACGCTCTGTGTTCTGCAACGCTTGCACAGCGTCCTCCAGTTCGGCATTCAACCTGACGGCCATTGGAGTCTTGAAGCTGAAGAGGCCCTCACCACTGGCACAGCAACGGCCGGCCTCAAATGAGAATACGGACGGGGTGCACGTGTATGTACGTATGAACCTACAAATACACGATCCAGAGATTATTTATTTTCAAAGACTGGCATATTCAATTTGATACGTTACGTGAATTCGACTTGCCACCCATATATTAATTTGACATTTTAATGTGTATAGAATATATATGTTTGCTGTAAGGTTCGTCTCCTCAAAGAGAAAAAACTTGCAAGTAGGTACATGACGCCGGTAAATTATGACAATATCTTGTTCTCCGGTGTGTTGCGTCTTGCTTTATGACACCTAATGAACATAAATGAACTTCAAAGATGTGAAGAAGATATGGCGGTCACGCAACGTTACACACATTTATATGTTGTCTGTAAGCACACGATCATGCATAATTAAGTTTGAAAAACTGCATATTTCTGTTTGATTTTTGTAAGTAATGTACTTATTTCAAATACAAATTAAACACGCCATAATATGCAGGCGAAGACGATACCTATACTGCCACTGTTGTTTCATTTCTTTTGACTTTGAATCCATCAAGATCATGTCGGACCGACAGACGTGAAGAAGGTATTCGACATCTCCGAGACGACATCTTTTTGAAGCGTCCGTGGCCTCTATGTTCACCGGGACCGTCAGGCGAGATGCTAGAGAAATGTTACAAAACTCCAAAATCAATAATTAAAATACAACGAAAGGTAGTAGTAGATAATATCATATGTATATGACGGCGCCTAAACTACCAAAGAGATGCTGTCCAGGCGCTCTAACTAATAAAATTATTATTAAATTATTATATTATAATAATTTAATAATACTTTTATTTGTTAGAGCACCTGGACATCATCTCTTTGGCAATACACAGTACTGACAATTAATTAACTTACAGCCTTGATCCATGGAACATCAAACAAAGTACTGCAATTATCACCATTACATGCTCTGTATGTTAAACTCATCTGTGTACCTTCTGACGACTAGCGACAGTAGAACACTGTATGAGAGCTCAGCGCACGTACCAATGCCAAGTGGTTCATAGATGACATTTTGACGAGGAACTTCGTTGGTCGTTTGCTCTTTTCGTTGATCGGACTCAAACTTCAGTGACGTCATCGCTATCACCCATCCTTGCATTTCGCCAGGGGTTGGTGCAGAAAACACGAGAACCTTTGGAAAAAAAGGTGCTTGATGGCGCGTCAAATTAATCACACATATTAATAATATTTAACTGAAACGAATGCTAGAAAAAGAATGAGTTTTGAATATGACAACAGACATCTATTTGGCTAATTAATCTCCTGCGTCTTTCTTTGCCCAGACAAGTCGGATAATGTTTCTCACAACAACGTGTTTTTCCTAAACACTAAGTGCATAACGTTATCGAAGACAAGCGGGCTTTTTTTTGTAGCTGCACACACCACCTGGAACGACCTCCTAATTACTTTAAAACTAAGTGCATAACGATACCAAAGACAAGCGGGCTTTTTGTAGCTGCACACACCACCTGGAACGACCTCCTAATTACTTTAAAACTAAGTGTATAACGATATCGAAGACAAGCGGGCTTTTTCTGTAGCTGCACACACCATCTGGAACGACCTCCCAATTACTTTAAAACTAAGTGCATAACGATACCGAAGACAAGCGGGCTTTTTTGTAGCTGCACACACCACCTGGAACGACACCCTAATTACTTTAAAACTAAGTGTATAACGATATCGAAGACAAGCGTTTTTTTTTTGTAGCTGCACACACCATCTGGAACGACCTCCTAATTTCTTTAAAATCATCCGAAACATCCCCGGCAATAAAACTAAAGAAATATGCACTTCAAAATTCATTTGCCCCTTAAATTCATGTGCACCTTAAAGCAATATAGAGTACACGAACTTGCCCAAGGTTCGACACCGCCGCACAGGATTCGAACCCCGGGTTCTCTCAGTCGAGAGTCCGGAGCTCTTTCCGCTGCGCTACTGCGCTCCACGATGACAACATCTGCGCTACTGTGCTCCACGATGACAACATCTGCGCTACTGCGCTCCACGATGACTACATCTGCGCTACTGCGCTCCACGATGACAACATCTGCGCTACTGTGCTCCACGATGACAACATCTGCGCTACTGCGCTCCACGATGACTACATCTGCGCTACTGCGCTCCACGATGACTACATCTGCGCGTCTCTCTTTATTATTCTCTTAACGATTCCGAATGTTTGCGCTTTCTGGCTAGTGCTTTAGAAGTACATCATCATTATTATTGTTGTTGTTGTTGTTGTTATTACTGAATTATATGTTTCCAACAGCAGCAAGCTAGACTTGGTGCACGGAACAGCAGATGGTAGGCCACATGACACAGCGTACGTTACACCAAAACATATACGAGGACATGACGACTATACACTATGATAAACAATACACTTTGACATACCTTCTTTTTACATCGGATCTCACAAGAATGTTTGTATTCGGAACTCGCACCTGGCCTTTCTCTGTAACTTATATCAGCGATGTCGTCGAAGCAGTACGTATATTCTGCCCGTTGCTGGCATTTGAAGGTCGACTCAGTCGTGTAACATTCAAATTGAGCTTTCGTAGTCGCAGTGAAGCCACGCAGGACGTAGAATCGCGTCTGCCATTTCTCAGCCTCGACATAGAATTTGTGTCAGGATTATTGATAAATATTTTCTGGGATCTGTGTCGTAGCTGCGAATTTGTCTATGTCAGCAACTATTTTCAAACTAGCAAAAACCTGTAATCACAGTCCTGTAGCAAGCTGGAACAATCTAGCATCTAACTATACTAGGACTACTGCATTAGCGAGTGTGAGAGCATGTGATATTAATATTTATATCCTGAACACCCATGATATAAATATTCTATTTGAACACCCGTGGTATATAAATGTTTATGTTTGGAACACCCATGGTATAAATATTTCTATTATAAAAATCCTTGATGTGAATATTTCTATGGTGAATATCCTTGATGTGAATATTTGATTTTGAACACCCTGGACTTGAATACTTTCATTTTGAGCATTCGTGATAAGAATATTTATGTTTTGATAACCTATCAGGTGGATATTTGTATTTTAAATTTTCAAGATATTAACATTTTATTTTTAACACCCTTCGAGTGATTATTTCTACTTTGAACCCCATGATATGATTATTTCTATTTTTAAACTCCATGATATGATTATTTCTATTTTGAACATATATGATATGAATATTTAGAACATACTTCATATAAATATATATATATTTGAACACCCATTACATGAATATGGTTTATTTTTAACACCCATGATATAAATAAAAAAATATATATACTGAACGCCGTGACATTCTATTCACATGAACGCACCTCATTCGACCACGAACCTTCCTTGGACCACAGGCCTGTGATCTACCATTGCGATGTATTTTAGTAAGTGTAAAGTACAACACAAGGAGACCCACACATGCATTACATAATACATTATGTGAATCACGACTGTGGTTTCTAAGAATAAATATCAATCCGGTGTAGGTCACTGTTGACTCAGACTGGGATTTCACGTACCTTCCGAGTGCCGCTGACGAGCACATTTAGGTTGCCTTGCTTGACACACGTCTCCATAACACACTCCCAAGATAACTGTGTATGATCTATGTCATTCCTGAGCTAGTTATTAGCGAACTGCCAGTCAAAGACTTCATCGACTACACAAAAAGGTATGATCGTAGAAACTTCCTGGTTGCCTGATGAAGTTTACTATTTAAATATGAATAAGCCAAGTCGCCACGGTTGACTGCCTACGTAGAGTTTGTCCTCGGTGGAGATGTTTGCCAACGTTGTGTTATGCGTCGTGTGCAGTACCGTGACGAGATGTATTTTACAAATGTCTATGTCAACGACAGAAAGACCGGGTGAGAGTGAACATGGTGAACGGGGAAGAAAGGGGAGAGAGGGAGAAAGAGGAGAGACGGAGAAAGGGGAGAAGGGAAGAAAGGGGAGAGGGGAAGAAAGGGGAGAGAGGGAGAAAGAGGAGAGGGGGAGAAAGGGGAGAGAGGGAGAGGGGGAGAAAGGGGAGAGAGGGAGAACGGGGAGAGAGGGAGAAAGGAGGGAGAAGAGGGACAGGGAGAGGGAGAAAGCTGAGGGGGGAGAAAGGGGAGAGGGGAAGAAAGGGGAGAGAGGGAGAAAGGGGAGAGAGGGAGAAAGGGGAGAGGGGGAGAAAGGGGAGAGGGGGAGAAAGGGGAGAGGGGGACAGGAGAGAGGGGAGAAAGCTGAGGGGGAAGAAAGGGGAGAGGGGAAGAAAGGTGAGAGGGGGAGAAAGGGGAAGAAAGAGAATACAGAGAAAGGGAAGAGAGGGAGAAAGGGGAAAGGTGGAGAAAGCGGAGGTGGGAAGGGGAGAGGGGAAGAAAGAGGAGAGGGGACGAAAGGGGAAATAGGGAGAAAGGAAGAAAGGGGAGAGGGGGAGAAAGGGGAGAGTTGAAGAAAGAGGAGAGGGGGAGAAAGGGGACTGCACCACGGCACCATGGCAATACACTTCATGATATACTCCTCCACCATCCCTCTCCTCACTTACTTTCTGTCTCTCCCTCCTCTATTTCTCCAAGAAGGAGAAAGGGGAGAGGGAGAGGGGAGAAAGGAAAGAGGGGAGAAAGGTGAGAGAGGGAGAAGGGGAGGGGAGATAGGGGAGAGGGGAGAAAAGGGAGAGGGGAAGAAAGGGGAGAGGGGGAGAAAAAGGAGAGGGGAGAAATAAAGGAGGGAGAGACAGAAAGTAAGTGAGGAGAGGGATGGTGGAGACTCAGAGAATGAGAGAGAGAGAGAGAGAGAGAGAGAGAGAGAGAGAGAGAGAGAGAGAGAGAGAGAGAGAGAGAGAGAGAGAGAGAGAGAGAGAGAGAGAGAGAGAAAGAGAGAGAGAGAGAGAGAGAGAGAGAGAGAGAGGGAGGGAGGGAGAG
>CM034534.1:4234288-4254497 GCA_020002185.1 Paraescarpia echinospica | reverse complement strand
TTGGAATGACAAACAGGTCTGCCAGAGTTGAAGTGTAATATATCTTGTAACAACACGACTGCATGCTTCCTAGCTCTCAGAGAAATCAACTTGGTGTTGGAATAACAAACAGGTCTGCCAGAGTTGAAGTGTAATATATCTTGTAATAACACGACTGCATGCTTCCCAGCTCCCAGAGAAATCAACTTGTTGTTGGAATGACAAACAGGTCTGCCAGAGTTGAAGTGTAATATATCTTGTAATAACACGACTGCATGCTTCCCAACTCCCAGAGAAATCAACTTGTTGTTGGAATGATAAATAGGTCTGCCAGAGTTGAAGTGTAACATATCTTGTAACAACATGACTGCATACTTCCCAGCTCTCAGAGAAATCAACTTGTTGTTGGAATGACAAACAGGTCTGCCAGAATTGAAGTGTAATATATCTTGTAACAACATGACTGCATACTTCCCAGCTCTCAGAGAAATCAACTTGTTGTTGGAATGACAAACAGGTCTGCCAGAGTTGAAGTGTAATATATCTTGTAATAACACGACTGCATGCTTCCCACCTCCCAGAGAAATCAACTTGTTGTTGGAATGACAAACAGGTCTGCCAGAGTTGAAGTGTAATATATCTTGTAATAACACGACTGCATACTTCCCAACTCCCAGAGAAATCAACTTGTTGTTGGAATGACAAATAGGTCTGCCAGAGTTGAAGTGTAACATATCTTGTAACAACATGACTGCATACTTCCCAGCTCTCAGAGAAATCAACTTGTTGTTGGAATGACAAACAGGTCTGCCAGAATTGAAGTGTAATATATCTTGTAACAACATGACTGCATACTTCCCAGCTCTCAGAGAAATCAACTTGATGTTGGAATGACAAACAGGTCTGCCAGAGTTGAAGTGTAATATATATTGTAACAACACGACTGCATGCTTCCCAGCTCCCAGAGAAATCAACTTGTTGTTGGAATAACAAACAGGTCTGCCAGAGTTGAAGTGTAATATATCTTGTAATAACACGACTGCATACTTCCCAGCTCCCAGAGAAATCAACTTGTTGTTGGAATGACAAACAGGTCTGCCAGAGTTGAAGTGTAATATATCTTGTAACAACACGACTGCATGCTTCCCAGCTCCCAGAGAAATCAACTTGGTGTTGGAATAACAAACAGGTCTGCCAGAGTTGAAGTGTAATATATCTTGTAACAACATGACTGCATGCTTCCCAGCTCCCAGAGAAATCAACTTGGTGTTGGAATGACAAACAGGTCTGCCAGAGTTGAAGTGTAACTTATCTTGTAACAACACGACTGCATGCTTCCCAGCTCTCAGAGAAATCAACTTGGTGTTGGAATAACAAACAGGTCTGCCAGAGTTGAAGTGTAATATATCTTGTAATAACACGACTGCATGCTTCCCAGCTCCCAGAGAAATCAACTTGTTGTTGGAATAACAAACAGGTCTGCCAGAGTTGAAGTGTAATATATCTTGTAATAACACGACTGCATACTTCCCAGCTCCCAGAGAAATCAACTTGTTGTTGGAATGACAAACAGGTCTGCCAGAGTTGAAGTGTAATATATCTTGTAACAACACGACTGCATGCTTCCCAGCTCCCAGAGAAATCAACTTGGTGTTGGAATAATAAACAGGTCTGCCAGAGTTGAAGTGTAATATATCTTGTAACAACATGACTGCATGCTTCCCAGCTCCCAGAGAAATCAACTTGGTGTTGGAATGACAAACAGGTCTGCCAGAGTTGAAGTGTAACATATCTTGTAACAACACGACTGCATGCTTCCCAGCTCTCAGAGAAATCAACTTGGTGTTGGAATAACAAACAGGTCTGCCAGAGTTGAAGTGTAATATATCTTGTAACAACACGACTGCATGCTTCCCAGCTCTCAGAGAAATCAACTTGTTGTTGGAATGACAAACAGGTCTGCTAGAGTTGAAGTGTAATATATCTTGTAACAACACAACTGCATGCTTCCCAGCTCCCAGAGAAATCAACTTGTTGGAATGACAAACAGGTCTGCCAGAGTTGAAGTGTAATATATCTTGTAACAACACGACTGCATGCTTCCCATCTCTCAGAGAAATCAACTTGGTGTTGGAATGACAAACAGGTCTGCCAGGGTTGAAGTGTAATATATCTTGTAAATAACACGACCGCATGCCTCCCAGCTCTCTGTAGAGAAATCAACTTGGTGTTGGAATAACAAAACAGGTCTGCCGGGGAGTTGAAGTGCAATATATCTTGTAATAACATCGACTGCATGCCCTAGCTCCCAGAGAACCAACTTGTTGTTGGAATAACAAACAGGTCTGCCAGAGTTGAAGCGTAATATATCTTTGTAATAAATTAATGAATTGCATACCCCAGCTCCCAGAGAAATCATCAACTTGTTGTTGGAATGACAAACAGGTCTGCCAGAGTTGAAGTGTAATATATCTTGTAACAACACGTGACCGTACGCTTCCCAGCCCCAGAGAAATCAACTTGGTGTTGGAATAATAAACAGGTCTGGCTAGAGTTGAAGGTGTAATATATCTTGTAACAACATGATCGTACGTTTCCCAGCTCCCAGAGAAATCAACTTTGGTGTTGGAATGACAAACAGGTCTGCCAGAGTTGAAGTAAACAACATATCTTGTAACAACATCGACTGCATGCTTCCCAGCTCTCAGAGAAATCAACTTGGTGCTGGAATAACAAACAGGTCTGCCAGAGTTGAAGTGTAATATATCTTGTAACAACACGACTGCATGCTTCCCAGCTCTCAGAGAAATCAACTTGTTGTTGGAATGACAAACAGGTCTGCTAGAGTTGAAGTGTAATATATCTTGTAACAACACAACTGCATGCTTCCCAGCCCCAGAGAAATCAACTTGTTGGAATGACAAGTCAGGTTCGCCAGAGTTGAAGTGTAATATATCTTGTAACAACACGACTGCACAAGCCCAGCTCAGAGAAATCAACTTGTTGTTGGAATGACAAACAGGTCTGCCAGAGTTGAAGTGTAATATATCTTGTAACAACACGACTGCATGCTTCCCAGCTCCCAGATAAATCAACTTGATGTTGGAATGACAAACAGATCTGCCAGAGTTGAAGTGTAATATATCTTGTAACAACACGACTGCATGCTTCCCAGCTCTCAGAGAAATCAAGTTGTTGTTGGAATGACAAACAGATCTGCCAGAGTTGAAGTGTAATATATCTTGTAACAACACGACTGCATGCTTCCCAGCTCCCAGATAAATCAACTTGATGTTGGAATGAGAAACAGATCTGCCAGAGTTGAAGTGTAATATATCTTGTAACAACACGACTGCATGCTTCCCAGCTCTCAGAGAAATCAAGTTGTTGTTGGAATAACAAACAGGTCTGCCAAAGTTGAAGTGTAATATATCTTGTAACAACATGACTGCATACTTCCCAACTCACAGAGAAATCAACTGGGTGTTGGAATGACAAACAGGTCTGCCAGAGTTGAAGTGTAATATATCTTGTAATAACACGACTGCATGCTTCCCAACTCCCAGAGAAATCAACTTGTTGTTGGAATGATAAATAGGTCTGCCAGAGTTGAAGTGTAACATATCTTGTAACAACATGACTGCATACTTCCCAGCTCTCAGAGAAATCAACTTGTTGTTGGAATGACAAACAGGTCTGCCAGAATTGAAGTGTAATATATCTTGTAACAACATGACTGCATACTTCCCAGCTCTCAGAGAAATCAACTTGTTGTTGGAATGACAAACAGGTCTGCCAGAGTTGAAGTGTAATATATCTTGTAATAACACGACTGCATGCTTCCCACCTCCCAGAGAAATCAACTTGTTGTTGGAATGACAAACAGGTCTGCCAGAGTTGAAGTGTAATATATCTTGTAATAACACGACTGCATACTTCCCAACTCCCAGAGAAATCAACTTGTTGTTGGAATGACAAATAGGTCTGCCAGAGTTGAAGTGTAACATATCTTGTAACAACATGACTGCATACTTCCCAGCTCTCAGAGAAATCAACTTGTTGTTGGAATGACAATCAGGTCTGCCAGAATTGAAGTGTAATATATCTTGTAACAACATGACTGCATACTTCCCAGCTCTCAGAGAAATCAACTTGATGTTGGAATGACAAACAGGTCTGCCAGAGTTGAAGTGTAATATATATTGTAACAACACGACTGCATGCTTCCCAGCTCCCAGAGAAATCAACTTGTTGTTGGAATAACAAACAGGTCTGCCAGAGTTGAAGTGTAATATATCTTGTAATAACACGACTGCATACTTCCCAGCTCCCAGAGAAATCAACTTGTTGTTGGAATGAGAAACAGGTCTGCCAGAGTTGAAGTGTAATATATCTTGTAACAACACGACTGCATGCTTCCCAGCTCCCAGAGAAATCAACTTGGTGTTGGAATAACAAACAGGTCTGCCAGAGTTGAAGTGTAATATATCTTGTAACAACATGACTGCATGCTTCCCAGCTCCCAGAGAAATCAACTTGGTGTTGGAATGACAAACAGGTCTGCCAGAGTTGAAGTGTAACTTATCTTGTAACAACACGACTGCATGCTTCCCAGCTCTCAGAGAAATCAACTTGGTGTTGGAATAACAAACAGGTCTGCCAGAGTTGAAGTGTAATATATCTTGTAATAACACGACTGCATGCTTCCCAGCTCCCAGAGAATTCAACTTGTTGTTGGAATAACAAACAGGTCTGCCAGAGTTGAAGTGTAATATATCTTGTAATAACACGACTGCATACTTCCCAGCTCCCAGAGAAATCAACTTGTTGTTGGAATGACAAACAGGTCTGCCAGAGTTGAAGTGTAATATATCTTGTAACAACACGACGGCATGCTTCCCAGCTCCCAGAGAAATCAACTTGGTGTTGGAATAACAAACAGGTCTGCCAGAGTTGAAGTGTAATATATCTTGTAACAACATGACTGCATGCTTCCCAGCTCCCAGAGAAATCAATTTGGTGTTGGAATGACAAACAGGTCTGCCAGAGTTGAAGTGTAACATATCTTGTAACAACACGACTGCATGCTTCCCAGCTCTCAGAGAAATCAACTTGGTGTTGGAATAACAAACAGGTCTGCCAGAGTTGAAGTGTAATATATCTTGTAACAACACGACTGCATGCTTCCCAGCTCCCAGATAAATCAACTTGATGTTGGAATGAGAAACAGATCTGCCCGAGTTGAAGTGTAATATATCTTGTAACAACACAACTGCATGCTTCCCAGCTCCCAGAGAAATCAACTGGATGTTGGAATGAGAAACAGATCTGCCAGAGTTGAAGTGTAATATATCTTGTAACAACACAACTGCATACTTCCCAACTCCCAGAGAAATCAAGTTGTTGTTGGAATAACAAACAGGTCTGCCAAAGTTGAAGTGTAATATATCTTGTAACAACATGACTGCATACTTCCCAACTCCCAGAGAAATCAACTGGGTGTTGGAATGACAAACAGGTCTGCCAGAGTTGAAGTGTAATATATCTTGTAATAAAACGACTGCATACTTCCCAACTCCCAGAGAAATCAACTGGGTTTTGGAATGACAAACAGGTCTGCCAGAGTTGAAGTGTAATATATCTTGTAACAACATGACTGCATGCTTCCCAGCTCCCAGAGAAATCAACTTGGTGTTGGAATGACAAACAGGTCTGCCAGAGTTGAAGTGTAATATATCTTGTAACAACACGACTGCATGCTTCCTAGCTCTCAGAGAAATCAACTTAGTGTTGGAATAACAAACAGGTCTGCCAGAGTTGAAGTGTAATATATCTTGTAATAACACGACTGCATGCTTCCCAGCTCCCAGAGAAATCAACTTGTTGTTGGAATGACAAACAGGTCTGCCAGAGTTGAAGTGTAATATATCTTGTAATAACACGACTGCATGCTTCCCAACTCCCAGAGAAATCAACTTGTTGTTGGAATGATCAATAGGTCTGCCAGAGTTGAAGTGTAACATATCTTGTAACAACATGACTGCATACTTCCCAGCTCTCAGAGAAATCAACTTGTTGTTGGAATGACAAACAGGTCTGCCAGAATTGAAGTGTAATATATCTTGTAACAACATAACTGCATACTTCCCAGCTCTCAGAGAAATCAACTTGTTGTTGGAATGACAAACAGGTCTGCCAGAGTTGAAGTGTAATATATCTTGTAATAACACGACTGCATGCTTCCCACCTCCCAGAGAAATCAACTTGTTGTTGGAATGACAAACAGGTCTGCCAGAGTTGAAGTGTAATATATCTTGTAATAACACGACTGCATACTTCCCAACTCCCAGAGAAATCAACTTGTTGTTGGAATGACAAATAGGTCTGCCAGAGTTGAAGTGTAACATATCTTGTAACAACATGACTGCATACTTCCCAGCTCTCAGAGAAATCAACTTGTTGTTGGAATGACAATCAGGTCTGCCAGAATTGAAGTGTAATATATCTTGTAACAACATGACTGCATACTTCCCAGCTCTCAGAGAAATCAACTTGATGTTGGAATGACAAACAGGTCTGCCAGAGTTGAAGTGTAATATATATTGTAACAACACGACTGCATGCTTCCCAGCTCCCAGAGAAATCAACTTGTTGTTGGAATAACAAACAGGTCTGCCAGAGTTGAAGTGTAATATATCTTGTAACAACATGACTGCATACTTCCCAGCTCCCAGAGAAATCAACTTGGTGTTGGAATGACAAACACGTCTGCCAGAGTTGAAGTGTAACTTATCTTGTAACAACACGACTGCATGCTTCCCAGCTCTCAGAGAAATCAACTTGGTGTTGGAATAACAAACAGGTCTGCCAGAGTTGAAGTGTAATATATATTGTAACAACACGACTGCATGCTTCCCAGCTCCCAGAGAAATCAACTTGTTGTTGGAATAACAAACAGGTCTGCCAGAGTTGAAGTGTAATATATCTTGTAACAACATGACTGCATGCTTCCCAGCTCCCAGAGAAATCAACTTGGTGTTGGAATGACAAACACGTCTGCCAGAGTTGAAGTGTAACTTATCTTGTAACAACACGACTGCATGCTTCCCAGCTCTCAGAGAAATCAACTTGGTGTTGGAATAACAAACAGGTCTGCCAGAGTTGAAGTGTAATATATCTTGTAACAACACGACTGCATGCTTCCCAGCTCTCAGAGAAATCAACTTGGTGTTGGAATAACAAACAGGTCTGCCAGAGTTGAAGTGTAATATATCTTGTAATAACACGACTGCATACTTCCCAGCTCCCAGAGAAATCAACTTGTTGTTGGAATGACAAACAGGTCTGCCAGAGTTGAAGTGTAATATATCTTGTAACAACACGACGGCATGCTTCCCAGCTCCCAGAGAAATCAACTTGGTGTTGGAATAACAAACAGGTCTGCCAGAGTTGAAGTGTAATATATCTTGTAACAACATGACTGCATGCTTCCCAGCTCCCAGAGAAATCAATTTGGTGTTGGAATGACAAACAGGTCTGCCAGAGTTGAAGTGTAACATATCTTGTAACAACACGACTGCATGCTTCCCAGCTCTCAGAGAAATCAACTTGGTGTTGGAATAACAAACAGGTCTGCCAGAGTTGAAGTGTAATATATCTTGTAACAACACGACTGCATGCTTCCCAGCTCTCAGAGAAATCAATTTGTTGTTGGAATGACAAACAGGTCTGCTAGAGTTGAAGTGTAATATATCTTGTAACAACACAACTGCATGCTTCCCAGCTCCCAGAGAAATCAACTTGTTGGAATGACAAACAGGTCTGCCAGAGTTGAAGTGTAATATATCTTGTAACAACACGACTGCATGCTTCCCAGCTCTCAGAGAAATCAACTTGGTGTTGGAATGACAAACAGGTCTGCCAGGGTTGAAGTGTAATATATCTTGTAACAACACGACTGCATGCTTATCAGCTCTCAGAGAAATCAACTTGGTGTTGGAATAACAAACAGACCTGCCAGAGTTGAAGTGTAATATATCTTGTAATAACACGACTGCATGCTTCCCAGCTCCCAGAGAAATCAACTTGTTGTTGGAATGACAAACAGGTCTGCCAGAGTTGAAGTGTAATATATCTTGTAACAACACGACTGCATGCTTCCCAGCTCCCAGATAAATCAACTTGATGTTGGAATGAGAAACAGATCTGCCAGAGTTGAAGTGTAATATATCTTGTAACAACACAACTGCATGCTTCCCAGCTCTCAGAGAAATCAAGTTGTTGTTGGAATAACAAACAGGTCTGCCAAAGTTGAAGTGTAATATATCTTGTAACAACATGACTGCATACTTCCCAACTCACAGAGAAATCAACTGGGTGTTGGAATGACAAACAGGTCTGCCAGAGTTGAAGTGTAATATATCTTGTAATAACACGACTGCATACTTCCCAACTCCCAGAGAAATCAACTTGTTGTTGGAATGACAAACAGGTCTGCCAGAGTTGAAGTGTAACATATCTTGTAACAACATGACTGCATACTTCCCAGCTCTCAGAGAAATCAACTTGTTTTTGGAATGACAAACAGGTCTGCCAGAATTGAAGTGTAATATATCTTGTAACAACATGACTGCATACTTCCCAGCTCTCAGAGAAATCAACTTGGTGTTGGAATGACAAACAGGTCTGCCAGAGTTGAAGTGTAATATATATTGTAACAACACGACTGCATGCTTCCCAGCTCCCAGAGAAATCAACTTGTTGTTGGAATGACAAACAGGTCTGCCAGAGTTGAAGTGTAACATATCTTGTAACAATACGACTGCATGCTTCAATCAAGTGGTTAATCAAGTCATGCTTCCCAGCTCTCAGAGAAATCAACTTGGTGTTGGAATAACAAACAGGTCTGCCAGAGTTGAAGTGTAATATATCTTGTAATAACACGACTGCATGCTTCCCAGCTCCCAGAGAATTCAACTTGTTGTTGGAATAACAAACAGGTCTGCCAGAGTTGAAGTGTAATATATCTTGTAATAACACGACTGCATACTTCCCAGCTCCCAGAGAAATCAACTTGTTGTTGGAATGACAAACAGGTCTGCCAGAGTTGAAGTGTAATATATCTTGTAACAACACGACGGCATGCTTCCCAGCTCCCAGAGAAATCAACTTGGTGTTGGAATAACAAACAGGTCTGCCAGAGTTGAAGTGTAATATATCTTGTAACAACATGACTGCATGCTTCCCAGCTCCCAGAGAAATCAATTTGGTGTTGGAATGACAAACAGGTCTGCCAGAGTTGAAGTGTAACATATCTTGTAACAACACGACTGCATGCTTCCCAGCTCTCAGAGAAATCAACTTGGTGTTGGAATAACAAACAGGTCTGCCAGAGTTGAAGTGTAATATATCTTGTAACAACACGACTGCATGCTTCCCAGCTCTCAGAGAAATCAACTTGTTGTTGGAATGACAAACAGGTCTGCTAGAGTTGAAGTGTAATATATCTTGTAACAACACAACTGCATGCTTCCCAGCTCCCAGAGAAATCAACTTGTTGGAATGACAAACAGGTCTGCCAGAGTTGAAGTGTAATATATCTTGTAACAACACGACTGCATGCTTCCCATCTCTCAGAGAAATCAACTTGGTGTTGGAATGACAAACAGGTCTGCCAGGGTTGAAGTGTAATATATCTTGTAACAACACGACTGCATGCTTCCCAGCTCTCAGAGAAATCAACTTGGTGTTGGAATAACAAACAGACCTGCCAGAGTTGAAGTGTAATATATCTTGTAATAACACGACTGCATGCTTCCCAGCTCCCAGAGAAATCAACTTGATGTTGGAATGACAAACAGGTCTGCCAGAGTTGAAGTGTAATATATCTTGTAATAACACGACTGCATGCTTCCCAGCTCCCAGAGAAATCAACTTGTTGTTGGAATGACAAACAGGTCTGCCAGAGTTGAAGTGTAATATATCTTGTAACAACACGACTGCATGCTTCCTAGCTCTCAGAGAAATCAACTTGGTGTTGGAATAACAAACAGGTCTGCCAGGGTTGAAGTGTAATATATCTTGTAATAACATGACTGCATGCTTCCCAGCTCCCAGAGAAATCAACTTGTTGTTGGAATGACAAACAGGTCTGCCAGAGTTGAAGTGTAATATATCTTGTAATAACACGACTGCATGCTTCCCAACTCCCAGAGAAATCAACTTGTTGTTGGAATGATCAATAGGTCTGCCAGAGTTGAAGTGTTACATATCTTGTAACAACATGACTGCATACTTCCCAGCTCTCAGAGAAATCAACTTGTTGTTGGAATGACAAACAGGTCTGCCAGAATTGAAGTGTAATATATCTTGTAACAACATGACTGCATACTTCCCAGCTCTCAGAGAAATCAACTTGATGTTGGAATGACAAACAGGTCTGCCAGAGTTGAAGTGTAATATATATTGTAACAACACGACTGCATGCTTCCCAGCTCCCAGAGAAATCAACTTGTTGTTGGAATAACAAACAGGTCTGCCAGAGTTGAAGTGTAATATATCTTGTAACAACATGACTGCATGCTTCCCAGCTCCCAGAGAAATCAACTTGGTGTTGGAATGACAAACACGTCTGCCAGAGTTGAAGTGTAACTTATCTTGTAACAACACGACTGCATGCTTCCCAGCTCTCAGAGAAATCAACTTGGTGTTGGAATAACAAACAGGTCTGCCAGAGTTGAAGTGTAATATATCTTGTAATAACACGACTGCATGCTTCCCAGCTCCCAGAGAAATCAACTTGTTGTTGGAATAACAAACAGGTCTGCTAGAGTTGAAGTGTAATATATCTTGTAATAACACGACTGCATACTTCCCAGCTCCCAGAGAAATCAACTTGTTGTTGGAATGACAAACAGGTCTGCCAGAGTTGAAGTGTAATATATCTTGTAACAACACGACTGCATGCTTCCCAGCTCCCAGAGAAATCAACTTGGTGTTGGAATAACAAACAGGTCTGCCAGAGTTGAAGTGTAATATATCTTGTAACAACATGACTGCATGCTTCCCAGCTCCCAGAGAAATCAACTTGGTGTTGGAATGACAAACAGGTCTGCCAGAGTTGAAGTGTAACTTATCTTGTAACAACACGACTGCATGCTTCCCAGCTCTCAGAGAAATCAACTTGGTGTTGGAATAACAAACAGGTCTGCCAGAGTTGAAGTGTAATATATCTTGTAATAACACGACTGCATGCTTCCCAGCTCCCAGATAAATCAACTTGTTGTTGGAATAACAAACAGGTCTGCCAGAGTTGAAGTGTAATATATCTTGTAATAACACGACTGCATACTTCCCAGCTCCCAGAGAAATCAACTTGTTGTTGGAATGACAAACAGGTCTGCCAGAGTTGAAGTGTAATATATCTTGTAACAACACGACTGCATGCTTCCCAGCTCCCAGAGAAATCAACTTGGTGTTGGAATAACAAACAGGTCTGCCAGAGTTGAAGTGTAATATATCTTGTAACAACATGACTGCATGCTTCCCAGCTCCCAGAGAAATCAACTTGGTGTTGGAATGACAAACAGGTCTGCCAGAGTTGAAGTGTAACATATCTTGTAACAACACGACTGCATGCTTCCCAGCTCTCAGAGAAATCAACTTGGTGTTGGAATAACAAACAGGTCTGCCAGAGTTGAAGTGTAATATATCTTGTAACAACACGACTGCATGCTTCCCAGCTCTCAGAGAAATCAATTTGTTGTTGGAATGACAAACAGGTCTGCTAGAGTTGAAGTGTAATATATCTTGTAACAACACAACTGCATGCTTCCCAGCTCCCAGAGAAATCAACTTGTTGGAATGACAAACAGGTCTGCCAGAGTTGAAGTGTAATATATCTTGTAACAACACGACTGCATGCTTCCCAGCTCTCAGAGAAATCAACTTGGTGTTGGAATGACAAACAGGTCTGCCAGGGTTGAAGTGTAATATATCTTGTAACAACACGACTGCATGCTTCTCAGCTCTCAGAGAAATCAACTTGGTGTTGGAATAACAAACAGACCTGCCAGAGTTGAAGTGTAATATATCTTGTAATAACACGACTGCATGCTTCCCAGCTCCCAGAGAAATCAACTTGTTGTTGGAATGACAAACAGGTCTGCCAGAGTTGAAGTGTAATATATCTTGTAATAACACGACTGCATGCTTCCCAGCTCCCAGAGAAATCAACTTGTTGTTGGAATGACAAACAGGTCTGCCAGAGTTGAAGTGTAATATATCTTGTAACAACACGACTGCATGCTTCCTAGCTCTCAGAGAAATCAACTTGGTGTTGGAATAACAAACAGGTCTGCCAGAGTTGAAGTGTAATATATCTTGTAATAACACGACTGCATGCTTCCCAGCTCCCAGAGAAATCAACTTGTTGTTGGAATGACAAACAGGTCTGCCAGAGTTGAAGTGTAATATATCTTGTAATAACACGACTGCATGCTTCCCAACTCCCAGAGAAATCAACTTGTTGTTGGAATGATAAATAGGTCTGCCAGAGTTGAAGTGTAACATATCTTGTAACAACATGACTGCATACTTCCCAGCTCTCAGAGAAATCAACTTGTTGTTGGAATGACAAACAGGTCTGCCAGAATTGAAGTGTAATATATATTGTAACAACATGACTGCATACTTCCCAGCTCTCAGAGAAATCAACTTGATGTTGGAATGACAAACAGGTCTGCCAGAGTTGAAGTGTAATATATATTGTAACAACACGACTGCATGCTTCCCAGCTCCCAGAGAAATCAACTTGGTGTTGGAATAACAAACAGGTCTGCCAGAGTTGAAGTGTAATATATCTTGTAACAACATGACTGCATGCTTCCCAGCTCCCAGAGAAATCAACTTGGTGTTGGAATGACAAACACGTCTGCCAGAGTTGAAGTGTAACTTATCTTGTAACAACACGACTGCATGCTTCCCAGCTCTCAGAGAAATCAACTTGGTGTTGGAATAACAAACAGGTCTGCCAGAGTTGAAGTGTAATATATCTTGTAATAACACGACTGCATGCTTCCCAGCTCCCAGAGAAATCAACTTGTTGTTGGAATAACAAACAGGTCTGCTAGAGTTGAAGTGTAATATATCTTGTAATAACACGACTGCATACTTCCCAGCTCCCAGAGAAATCAACTTGTTGTTGGAATGACAAACAGGTCTGCCAGAGTTGAAGAGTAATATATCTTGTAACAACACGACTGCATGCTTCCCAGCTCCCAGAGAAATCAACTTGGTGTTGGAATAACAAACAGGTCTGCCAGAGTTGAAGTGTAATATATCTTGTAACAACATGACTGCATGCTTCCCAGCTCCCAGAGAAATCAACTTGGTGTTGGAATGACAAACAGGTCTGCCAGAGTTGAAGTGTAACATATCTTGTAACAACACGACTGCATGCTTCCCAGCTCTCAGAGAAATCAACTTGGTGTTGGAATAACAAACAGGTCTGCCAGAGTTGAAGTGTAATATATCTTGTAACAACACGACTGCATGCTTCCCAGCTCTCAGAGAAATCAACTTGTTGTTGGAATGACAAACAGGTCTGCTAGAGTTGAAGTGTAATATATCTTGTAACAACACAACTGCATGCTTCCCAGCACCCAGAGAAATCAACTTGTTGGAATGACAAACAGGTCTGCCAGAGTCGAAGTGTAATATATCTTGTAACAACACGACTGCATGCTTCCCAGCTCTCAGAGAAATCAACTTGGTGTTGGAATGACAAACAGGTCTGCCAGGGTTGAAGTGTAATATATCTTGTAACAACACGACTGCATGCTTCCCAGCTCTCAGAGAAATCAACTTGGTGTTGGAATAACAAACAGACCTGCCAGAGTTGAAGTGTAATATATCTTGTAATAACACGACTGCATGCTTCCCAGCTCCCAGAGAAATCAACTTGTTGTTGGAATGACAAACAGGTCTGCCAGAGTTGAAGTGTAATATATCTTGTAACAACACGACTGCATGCTTCCTAGCTCTCAGAGAAATCAACTTAGTGTTGGAATAACAAACAGGTCTGCCAGAGTTGAAGTGTAATATATCTTGTAATAACACGACTGCATGCTTCCCAGCTCCCAGAGAAATCAACTTGTTGTTGGAATGACAAACAGGTCTGCCAGAGTTGAAGTGTAATATATCTTGTAATAACACGACTGCATGCTTCCCAACTCCCAGAGAAATCAACTTGTTGTTGGAATGATAAATAGGTCTGCCAGAGTTGAAGTGTAACATATCTTGTAACAACATGACTGCATACTTCCCAGCTCTCAGAGAAATCAACTTGTTGTTGGAATGACAAACAGGTCTGCCAGAATTGAAGTGTAATATATCTTGTAACAACATGACTGCATACTTCCCAGCTCTCAGAGAAATCAACTTGATGTTGGAATGACAAACAGGTCTGCCAGAGTTGAAGTGTAATATATATTGTAACAACACGACTGCATGCTTCCCAGCTCCCAGAGAAATCAACTTGTTGTTGGAATAACAAACAGGTCTGCCAGAGTTGAAGTGTAATATATCTTGTAACAACATGACTGCATGCTTCCCAGCTCCCAGAGAAATCAACTTGGTGTTGGAATGACAAACAGGTCTGCCAGAGTTGAAGTGTAACTTATCTTGTAACAACACGACTGCATGCTTCCCAGCTCTCAGAGAAATCAACTTGGTGTTGGAATAACAAACAGGTCTGCCAGAGTTGAAGTGTAATATATCTTGTAACAACATGACTGCATGCTTCCCAGCTCCCAGAGAAATCAACTTGGTGTTGGAATGACAAACAGGTCTGCCAGAGTTGAAGTGTAACTTATCTTGTAACAACACGACTGCATGCTTCCCAGCTCCCAGAGAAATCAACTTGGTGTTGGAATGACAAACAGGTCTGCCAGAGTTGAAGTGTAATATATCTTGTAACAACACGACTGCATGCTTCCCAGCTCTCAGAGAAATCAACTTGGTGTTGGAATAACAAACAGGTCTGCCAGAGTTGAAGTGTAATATATCTTGTAACAACATGACTGCATGCTTCCCAGCTCCCAGAGAAATCAACTTGGTGTTGGAATGACAAACAGGTCTGCCAGAGTTGAAGTGTAACATATCTTGTAACAACACGACTGCATGCTACCCAGCTCTCAGAGAAATCAACTTGGTGTTGGAATAACAAACAGGTCTGCCAGAGTTGAAGTGTAATATATCTTGTAACAACACGACTGCATGCTTCCCAGCTCTCAGAGAAATCAACTTGTTGTTGGAATGACAAACAGGTCTGCTAGAGTTGAAGTGTAATATATCTTGTAACAACACGACTGCATGCTTCCCAGCTCCCAGAGAAATCAACTTGTTGTTGGAATGACAAACAGGTCTGCCAGAGTTGAAGTGTAATATATCTTGTAATAACACGACTGCATGCTTCCCAGCTCCCAGAGAAATCAACTTGTTGTTGGAATGACAAACAGGTCTGCCAGAGTTGAAGTGTAATATATCTTGTAACAACACGACTGCATGCTTCCTAGCTCTCAGAGAAATCAACTTGGTGTTGGAATAACAAACAGGTCTGCCAGAGTTGAAGTGTAATATATCTTGTAATAACACGACTGCATGCTTCCCAGCTCCCAGAGAAATCAACTTGTTGTTGGAATGACAAACAGGTCTGCCAGAGTTGAAGTGTAATATATCTTGTAATAACACGACTGCATGTCCCAGAGTCAATATGATATAGGTCTGCCAGAGTTGAAGTGTAACATATCTTGTAACAACATGACTGCATACTTCCCAGCTCTCAGAGAAATCAACTTGTTGTTGGAATGACAAACAGGTCTGCCAGAAGAGAAATCAAGCTTGTTGTTGGAATGACAAACAGGTCTGCCAGAGTTGAAGTGTAATATATCTTGTAACAACACGACTGCATGCTTCCCAGCTCCCAGATAAATCAACTTGTTGTTGGAATAACAAACAGGTCTGCCAGAGTTGAAGTGTAATATATCTTGTAACAACATGACTGCATGCTTCCCAGCTCCCAGAGAAATCAACTTGGTGTTGGAATGACAAACAGGTCTGCCAGAGTTGAAGTGTAACTTATCTTGTAACAACACGACTGCATGCTTCCCAGCTCTCAGAGAAATCAACTTGGTGTTGGAATAACAAACAGGTCTGCCAGAGTTGAAGTGTAATATATCTTGTAATAACACGACTGCATGCTTCCCAGCTCCCAGAGAAATCAACTTGTTGTTGGAATAACAAACAGGTCTGCTAGAGTTGAAGTGTAATATATCTTGTAATAACACGACTGCATACTTCCCAGCTCCCAGAGAAATCAACTTGTTGTTGGAATGACAAACAGGTCTGCCAGAGTTGAAGAGTAATATATCTTGTAACAACACGACTGCATGCTTCCCAGCTCCCAGAGAAATCAACTTGGTGTTGGAATAACAAACAGGTCTGCCAGAGTTGAAGTGTAATATATCTTGTAACAACATGACTGCATGCTTCCCAGCTCCCAGAGAAATCAACTTGGTGTTGGAATGACAAACAGGTCTGCCAGAGTTGAAGTGTAACATATCTTGTAACAACACGACTGCATGCTTCCCAGCTCTCAGAGAAATCAACTTGGTGTTGGAATAACAAACAGGTCTGCCAGAGTTGAAGTGTAATATATCTTGTAACAACACGACTGCATGCTTCCCAGCTCTCAGAGAAATCAACTTGTTGTTGGAATGACAAACAGGTCTGCTAGAGTTGAAGTGTAATATATCTTGTAACAACACAACTGCATGCTTCCCAGCACCCAGAGAAATCAACTTGTTGGAATGACAAACAGGTCTGCCAGAGTCGAAGTGTAATATATCTTGTAACAACACGACTGCATGCTTCCCAGCTCTCAGAGAAATCAACTTGGTGTTGGAATGACAAACAGGTCTGCCAGGGTTGAAGTGTAATATATCTTGTAACAACACGACTGCATGCTTCCCAGCTCTCAGAGAAATCAACTTGGTGTTGGAATAACAAACAGACCTGCCAGAGTTGAAGTGTAATATATCTTGTAATAACACGACTGCATGCTTCCCAGCTCCCAGAGAAATCAACTTGTTGTTGGAATGACAAACAGGTCTGCCAGAGTTGAAGTGTAATATATCTTGTAATAACACGACTGCATGCTTCCCAGCTCCCAGAGAAATCAACTTGTTGTTGGAATGACAAACAGGTCTGCCAGAGTTGAAGTGTAATATATCTTGTAACAACACGACTGCATGCTTCCTAGCTCTCAGAGAAATCAACTTGGTGTTGGAATAACAAACAGGTCTGCCAGAGTTGAAGTGTAATATATCTTGTAATAACACGACTGCATGCTTCCCAGCTCCCAGAGAAATCAACTTGTTGTTGGAATGACAAACAGGTCTGCCAGAGTTGAAGTGTAATATATCTTGTAATAACACGACTGCATGCTTCCCAACTCCCAGAGAAATCAACTTGTTGTTGGAATGATCAATAGGTCTGCCAGAGTTGAAGTGTTACATATCTTGTAACAACATGACTGCATACTTCCCAGCTCTCAGAGAAATCAACTTGTTGTTGGAATGACAAACAGGTCTGCCAGAATTGAAGTGTAATATATCTTGTAACAACATGACTGCATACTTCCCAGCTCTCAGAGAAATCAACTTGATGTTGGAATGACAAACAGGTCTGCCAGAGTTGAAGTGTAATATATATTGTAACAACACGACTGCATGCTTCCCAGCTCCCAGAGAAATCAACTTGTTGTTGGAATAACAAACAGGTCTGCCAGAGTTGAAGTGTAATATATCTTGTAACAACATGACTGCATGCTTCCCAGCTCCCAGAGAAATCAACTTGGTGTTGGAATGACAAACAGGTCTGCCAGAGTTGAAGTGTAACTTATCTTGTAACAACACGACTGCATGCTTCCCAGCTCTCAGAGAAATCAACTTGGTGTTGGAATAACAAACAGGTCTGCCAGAGTTGAAGTGTAATATATCTTGTAATAACACGACTGCATGCTTCCCAGCTCCCAGAGAAATCAACTTGTTGTTGGAATAACAAACAGGTCTGCTAGAGTTGAAGTGTAATATATCTTGTAATAACACGACTGCATACTTCCCAGCTCCCAGAGAAATCAACTTGTTGTTGGAATGACAAACAGGTCTGCCAGAGTTGAAGAGTAATATATCTTGTAACAACACGACTGCATGCTTCCCAGCTCCCAGAGAAATCAACTTGGTGTTGGAATAACAAACAGGTCTGCCAGAGTTGAAGTGTAATATATCTTGTAACAACATGACTGCATGCTTCCCAGCTCCCAGAGAAATCAACTTGGTGTTGGAATGACAAACAGGTCTGCCAGAGTTGAAGTGTAACATATCTTGTAACAACACGACTGCATGCTACCCAGCTCTCAGAGAAATCAACTTGGTGTTGGAATAACAAACAGGTCTGCCAGAGTTGAAGTGTAATATATCTTGTAACAACACGACTGCATGCTTCCCAGCTCTCAGAGAAATCAACATGTTGTTGGAATGACAAACAGGTCTGCTAGAGTTGAAGTGTAATATATCTTGTAACAACACAACTGCATGCTTCCCAGCTCCCAGAGAAATCAACTTGTTGGAATGACAAACAGGTCTGCCAGAGTTGAAGTGTAATATATCTTGTAACAACACGACTGCATGCTTCCCAGCTCTCAGAGAAATCAACTTGGTGTTGGAATGACAAACAGGTCTGCCAGGGTTGAAGTGTAATATATCTTGTAACAACACGACTGCATGCTTATCAGCTCTCAGAGAAATCAACTTGGTGTTGGAATAACAAACAGACCTGCCAGAGTTGAAGTGTAATATATCTTGTAATAACACGACTGCATGCTTCCCAGCTCCCAGAGAAATCAACTTGTTGTTGGAATGACAAACAGGTCTGCCAGAGTTGAAGTGTAATATATCTTGTAATAACACGACTGCATGCTTCCCAGCTCCCAGAGAAATCAACTTGTTGTTGGAATGACAAACAGGTCTGCCAGAGTTGAAGTGTAATATATCTTGTAACAACACGACTGCATGCTTCCTAGCTCTCAGAGAAATCAACTTGGTGTTGGAATAACAAACAGGTCTGCCAGAGTTGAAGTGTAATATATCTTGTAATAACACGACTGCATGCTTCCCAGCTCCCAGAGAAATCAACTTGTTGTTGGAATGACAAACAGGTCTGCCAGAGTTGAAGTGTAATATATCTTGTAATAACACGACTGCATGCTTCCCAACTCCCAGAGAAATCAACTTGTTGTTGGAATGACAAATAGGTCTGCCAGAGTTGAAGTGTAACATATCTTGTAACAACATGACTGCATACTTCCCAGCTCTCAGAGAAATCAACTTGTTGTTGGAATGACAAACAGGTCTGCCAGAATTGAAGTGTAATATATCTTGTAACAACACGACTGCATGCTTCCTAGCTCTCAGAGAAATCAACTTGGTGTTGGAATAACAAACAGGTCTGCCAGAGTTGAAGTGTAATATATCTTGTAATAACACGACTGCATGCTTCCCAGCTCCCAGAGAAATCAACTTGTTGTTGGAATAACAAACAGGTCTGCCAGAGTTGAAGTGTAATATATCTTGTAATAACACGACTGCATACTTCCCAGCTCCCAGAGAAATCAACTTGTTGTTGGAATGACAAACAGGTCTGCCAGAGTTGAAGTGTAATATATCTTGTAACAACACGACTGCATGCTTCCCAGCTCCCAGAGAACTCAACTTGGTGTTGGAATAACAAACAGGTCTGCCAGAGTTGATGTGTAATATATCTTGTAACAACATGACTGCATGCTTCCCAGCTCCCAGAGAAATCAACTTGGTGTTGGAATGACAAACAGGTCTGCCAGAGTTGAAGTGTAACTTATCTTGTAACAACACGACTGCATGCTTCCCAGCTCTCAGAGAAATCAACTTGGTGTTGGAATAACAAACAGGTCTGCCAGAGTTGAAGTGTAATATATCTTGTAACAACACGACTGCATGCTTCCCAGCTCTCAGAGAAATCAACTTGTTGTTGGAATGACAAACAGGTCTGCCAGAGTTGAAGTGTAAAATGCTTTGAGTATTACCAACTAAGGACTGGATAATGTACAACATAAAAAGTTATCTTTTGATGCTAA
>CM034534.1:4217840-4233288 GCA_020002185.1 Paraescarpia echinospica | reverse complement strand
GTCACATGTAATAATAGTGATAATAGTAGACAATGATACAATACACAGTAGTAGACTATAGGCCTGTGTGAGTTAACACCGTGGTCACTGTGGCATGTCACATGTAATAATAGTGATAATAGTAGACAATGATACAATACACAGTAGTAGACTATAGGCCTGTGTGAGTTAACACTGTGGTCACTGTGGCGTGTCACATGTAATAATAGTGATAATAGTAGACAATGATACAATACACAGTAGTAGACTATAGGCCTGTGTGAGTTAACACCGTGGTCACTGTGGCGTGTCACATGTAATAATAGTGATAATAGTAGACAATGATACAATACACAGTAGTAGACTATACGCCTGTGTGAGTTAACACCCTGGTCACTGTGGCGTGTCACATGTAATAATAGTGATAATAGTAGACAATGATACAATACACAGTAGTAGACAATAGGCCTGTGTGAGTTAACACTGTGGTCACTGTGGCGTGTCACATGTAATAATAGTGATAATAGTAGACAATGATACAATACACAGTAGTAGACTATAGGCCTGTGTGAGTTAACACCGTGGTCACTGTGGCATGTCACATGTAATAATAGTGATAATAGTAGACAATGATACAATACACAGTAGTAGACTATAGGCCTGTGTGAGTTAACACTGTGGTCACTGTGGCGTGTCACATGTAATAATAGTGATAATAGTAGACAATGATACAATACACAGTAGTAGACTATAGGCCTGTGTGAGTTAACACCGTGGTCACTGTGGTGTGTCACATGTAATAATAGTGATAATAGTAGACAATGATACAATACACAGTAGTAGACTATACGCCTGTGTGAGTTAACACCCTGG
This sequence comes from Paraescarpia echinospica, assembly GCA_020002185.1. Lineage (NCBI taxonomy): Eukaryota > Metazoa > Annelida > Polychaeta > Sabellida > Siboglinidae > Paraescarpia > Paraescarpia echinospica. The sequence continues at coordinate 4,232,436 of CM034534.1, read as the reverse complement.
TCACTGTGGCGTGTCACATGTAATAATAGTGATAATAGTAGACAATGATACAATACACAGTAGTAGACTGTAGGCCTGTCTGACTTAACACCCTAGTCACTGTGGCGTGTCACATGTAATAATAATAATAATAGTAGACAATGATACAAGACACAGTAGTAGACTTTAGGCCTGTCTGACTTAACACCCTGGTCACTCTGGCGGGTCACATGTTATAATAGAGATTAATAACACCTGTGCTCAGAAGCGCAATAAACACACAAGAATCATTAGACAAATGCATGTATAGAGTATAGGGAAATGCAAGAGTCATTATTAGAGCATGGGCCACCAGAGATTTATAGCGAGAATACAATTTCACACAAATACGTTTTGAGTGTTTCTATGAAAGATGGCTGTAATTCAGATATAGAGTAAAATAATGGGGAGTTTATTCCAGACTTTGGGTGTAGCTACAGCTACGTAGAAAACATGTTTGCCAATGTTAAGATTAGTTTTAGGAACATTGCGCCAGTTGTGAAACAGATGACACGAGGTTCCCAGGGATATAATTGGTCAAACACAGAAGACTACCCCAATAGAAATATAACGTGGTGATGTTCCTTGTGACAGACTTGAGTAGGTACAAGGCACATGAGACAGAGCTGGAGGGTTTGAGGACCATACGAGACAAGTTCTTGTTCCAGCTACAGGAGACAAAGACAAAACTCACAGGTGACCAGAGAATTGTGTCTTACTGTGTGAATAGATTAATCAAACCGGTGGTTTAAAATTTATTTTTTCTGTATTTCACAGTCAGATTTAGATTTAATTTTATTGTACAGCGCTTTGAGCATATTATGGATATTGTGCTCTATAAATATTAGTATTATTTACATTTTGCCAAACTGACAACTGGTAGGTGGTGTTCACTAGTATATGACTAGTATTCATTATGACTAGTAATCATTACGACTAGTATTCATTACGACTAGTATTCATTACGACTAGTATTCATTAGCTGCCTTTGGAGCATTGTAAGTGCATCTCAACCGAGACACTCAAATCCACTCACTTCTTACATTGTGCATTCAATTCCTTCAATTATTGGCCTCTGATTTACTGATTGTTATTTAAAGTTATTTACTTTTATTAGGGTACAAATTTGAGAAACATTCACTAAACAGTGCCACCATGGCACGTTGTTCGATTTAAATGGAATATTATTAAGTTATTGGCTGCACGCAATGCCATAATTGGCAATAGCAGAGATGAAACGTTGAGTGGGAATGAGATTAACATCAAAATGTTTCACCAGTGATAACACTTTCCCTTGGTGTGTTGCCCCATGGCTGGGTGTAACCAGATGTTATGTGACAGATGCACAGAAACGTGCAGCAATGGAAGAAAAGCTGTGTTCAGAGTTAGAGCAAGAGAAGATTAGATTGACCGAGTTGCCATACACCGACACAGAATTCAAGAGGTGCGTACTGTGAGATCTGACAGAGCACACAAGTGTTTGTGCAGAATATGTATTATAAGTTCTGACGAGGGTTAATTGAACAGCTGGATTCCAAAACGTATTTTTGCCAAAAAATGATACAATAAATGATACTGTTGCACAGTTGTATATATTCTATGGTAGCTTGGTTGATTTTACACTGTGAATTCAGTCCGTGTATAGAGCCAACTATAAGTTGGCATATTTTTCCAAAACCAGCTGATCCTTGTTGTGCACAGTGCATGATGCGTGTAGACATCTGTGGATGTGGAGGAACTCATGGATCAACAACTGGTCCTTGTTGTGCACAGTGCATGATGCGTGTAGACATCTGTGGATGTGGAGGAACTCATGGATCAACAACTAGTCCTTGTTGTGCACGGTGCATGATGCGTGTAGACATATGTGGATGTGGTGGAATTGATGGATCAACAACTGGTCCTTGTTGTGCACGGTGCATGATGCGTGTAGACATATGTGGATGTGGTGGAACTCTTGGATCAACAACTGGTCCTTGTTGTGCACGGTGAATGATGCGCGTAGACATATGTGGATGTGGTGGATCTCATGGATCAACAACTGGTCCTTGTTGTGCATGGTGAATGATGCGCATAGACATATGTGGATGTTGTGGAAATCTTGGATCAACAACTGGTCCTTGTTGTGCACGGTGTTTGATGCGCATAGACATATGTGGATGTGGTGGATCTCATGGATCAACAACTGGTCCTTGTTGTGCACGGTGCATGATGCGTGTAGACATATGTGGATGTGGTGGAACTCATGGATCAACAACTGGTCCTTGTTGTGCACGGTGCATGATGCATGTAGACATATGTGGATGTGGTGGAACTAATGGATCAACAACTGGTCAATGTTGTGCACGGGGCATGATGCGTGTATATATATGTGGATGTGGTGGAACTCATGGATCAACAACTGGTCCTTGTTGTGCACGGTGCATGATGCGTGTTGACATATGTGGATGTGGTGGAACTCATGGATCAACAACTGGACCTTGTTGTGCACGGTGCATTATGCAAATAGACATATGTGGATGTGGTGGAACTCATGGATCAACAACTGGTCCTTGTTGTGCACGGTGCATGATGCGTGTAGACATATGTGGATGTGGTGGAACTCATGGATCAACAACTGGTCCTTGTTGTGCACGGTGCATGATGCGTGTAGACATATGTGGATGTGGTGGAACTCATGGATCAACAACTGGTCCTTGTTGTGCACGGTGCATGATGCGTGTTGACATATGTGGATGTGGTGGAACTCATGGATCAACAACTGGACCTTGTTGTGCACGGTGCATTATGCAAATAGACATATGTGGATGTGGTGGAACTCATGGATCAACAACTGGTCCTTGTTGTGCATGGTGCATGATGCGTGTAGACATATGTGGATGTGGTGGAAATCACGGATCAACAATTGGTCCTTGTTGTGCACGGTGCATTATGCACATAGACATATGTGGATGTGGTGGAACTCATGGATCAACAATTGGTCCTTTTTGTGCATGGTGCATGATGCATGTAGATATATGTGGATGTGGTGGAACTCATGGATCAACAACTGATCTTTGTTGAGCACGGTGCATGATGCATATAGACATATGTGGATGTGGTGGAACTCATGGATCAACAACTGGTCCTTGTTGTGCACGGTGCATGATGCACATAGACATATGTGGATGTGGTGGATCTCATGGATCAACAACTGGTCCTTGTTGTGCATGGTGCATGATGAGCGTAGACATATGTGGATGTGGTGGAACTCATGGATCAACAACTGGTCCTTGTTGTGCACGGTGCATGATGCGCGTAGACATCTGTGGATGTGGTGGAACTCATGGATCAACAACTGGTCCTTGTTGTGCTTGGTGAATGATGCGCGTAGACATATGTGGATGTGGTGGAACTCATGGATCAACAACTGGTCCGTGTTGTGCACGGTGCATGATGCACATAGACATATGTGGATGTGGTGGAACTCTTGAATCAACAACTCATCCTTGTTGTGCTCGGTGCATGATGTGTGTAGACATATGTGGATGTGGTGGAACTCATGGATCAACAACTAGTCCTTGTTGTGCACGGTGCATGATGCGTGTAGACATATGTGGATGTGGTGGAATTGATGGATCAACAACTGATCCTTGTTGTGCACAGTGCATGATGCGTGTAGACATCTGTGGATGTGGAGGAACTCATGGATCAACAACTGGTCCTTGTTGTGCACGGTGCATGATGCGTGTAGATATATGTGGATGTGGTGGAATTCATGGATCAACAACTGGTCCTTGTTGTGCACGGTGCATGATGCGTGTAGACATATGTGGATGTGGTGGAACTCTTGGATCAACAACTGGTCCTTGTTGTGCACGGTGAATGATGCGCATAGACATATGTGGATGTGGTGGATCTCATGGATCAACAACTGGTCCTTGTTGTGCATGGTGAATGATGCGCATAGACATATGTGGATGTGGTGGAACTCTTGGATCAACAACTGGTCCTTGTTGTGCACGGTGTTTGATGCGCATAGACATATGTGGATGTGGAGGAACTCATGGATCAACAACTGGTCCTTGTTGTGCACGGTGCATGATGCGTGTAGATATATGTGGATGTGGTGGAATTCATGGATCAACAACTGGTCCTTGTTGTGCATGGTGCATGATGCGTGTAGACATATGTGGATGTGGTGGAACTCTTGGATCAACAACTGGTCCTTGTTGTGCACGGTGAATGATGCGCGTAGACATATGTGGATGTGGTGGATCTCATGGATCAACAACTGGTCCTTGTTGTGCACGGTGAATGATGTGCATAGACATATGTGGATGTGGTGGATCTCATGGATCAACAACTGGTCCTTGTTGTGCACGGTGCATGATGCGTGTAGACATATGTGGATGTGTTGTAACTCATGGATCAACAACTGGTCCTTGTTGTGCACGGTGTTTGATGCGCATAGACATATGTGGATGTGGTGGAACTGATGGATCAACAACTGGTCCTTGTTGTGCACGGTGTATGATACACGTAGACATCTGTGGATGTGGTGGAACTCATGGATCAACAACTAGTCCTTGTTGTGCATGGTGCATGATGCGCGTAGACATATGTGGATGTGGTGGAATTGATGGATCAACAATTGGTCCTTGTTGTGCATGGTGCATGATGCGTGTAGACATATGTGGATGTGGTGGAACTGATGGTTCAACAACTGGTCCTTGTTGTGCACGGTGTATGATGCGCATAGACATATGTGGATGTGGTGGAACTGATGGATCAACAACTGGTCCTTGTTGTGCACGGTGCATGATACACGTAGACATCTGTGGATGTGGTGGAACTCATGGATCAACAACTAGTCCTTGTTGTGCATGGTGCATGATGCGCGTAGACATATGTGGATGTGGTGGAATTGATGGATCAACAATTGGTCCTTGTAGTGCACAGTGTATGATGCGCATAGACATATGTGGATGTGGTGGAACTCATGGATCAACAACTGGTCCTTGTTGAGCACGGTGCATGATGCGTGTAGACATATGTGGATGTGGTGGAACTCATGGATCAACAACTGGTCCTTGTTGTGCACAGTGCATGATGAGCGTAGACATCTGTGGATGTGGAGGAACTGATGGATCAACAACTGGTCCTTGTTGTGCACGGTGCATGATGCGCGTAGACATATGTGGATGTGGTGGAATTCATGGATCAACAATTGGTCCTTGTTGTGCACAGTGCATGATGCGCATAGACATATGTGGATGTGGTGGAACTCATGGATCAACAACTGGTCCTTGTTGTGCACGGTGCATGATGCGCATAGACATATGTGGAGGAACTCGTGGATCAACAACTGGTCCTTGTTGCGCACGGTGTATGATGCGTGTAGACATATGTGGATGTGGTGGAACTCATGGATCAACAACTGTTCCTTGTTGTGCACGGTGCATGATGCACGTAGACATCTGTGGATGTGGTGGAACTCATGGATCAACAACTGGTCCTTGTTGTGCACGGTGCATGATGCTCATAGACATATGTGGATGTGGTGGAACTCATGGATCAACAACTGGTCCTTGTTGTGCACGTTGCATGATGCGCATAGACATATGTGGATGTGGTGGAACTGATGGATCAACAACTGGTCCTTGTTGTGCACGGTGCATGATGCACGTAGACATCTGTGGATGTGGTGGAACTCATGGATCAACAACTGATCCTTGTTGTGCATGGTGCATGATGCGTGTAGACATATGTGGATGTGGAGGAACTCATGGATCAATAACTGGTCCTTGTTGTGCACGGTGAATGATGCGCATAGACATATGTGGATGTGGTGGATCTCATGGATCAACAACTGGTCCTTGTTGTGCACGGTGAATGATGAGCGTAGACATATGTGGATGTGGTGGATCTCATGGATCAACAACTGGTCCTTGTTGTGCATGGTGCATGATGCGTGTAGACATATGTGGATGTGTTGTAACTCATGGATCAACAACTGGTCCTTGTTGTGCATGGTGCATGATGCGTGTAGACATCTGTGGATGTGGTGGAACTGATGGATCAACAACTGGTCCTTGTTGTGCATGGTGCATGATGCGTGTAGACATATGTGGATGTGGTGGAACTGATGGATCAACAACTGGTCCTTGTTGTGCACGGTGCATGATACACGTAGACATCTGTGGATGTGGTGGAACTCATGGATCAACAACTAGTCCTTGTTGTGCATGGTGCATGATGCGCGTAGACATATGTGGATGTGGTGGAATTGATGGATCAACAATTGGTCCTTGTAGTGCACAGTGTATGATGCGCATAGACATATGTGGATGTGGTGGAACTCATGGATCAACAACTGGTCCTTGTTGAGCACGGTGCATGATGCGTGTAGACATATGTGGATGTGGTGGAACTCATGGATCAACAACTGGTCCTTGTTGTGCACGGTGCATGATGAGCGTAGACATCTGTGGATGTGGAGGAACTGATGGATCAACAACTGGTCCTTGTTGTGCACGGTGCATGATGCGCGTAGACATATGTGGAGGAACTCGTGGATCAACAACTGGTCCTTGTTGTGCACGGTGTATGATGCGTGTAGACATATGTGGATGTGGTGGAACTCATGGATCAACAACTGTTCCTTGTTGTGCACGGTGCATGATGCACGTAGACATCTGTGGATGTGGTGGAACTCATGGATCAACAACTGGTCCTTGTTGTGCACGGTGCATGATGCTCATAGACATATGTGGATGTGGTGGATCTCATGGATCAACAACTGGTCCTTGTTGTGCACGGTGCATGATGCGTGTAGACATCTGTGGATGTGGTGGAACTCATGGATCAACAACTGGTCCTTGTTGTGCACGTTGCATGATGCGTATAGACATATGTGGATGTGGTGGAACTCATGGATCAACAACTGGTCCTTGTTGTGCACGTTGCATGATGCGCATAGACATATGTGGATGTGGTGGAACTGATGGATCAACAACTGGTCCTTGTTGTGCACGGTGCATGATGCACGTAGACATCTGTGGATGTGGTGGAACTCATGGATCAACAACTGATCCTTGTTGTGCATGGTGCATGATGCGTGTAGACATATGTGGATGTGGAGGAACTCATGGATCCATAACTGGTCCTTGTTGTGCACGGTGCTTGATACGTGTAGACATATGTGGATGTGGTGGAACTCATGAATAAACAACTGGTCCTTGTTGTGCATGGTGCATGATGCACGTATACATCTGTGGATGCGGTGGAACTCGTGGATCAACAACTGGTCCTTGTTGTGCATGGTGCATGATGCACGTATTCATCTGAGGATGTGGTGGAACTCGTGGATCAACAACTGCTCCTTGTTGTGCACGGTGCATGATGCGCGTAGACATCTGTGGGTGTGGTGGAACTCATGGATCAACAAGGTGCTGCCTTGACTGAAGGTTATCTTTCACCGTTAGTTGAAAGTGCCCGATCCAGAAAGTAAAAACGTAATCCTGATAACAGGAAGAAAGCTGGAGGTGTACGAGTAAGAAATACAAAGCTAAAGGAGAGTCGGCAACAAAGGCATGCGAACATCTTCTGATTGGGCTGTTCATTGGTGAATCATGATTATTTTCTCAAGATGCGATAAATTATTTTAATATGATACATACAGACATATTTTCTAAAATGTTATCTTGTTGAAAGTTGTTAAAAGTAGGCACACATTGGAAATTGTTTCAAGTTGAAGCGATAACAGCTCATGCCATGACAATTCACAGCATTAGTTAAACCACTATTTAAAACACAATCTTAATAATCATTACCATTGGTAACTTGAGCCAAAAGGTGTGTTTAATAGAATGAACATTTGAGGATAAATAAAGAGGCAGTCACGAAATATAAAGGACAAAGTAAGCACAAAATTACCCAAATAAAAACACATCGATACATATTTTTTATTTGGGTTATCAACGTATCGTAACACAAATACTGCGATACCTAAATTGTGGCCTAGTGTGTCATTGCAGTCATGTCTACTGGTGTCTGAATTATTAGAGAAATTAACGCAACTGCCCCCAGAAACCTTGACATTGTCATGACCTTCAGACTACAGGCACAGTTGGAGGCGAGTCAGAACAACGACCTTGAGATGCAGTGCAGCGCCCACCAGCAGCAGCGCCAGGAACTACAGCAGCAACTGTGGCAGCAAGAGTTGGGAAAGAAAAGAAGACGGCAGCATCGAGATCAATCAAACTACAGACAGTGGCAGCAACTGGAGCAGTCAGAGCAACAGGTAGGCACAACTAACAGCAGGTAGTTACAACAACCAACAGGTAGGGACAATAACCAACAGGTAGGAATAATAACCAACAGGAAGGAACACTAACCAACAGGAATGGACAACAACCAACAGGTACATACAACAACCAACAGGTATGGACAACAACCAACTGGTATGGACAACAACCAACATGTACGAACAACAACCAACAGATACGGACAATAACCAACAGGTAGGGACAACAACCAACTGGTAGGGACAACAACCAACATGTAGGGACAACAACCAACAGGAATGGACAACAACCAACAGAAAGGGACGACAACCAACAGGTAGGGACAACAACCAACAGGAATGGACAACAACCAACAGAAAGGGACGACAACCAACAGGTAGGGACAACAACCAACATATAGGGACAACCAACAGGAATGGACAACAACCAACAGAAAGGGACGACAACCAACAGGTAGGGACAACAACCAACAGATAGGGACAACAACCAACAGGAATGGACAACCAACAGGTAAGGACAATAACCAACATGTAGGGACAACAACCAACAGGTAGGGACAACCAATAAGTAAAGACAACCAACAGGTAGGGACACTAACCAACAGGTTGGGACAACAACCAACAGGTAGGGACAACAACTAACAACTAAAAGCAAACTGTCTACCACCTTATGCTACTATTTCTATACACCAGGAATGGTCTTCAATTTAGCTTCAGCAGCTGCTATTAGAGGAGCTTGTTTAGCCTTAATGATAGTCTCCTAGATCCACATTTAATTGTATAATCATTATTTTTAGTGATATTTATATGGGTCAAAATTAAGTGTATCTGACTGTCATAGAACAATTGCCAACAGACTTGTGTCAGCCTGCAGGATACTTGTATGTAAACCTATATGATGTTTGAAGACATCTGTAGAAAAATCGTAACTCTGACCTGTATGACATTACAAACTGAGGAACTATAAAACACTCAACAGTATTTGTGTGTCAGTATGCAGGTATTTGTGTGTCAGTATGCAGGTATTTGTGTGTCAGTATGCAGGTATTTGTGTGTCAGTATGCAGGTATTTGTGTGTCAGTATGCAGGTATTTGTGTGTCAGTATGCAGGTATTTCTATACATGACATTTCATGTAATGAGTTTTACATACGAGACATTATTTCCCACTAGCACAAATGCCTATCCTCTGGATGGTGCTATATACATATAGACGCAGAACGCGGTTTACCAAAGTATTTAGTTTAAGCATTTGCTATGAGCAGTTTTTCGCAGTGCAAGTTACATAACATGTCTGAAATACATGGTTTACGTAGCTTGGAACAACAATAGAGAACACATGTAACATTGTAAACAATTGCTTAATGTCTGGTATAAACCTTAAAACTGGTAAAACCCTTAACCTTTTGGGAATTTAGAAAAAATTTAAGATTTACTTTTCGTCTAAAGAGTTGTAGATGAACCCCTGAACAGTTGGCACTCAAGATGCACCACATACATGCATGCACACACAAACACATGCATGCACACATGCACGCACGCACACACAACACACACGCATGCACACAAACACATGCACGCACACAAACACTTGCACACATACCCACAAACACATGCACGCACGTACACACAAACACATGCACGCACACAAACACTTGCACACACATACCCACAAACACATGCACGCACGTACACACAAACACATGCATGCACACAAACACATGCACGCACACAAACACTTGCACACATATGCCTACAAACACATGCACGCACATACACACAAACACATGCATGCACACAAACACATGCACGCACACAAACACTTGCACACACATACCTACAAACACATGCACGCACGTACACACAAACACATGCATGCACACAAACACATGCACGCACACAAACACTTGCACACACATACCCACAAACACATGCACGCACATACACACAAACACATGCATGCACACAAACACATGCACGCACACAAACACTTGCACACACATACCTACAAACACATGCACGCACGTACACACAAACACATGCATGCACACAAACACATGCACGCACACAAACACTTGCACACACATACCCACAAACACATGCACGCACGTACACACAAACATGCATGCACACAAACACATCCATGCACGTATGTACTAATACATGCATGTACATACACACGTGCACGCACGTACATTCAAACACACGTACACACAAACACATGCACACACATACACATATGTACACACATGTACACATGCATGCACACACACGCACGTACTTGTACTAACATGATTATAGTTAGATTGGTTTATGTTGTCTGATGTCTCCAGGAGATGTCTTCACAGTCCAACCCAGGTCAGACAGAGCCAGGAAAACGACAGACCAGACCTAACATAGGCCGCCTCTCTCGGGCCGTACGAGCCAGTAAGACCAGGAGATGTCTTCACAGTCCAACCCAGGTCAGACAGAGCCGGGGAGACGACAGACCAGACCTAACATAGGCCGCCTCTCTCAGGCCGTATGAGCCAGTAAGACCAGGAGATGTCTTCACAGTCCAACCCAGGTCAGACAGAGCCGGGAAAACGACAGACCAGACCTAACATAGGCCGCCTCTCTCAGGCCGTACGAGCCAGTAAGACCAGGAGATGTCTTCACAGTCCAACCCAGATCAGACAGAGCCGGGGAGACGACAGACCAGACCTAACATAGGCCGCCTCTCTCAGGCCGTACGAGCCAGTAAGACCAGGAGATGTCTTCACAGTCCAACCCAGATCAGACAGAGCCGGGGAGACGACAGACCAGACCTAACATAGGCCGCCTCTCTCAGGCCGTATGAGCCAGTAAGACCAGGAGATGTCTTCACAGTCCAACCCAGGTCAGACAGAGCCGGGAAAACGACAGACCAGACCTAACATAGGCCGCCTCTCTCGGGCCGTACGAGCCAGTAAGATGTCAGGTGGCAAGGATCATCTCAGTCTTGAAGGCAACGTCTCACATCATATGGCTATTTAACTTAATGAGTTGTAATACAGAATAAAAATGTCATGTAACGTACATATTTGACTAGCTGTGTGGAGGTTTTGTTGCTAAATAATTATTTGATTGCAGAAACTCGGTGACTTTTCAGATGTCATATGTTGTAGGCAAAAGATAATCTTCTGTACCCTCTGTTATTCTTATAAATGTATTAAAGTGTTTGTAATGAACAGTGTATCAGAAAGAAGCATAGACAATGTGACAAATGTATATATCTTTATTGACTTCAGAAACTTAGTTTTTGTTAATGAACTTTTTTATTTGTGAGCACACTGATTAGATATTGGAGCTCACTTTGTTCTCTTTATATGTGGAAAAAGCATTGAAAAATTATAAAAACAAATCCATGGCATCAACTTCAAAACTCCCTATGATCTCTGACAGGTTTGTTCAAGTTAAAAAATAATTTTATTTTTCTGGCCTTTGTCCTGCCTTAATGAAGTAAACATTTTGTTATTAGTCATCACAAGTATGACGTTGATACTTTGAACTAGATGGTGGTTGCAGAGTTTTCTTGACAATACATTTAATAACATTCATACAACAAATCTTACAGTAGAGATACTATTAAATACACAATCATTATCAGAAATAGATAATAAATAGTCATTGTCTTATTTAACAGTAAGACAAGATTGGCTTATCAGAAGAAAAGAAAAAGGGGTCCAAATATGTTCACACTCCGTTTTTATATTGCCAATGACCAAACAGATGTGCATTTAATCTTGGTTTAAATATTTCTAGTGTTTAACACGAGGCATTAAAAAAAAATAACTGAACTGAGGCACATATATTTTAAATATTGAGTGACTACGAAGCAGTCCTTTTGTGAAGACATCACGGCACAAACAACGAACCCGTTACGTCCAGCTACTGTCCCTTGACACTGCAGGTTTGCAATGCAGGACACCTGATGTCAAGTAGTTTCTGTGTCAACAGTCTATGCCACTGGTACGATCAGCTAATTACACCAAACTCAACAGGGCGTTTGTGCCACCAAATTACAGTCTGCAACACTAACATGATGGATCAGTGACACCAGACACTATGTCAATAAAACTAACAGCTGTGCTTGTGTCATGAGTGTCACTACCAGTCGGCGGCCCCTGACGCGAGGTAGTCCTTGCGACCGATGTTTGATGCCTGCTTCGACTGCATTGCCTCCAGTTTGGGGCAGTCTGTGATCCTGTGGCCCAGTCCACCGCAGTACAGACAGCCGACCTCACCTGGCAAACACAGCCAACAGGTTACATTCAGTTATGTACACACTGGTGAACTTTTCTGGGCACTGGACCACCAAGTCTGGAAATCTGAGGGTCCTGCCAAAGTTCTGGTGGTCTGGATCATTTTAACCAAAATGAAAATAACTAACACCAAACTAGGACAAAAGAACGTGCATGTTGTCAGTTTTCAAGTGCTTTTCAACTCTACAATCTTTTCTTGTCTGATTGTTTGATAGGCTTGTTAAAGTGAATAAAATATATAATATTCACATGTACAATTCAGTAAGGAAAACCAATGTTTTTGAGTAGTTATGGAAGTTACAAACACTGTCAGTTGTCCAGTACACATGTGACTCACCTCCAATGTCCAGATACTTCTCGCTGTCTGCCTCCAACTCTGCCAGGAACGGAGGCACATTCTGCTTGGCCTCTATGAGCAGATGTTTCAGGTCGAGTAGTACTGACTCATCTGAAACAGCACAGAAAATCAACTTCCATCTATGAAGGGTTCACGTCACACCTCATAATAATTTATTCTTTTGCCATCTCAAAATTCATTAAAACTGCAAAAACAAAATATGCATTTGCTACAAATCTGCATGCATTTTGGGTAGAAAATATTTAGAAAAAATCACAAATTTTACAAGAATAAATGTACACATAAACAGTTATTAAAATTAATAACAACTAACTATAGTAGTTTATGACAAACTATCTGGGAAAATATACCACACAGTGTAATAGGGTTTAAATTTACTCGTTTTATTTTTAGAATTAAATCACCAGTCAGTCTTTATCATATTCATAGTTAGAATCTATGACATAAATCCAAGAAGATAAAAAATTAGCTTGTGTTTCCATGCGACATGAAACAAGTCTTCTTTAATACATAAAGTTTTTTGAAAAAGCCCAAAACATCTGTATGAATATAGTATAATATATTATGTTTAATGTCCACATCTGAATATAATCTTAAACAAAATTGTACCTTTAGAAAACTGTACGATTATTTTAGTTGACAAGGATTACCATAAAATGCTTCCGAGGTCAGAAAATGTGGGGTTAAAGTTTTTTATGTCAGAAGTTCATGAGGTCAGGTATTGATGATGTCAGATGTTCATGAGGTCAGGTATTGATGATTTTCATGTAAAATATTCAACAAAAATTATATTTTTTCCAGTATTACGTTTTTCATGACTTTCCTTGACCTCTACAACAATTCCATGACTTTCCAGGCCTGGAATCCAAATTATCAATTTCCATGATTTTCCAGTTTTTCAAGGACCCGCAGGAACTCTGTTCTAATTAAAACGAGATACTGTTATGAGAAAAGAGAATTAGGTGTCATCACAGCACAAGATGTGTCATGGGCTATGACAGATGACATCCGTCCTACGTACCACATGACTTGTTAACAAACGTTGTCGCGCGTCCTGTCTTCCCACATCGCCCGGTACGACCAATCCGATGGACTGCAATATGTCAAGGCCACCTTCTACATTTCACACATATTTTAGTCATTATCACAGAGATATAGAGCTATCAAGTGTGTGAGACTTGCTCATTTAGAGAGTCTGACTTCCATGTCACACAGCTTTCTCTAAATCTCATGGATATTGGCCATTTAAGGCCAGACACGGCAGGTAGATATCAAGAGAGGGACTACTGTAGAGCTATCAAGTGTGTGAGACTTGCTCATTTAGTGAGTCTCACTTCCATGTCACACAGCTTTCTCTAAATCTCATGGATATTGGCCATTTAAGGCCAGACACGGCAGGTAGATATGAAGAGAGGGACTACTGTAGAGCTATCAAGTGTGTGAGACTTGCTCATTTAGTGAGTCTCACTTCCATGTCACACAGCTTTCTCTAAATCTCATGGATATTGGCCATTTAAGGCCAGACACGGCAGGTAGATATCAAGAGAGGGACTACTGTAGAGCTATCAAGTGTGAGACTTGCTCATTTAGTGAGTCTCACTTCCATGTCACACAGCTTTCTCTAAATCTCATGGATATTGACCATTTAAAA
>CM034534.1:4191836-4216840 GCA_020002185.1 Paraescarpia echinospica | reverse complement strand
CATGAGATTTAGAGAAAGCTGTGTGACATGGAAGAGAGACTCACTAAATGAGCAAGTCTCACACTTGATAGCTCTACAGTAGTCCCTCTCTTCATATCTACCTGCCGTGTCTGGCCTTAAATGGCCAATATCCATGAGATTTAGAGAAAGCTGTGTGACATGGAAGTGAGACTCACTAAATGAGCAAGTCTCACACACTTGATAGCTCTACAGTAGTCCCTCTCTTCATATCTACCTGCCGTGTCTGGCCTTAAATGGCCAGTATCCATGAGATTTAGAGAAAGCTGTGTGACATGGAAATGAGACTCACTAAATGAATGAGTCTCACACACTTGATAGCTCTACAGTAGTCCCTCTCTTGATATCTACCTGCCGTGTCTGGCCTTAAATGGCCAATATCCATGAGATTTAGAGAAAGCTGTGTGACATGGAAGTGAGACTCACTAAATGAGCAAGTCTCACACACTTGATAGCTCTACAGTAGTCCCTCTCTTCATATCTACCTGCCGTGTCTGGCCTTAAATGGCCAGTATCCATGAGATTTAGAGAAAGCTGTGTGACATGGAAATGAGACTCACTAAATGAATGAGTCTCACACACTTGATAGCTCTACAGTAGTCCCTCTCTTGATATCTACCTGCCGTGTCTGGCCTTAAATGGCCAATATCCATGAGATTTAGAGAAAGCTGTGTGACATGGAAGTGAGACTCACTAAATGAGCAAGTCTCACACACTTGATAGCTCTACAGTAGTCCCTCTCTTGATATCTACCTGCCGTGTCTGGCCTTAAATGGCCAATATCCATGAGATTTAGAGAAAGCTGTGTGACATGGAAGTGAGACTCACTAAATGAGCAAGTCTCACACACTTGATAGCTCTACAGTAGTCCCTCTCTTGATATCTACCTGCCGTGTCTGGCCTTAGATGGCCAGTATCCATGAGATTTAGAGAAAGCTGTGTGACATGGAAGTGAGACTCACTAAATGAATGAGTCCCACACACTTGATAGCTCTACAGTAGTCCCTCTCTTCATATCTACCTGCCGTGTCTGGCCTTAAATGGCCAATATCCATGAGATTTAGAGAAAGCTGTGTGACATGGAAGAGAGACTCACTAAATGAGCAAGTCTCACACTTGATAGCTCTACAGTAGTCCCTCTCTTCATATCTACCTACCGTGTCTGGCCTTAAATGGTCAATATCCATGAGATTTACAGAAACCTGTGTGACATGGAAGAGAGACTCACTAAATGAGCAAGTCTCACACTTGATAGCTCTACAGTAGTCCCTCTCTTCATATCTACCTGCCGTGTCTGGCCTTAAATGGTCAATATCCTTGAGATTTAGAGAAAGCTGCGTGACATGGAAGTGAGACTCACTAAATGAGCAAGTCTCACACACTTGATAGCTCTACAGTAGTCCCTCTCTTCATATCTACCTGCCGTGTCTGGCCTTAAATGGCCAATATCCATGAGATTTAGAGAAAGCTGTGTGACATGGAAGTCAGACTCTCTAAATGAGCAAGTCTCACACACTTGATAGCTCTATATCTCTGTGATAATGACTAAAATATGTGTGAAATGTAGAAGGTGGCCTTGACATATTGCAGTCCATCGGATTGGTCGTACCGGGCGATGTGGGAAGACAGGACGCGCGACAACGTTTGTTAACAAGTCATGTGGTACGTAGGACGGATGTCATCTGTCATAGCCCATGACACATCTTGTGCTGTGATGACACCTAATTCTCTTTTCTCATAACAGTATCTCGTTTTAATTAGAACAGAGTTCCTGCGGGTCCTTGAAAAACTGGAAAATCATGGAATTTGATAATTTGGATTCCAGGCCTGGAAAGTCATGGAATTGTTGTAGAGGTCAAGGAAAGTCATGAAAAACGTAATACTGGAAAAAATATAATTTTTGTTGAATATTTTACGTGAAAATCATCAATACCTGACCTCATGAACATCTGACATCATCAATACCTGACCTCATGAACTTCTGACATAAAAAACTTTAACCCCACATTGTCTGACCTCGGAAGCATTTTATGGTAATCCTTGTCAACTAAAATAATCGTACAGTTTTCTAAAGGTACAATTTTGTTTAAGATTATATTCAGATGTGGACATTAAACATAATATATTATACTATATTCATACAGATGTTTTGGGCTTTTTCAAAAAACTTTATGTATTAAAGAAGACTTGTTTCATGTCGCATGGAAACACAAGCTAATTTTTTATCTTCTTGGATTTATGTCATAGATTCTAACTATGAATATGATAAAGACTGACTGGTGATTTAATTCTAAAAATAAAACGAGTAAATTTTAACCCTATTACACTGTGTGGTATATTTTCCCAGATAGTTTGTCATAAACTACTATAGTTAGTTGTTATTAATTTTAATAACTGTTTGTGTACATTTATTCTTGTAAAATTTGTGATTTTTTCTAAATATTTTCTACCCAAAATGCATGCAGATTTGTAGCAAATGCATATTTTGTTTTTGCAGTTTTAATGAATTTTGAGATGGCAAAAGAATAAATTATTATGAGGTGTGACGTGAACCCTTCATAGATGGAAGTTGATTTTCTGTGCTGTTTCAGATGAGTCAGTACTACTCGACCTGAAGCACCTGCTCATAGAGGCCAAGCAGAATGTGCCTCCGTTCCTGGCAGAGTTGGAGGCAGACAGTGAGAAGTATCTGGACATTGGAGGTGAGTCACACGTGTACTGGACAACTGACAGTGTTTGTAACTTCCACAACTACTCAAAAACATTGGTTTTCCTTACTGAATTGTACATGTGAATATTATATATTTTATTCACTTTAACAAGCCTATCAAACAATCAGACAAGAAAAGATTGTAGAGTTGAAAAGCACTTGAAAACTGACAACATGCATGTTCTTTTGTCCTAGTTTGGTGTTAGTTATTTTCATTTTGGTTAAAATGATCCAGACCACCAGAACTTTGGCAGGACCCTCAGATTTCCAGACTTGGTGGTCCAGTGCCCAGAAAAGTTCACCAGTGTGTACATAACTGAATGTAACCTGTTGGCTGTGTTTGCCAGGTGAGGTCGGCTGTCTGTACTGCGGTGGACTGGGCCACAGGATCACAGACTGCCCCAAACTGGAGGCAATGCAGTCGAAGCAGGCATCAAACATCGGTCGCAAGGACTACCTCGCGTCAGGGGCCGCCGACTGGTAGTGACACTCATGACACAAGCACAGCTGTTAGTTTTATTGACATAGTGTCTGGTGTCACTGATCCATCATGTCAGTGTTGCAGACTGTAATTTGGTGGCACAAATGCCCTGTTGAGTTTGGTGTAATTAGCTGATCGTACCAGTGGCATAGACTGTTGACACAGAAACTACTTGACATCAGGTGTCCTGCATTGCAAACCTGCAGTGTCAAGGGACAGTAGCTGGACGTAACGGGTTCGTTGTTTGTGCCGTGATGTCTTCACAAAAGGACTCAATATTTAAAATATATGTGCCTCAGTTCTTTTTTTTTTTTTAATGCCTCGTGTTAAACACTAGAAATATTTAAACCAAGATTAAATGCACATCTGTTTGGTCATTGGCAATATAAAAACGGAGTGTGAACATATTTGGACCCCTTTTTCTTTTCTTCTGATAAGCCAATCTTGTCTTACTGTTAAATAAGACAATGACTTTATTTATTATCTATTTCTGATAATGATTGTGTATTTAATAGTATCTCTACTGTAAGATTTGTTGTATGAATGTTATTAAATGTATTGTCAAGAAAACTCTGCAACCACCATCTAGTTCAAAGTATCAACGTCATACTTGTGATGACTAATAACAAAATGTTTACTTCATTAAGGCAGGACAAAGGCCAGAAAAATAAAATTATTTTTTAACTTGAACAAACCTGTCAGAGATCATAGGGAGTTTTGAAGTTGATGCCATGGATTTGTTTTTAGAATTTTTCAATGCTTTTTCCACATATAAAGAGAACAAAGTGAGCTCCAATATCTAATCAGTGTGCTCACAAATAAAAAAGTTCATTAACAAAAACTAAGTTTCTGAAGTCAATAAAGATATATACATTTGTCACATTGTCTATGCTTCTTTCTGATACACTGTTCATTACAAACACTTTAATACATTTATAAGAATAACAGAGGGTACAGAAGATTATCTTTTGCCTACAACATATGACATCTGAAAAGTCACCGAGTTTCTGCAATCAAATAATTATTTAGCAACAAAACCTCCACACAGCTAGTCAAATATGTACGTTACATGACATTTTTATTCTGTATTACAACTCATTAAGTTAAATAGCCATATGATGTGAGACGTTGCCTTCAAGACTGAGATGATCCTTGCCACCTGACATCTTACTGGCTCGTACGGCCCGAGAGAGGCGGCCTATGTTAGGTCTGGTCTGTCGTTTTCCCGGCTCTGTCTGACCTGGGTTGGACTGTGAAGACATCTCCTGGTCTTACTGGCTCGTACGGCCCGAGAGAGGCGGCCTATGTTAGGTCTGGTCTGTCGTTTTCCCGGCTCTGTCTGACCTGGGTTGGACTGTGAAGACATCTCCTGGTCTTACTGGCTCGTACGGCCTGAGAGAGGCGGCCTATGTTAGGTCTGGTCTGTCGTCTCCCCGGCTCTGTCTGACCTGGGTTGGACTGTGAAGACATCTCCTGGTCTTACTGGCTCGTACGGCCTGAGAGAGGCGGCCTATGTTAGGTCTGGTCTGTCGTTTTCCCGGCTCTGTCTGACCTGGGTTGGACTGTGAAGACATCTCCTGGTCTTACTGGCTCGTACGGCCTGAGAGAGGCGGCCTATGTTAGGTTTGGTCTGTCGTTTCCCTGGCTCTGTCTGACCTGGGTTGGACTGTGAAGACATCTCCTGGTCTTACTGGCTCGTACGGCCTGAGAGAGGTGGCCTATGTTAGGTCTGGTCTGTCGTTTCTCTGGCTCTGTCTGACCTGGGTTGGACTGTGAAGACATCTCCTGGTCTTACTGGCTCGTACGGCCTGAGAGAGGCGGCCTATGTTAGGTCTGGTCTGTCGTCTCCCTGGCTCTGTCTGACCTGGGTTGGACTGTGAAGACATCTCCTGGTCTTACTGGCTCGTACGGCCTGAGAGAGGCGGCCTATGTTAGGTCTGGTCTGTCGTCTCCCTGGCTCTGTCTGACCTGGGTTGGACTGTGAAGACATCTCCTGGTCTTACTGGCTCGTACGGCCTGAGAGAGGCGGCCTATGTTAGGTCTGGTCTGTCGTCTCCCTGGCTCTGTCTGACCTGGGTTGGACTGTGAAGACATCTCCTGGTCTTACTGGCTCGTACGGCCTGAGAGAGGCGGCCTATGTTAGGTCTGGTCTGTCGTCTCCCTGGCTCTGTCTGACCTGGGTTGGACTGTGAAGACATCTCCTGGAGACATCAGACAACATAAACCAATCTAACTATAATCATGTTAGTACATGTACGTGCGTGTGTGTGCATGCATGTGTACATGTGTGTACATATGTGTATGTGCGTGCATGTGTACGTGTGTGCATGTGTTTGTGTGTACGTGTGTTTGAATGTACGTGCGTGCACGTGTGTATGTACATGCATGTATTAGTACATACGTGCATGGATGTGTTTGTGTGCATGCATGTTTGTGTGTACGTGCGTGCATGTGTTTGTGGGTATGTGTGTGCAAGTGTTTGTGTGCGTGCATGTGTTTGTGTGCATGCATGTGTACGTGCGTGCATGTGTTTGTGTGCATGCATGTGTTTGTGTGTATGTGCGTGCATGTGTTTGTGGGCATGTGTGTGCAAGTGTTTGTGTGCGTGCATGTGTTTGTGTGCATGCATGTGTTTGTGTGTACGTGTATGCAAGTGTTTGTGTGCGTGCATGTGTTTGTGTGCGTGCATGTGTTTGTGTGCATGCATGTGTTCGTGTGTACGTGCGTGCATGTGTTTATGTGTGCAAGTGTTTGTGTGCGTGCATGTGTTTGTGTGCATGCGTGTGTTTGTGTGTGCGTGCGTGCATGTGTGCATGCATGTGTTTGTGTGTGCATGCATGTATGTGGTGCATCTTGAGTGCCAACTGTTCAGGGGTTCATCTACAACTCTAGACGAAAAGTAAATCTTAAATTTTTTCTAAATTCCCAAAAGGTTAAGGGTTTTACCAGTTTTAAGGTTTATACCAGACATTAATCAATTGTTTACAATGTTACATGTGTTCTCTATTGTTGTTCCAAGCTACGTAAACCATGTATTTCAGACATTTTATGTAACTTGCACTGCGAAAAACTGCTCATAGCAAATGCTTAAACTAAATACTTTAGTAAACCGCGTTCTGCGTCTATATGTATATAGCACCATCCAGAGGATAGGCATTTGTGCTAGTGGGAAATAATGTCTCGTATGTAAAACTCATTACATGAAATGTCATGTATAGAAATACCTGCATACTGACACACAAATACCTGCATACTGACACACAAATACCTGCATACTGACACACAAATACCTGTATACTGTTGAGTGTTTTATGGTTCCTCAGTTTGTAATGTCATACAGGTCAGTTACGATTTTTCTACAGATGTCTTCAAACATCATATAGGTTTACATACAAGTATCCTGCAGGCTGACACAAGTCTGTTGGCAATTGTTCTATGACAGTCAGATACACTTAATTTTGACCCATATAAATATCACTAAAAATATAAAAATAATGATTATACAATTAAATGTGGATCTAGGAGACTATCATTAAGGCTAAACAAGCTCCTCTAATAGCAGCTGCTGAAGCTAAATTGAAGACCATTCCTGGTGTATAGAAATAGTAGCATAAGGTGGTAGACAGTTTGCTTTTAGTTGTTAGTTGTTGTCCCTACCTGTTGGTTGTTGTCCCAACCTGTTGGTTAGGGTCCCTACCTGTTGGTTGTCTTTACTTATTGGTTGTCCCTACCTGTTGGTTGTTGTCCCTACATGTTGGTTATTGTCCTTACCTGTTGGTTGTCCATTCCTGTTGGTTGTTGTCCCTATCTGTTGGTTGTTGTCCCTACCTGTTGGTTGTCGTCCCTACCTGTTGGTTATTGTCCCTTTCTGTTGGTTGTTGTCCATTCCTGTTGGTTGTTGTCCCTACATGTTGGTTGTTGTCCCTACTAGTTGGTTGTTGTCCCTACCAGTTGGTTGTTGTCCCTACCTGTTGGTTATTGTCCGTATCTGTTGGTTGTGGTTCGTACATGTTGGTTCATGTCCATACCAGTTGGTTGTTGTCCATACCAGTTGGTTGTTGTCCATACCTGTTGGTTGTTGTCTGTACCTGTTGGTTGTTGTCCATACCTGTTGGTTGTTGTCCATACCAGTTGGTTGTTGTCCATACCAGTTGGTTGTTGTCCATACCTGTTGGTTGTTGTCCCTACCTGTTGGTTGTTGTCCATTCCTGTTGGTTAGTGTTCCTTCCTGTTGGTTATTATTCCTACCTGTTGGTTATTGTCCCTACCTGTTGGTTGTTGTAACTACCTGCTGTTAGTTGTGCCTACCTGTTGCTCTGACTGCTCCAGTTGCTGCCACTGTCTGTAGTTTGATTGATCTCGATGCTGCCGTCTTCTTTTCTTTCCCAACTCTTGCTGCCACAGTCGCTGCTGTAGTTCCTGGCGCTGCTGCTGGTGGGCGCTGCACTGCATCTCAAGGTCGTTGTTCTGACTCACCTCCAACTGTGCCTGTAGTCTGAAGGTCATGACAATGTCAAGGTTTCTGGGGGCAGTTGCGTTAATTTCTCTAATAATTCGGACACCAGTAGACATGACTGCAATGACACACTAGGCCACAATTTAGGTATCGCAGTATTTGTGTTACGATACGTTGATAACCCAAATAAAAAATATGTATCGATGTGTTTTTATTTGGGTAATTTTGTGCTTACTTTGTCCTTTATATTTCGTGACTGCCTCTTTATTTATCCTCAAATGTTCATTCTATTAAACACACCTTTTGGCTCAAGTTACCAATGGTAATGATTATTAAGATTGTGTTTTAAATAGTGGTTTAACTAATGTTGTGAATTGTCATGGCATGAGCTGTTATCGCTTCAACTTGAAACAATTTCCAATGTGTGCCTACTTTTAACAACTTTCAACAAGATAACATTTTAGAAAATATGTCTGTATGTATCATATTAAAATAATTTATTGCATCTTGAGAAAATGATCATGATTCACCAATGAACAGCCCAATCAGAAGATGTTCGCATGCCTTTGTTGCCGACTCTCCTTTAGCTTTGTATTTCTTACTCGTACACCTCCAGCTTTCTTCCTGTTATCAGGATTACGTTTTTACTTTCTGGATCGGGCACTTTCAACTAACGGTGAAAGATAACCTTCAGTCAAGGCAGCACCTTGTTGATCCATGAGTTCCACCACACCCACAGATGTCTACGCGCATCATGCACCGTGCACAACAAGGAGCAGTTGTTGATCCACGAGTTCCACTGCTTCCACAGATGTCTATGTGCATCATGCACCATGCACAACAAGGACCAGTTGTTTATTCATGAGTTCCACCACATCCACATATGTCTACACGCATCATGCACCGTGCACAACAAGGACCAGTTATTGATCCATGAGTTCCTCCACATCCACATATGTCTACACGCATCATGCACCATGCACAACAAGGATCAGTTGTTGATCCATGAGTTCCACCACATCCACAGATGTCTACGTGCATCATACACCGTGCACAACAAGGACCAGTTGTTGATCCATCAGTTCCACCACATCCACATATGTCTATGCGCATCATGCACCGTGCACAACAAGGACCAGTTGTTGATCCATGAGTTCCACCACATCCACATATGTCTACACGCACCATGCACAACAAGGACCAGTTGTTGATCCATGAGATCCACCACATCCACATATGTCTATGAGCATCATGCACCGTGCACAACAAGGACCAGTTGTTGATCCATGAGTTCCACCACATCCACAGATGTGTACGTGCATCATGCACCATGCACAACAAGGAACAGTTGTTGATCCATGAGTTCCACCACATCCACATATGTCTACACGCATCATACACCATGCACAACAAGGACCAGTTGTTGATCCACGAGTTCCTCCACATATGTCTATGCGCATCATGCACCGTGCACAACAAGGACCAGTTGTTGATCCATGAGTTCCACCACATCCACATATGTCTATGCGCATCATGCACTGTGCACAACAAGGACCAATTGTTGATCCATGAATTCCACCACATCCACATATGTCTACGCGCATCATGCACCATGCACAACAAGGACCAGTTGTTGATCCACGAGTTCCTCCACATCCACAGATGTCTACGCTCATCATGCACCGTGCACAACAAGGACCAGTTGTTGATCCATGAGTTCCACCACATCCACATATGTCTACACGCATCATGCACCGTGCACAACAAGGACCAGTTGTTGATCCATGAATTCCACCACATCCACATATGTCTACGCGCATCATGCACCTTGCATAACAAGGACCAGTTGTTGATCCATGAATTCCACCACATCCACATATGTCTACGCACATCATGCACCTTGCATAACAAGGACCAGTTGTTGATCCATGAATTCCTCCACATCCACAGATGTCTACGCTCATCATGCACTGTGCACAACAAAGACCAGTTGTTGATCCATGAGTTCCACCACATCAACATATGTCTACACGCATCATGCACCCTGCTCAACAAGGACCAGTTGTTGATCCATGAGTTCCACCACATCCACATATGTCTACACACGTCATGCACCATGCACAACAAGGACCAGTTGTTGATCCACGAGTTCCACAACATCCACATATGTCTAAGCGCATCATGCACCGTGCACAACAAGGACCAGTTCTTGATCCATGAGTTCCTCCACATCCACATATGTCTACACGCATCATGCACCGTGCACAACAAGCACCAGTTGTTGATCCATGAGTTCCACCACATCCACATATGTCTACACGTATCATGCACCGTGCACAACAAGGACCAGTTGTTGATCGATGAGTTCCTCCACATCCACAGATGTCTACACGCATCATGCACCGTGCACAACAAGGACCAGTTGTTGATCCATCAATTCCACCAAATCCACATATGTCTACACGCATTATGCACCGTGCACAACAAGGACCAGTTGTTGATCGATGAGTTCCTCCACATCCACAGATGTCTACACGCATCATGCACCATGCACAACAAGGACCAGTTGTTGATCCATCAATTCCACCAAATCCACATATGTCTACACGCATTATGCACCGTGCACAACAAGGACCAGTTGTTGATCCATCAATTCCACCACATCCACATATGTCTACACGCATTATGCACCGTGCACAACAAGGACCAGTTGTTCATCCATGAGTTCCTCCACATCCACATATGTCTACACGCATCATGCACCATGCACAACAAGGAACAGTTGTTGATCCATGAGTTCCACCACATCCACATATTTCTACACGCATCATGCACCGTGCTCAACAAAGACCAGTTGTTGATCCACGAGTTCCACCACGTCCACATATGTCTATGCGCATCATGCACCATGCACAACAAGGACCAGTTGTTGATCCATGAGATCCACCACATCCACATATGTCTATGCGCATCATGCACCGTGCACAACAAGGACCAGTTGTTGATCCATGAGTTCCACCACATCCACATATGTCTACACGCATCATGCACCGTGCACAACAAGGACCAGTTGTTGATCCATGAATTCCACCACATCCACATATGTCTACGCGCATCATGCACCTTGCATAACAAGGACCAGTTGTTGATTCATGAATTCCACCACATCCACATATGTCTACGCGCATCATGCACCTTGCATAACAAGGACCAGTTGTTGATCCATGAGTTCCTCCACATCCACAGATGTCTACGCTCATCATGCACTGTGCACAACAAAGACCAGTTGTTGATCCATGAGTTCCACCACATCAACATATGTCTACACGCATCATGCACCCTGCTCAACAAGGACCAGTTGTTGATCCATGAGTTCCACCACATCCACATATGTCTACAAGCGTCATACACCATGCACAACAAGGACCAGTTGTTGATCCATGAGTTCCACCACATCCACATATGTCTATGCGCATCATGCACCGTGCACAACAAGGACCAGTTCTTGATCCATGAGTTCCTCCACATCCACATATGTCTACACGCATCATGCACCGTGCACAACAAGGAACAGTTGTTGATCCATGAGTTCCACCACATCAACATATGTCTACACGTATCATGCACCGTGCACAACAAGGACCAGTTGTTGATCGATGAGTTCCTCCACATCCACAGATGTCTACACGCATCATGCACCGTGCACAACAAGGACCAGTTGTTGATCCATCAATTCCACCAAATCCACATATGTCTACACGCATTATGCACCGTGCACAACAAGGACCAGTTGTTGATCCATCAATTCCACCACATCCACATATGTCTACACGCATTATGCACCGTGCACAACAAGGACCAGTTGTTGATCCATGAGTTCCTCCACATCCACATATGTCTACACGCATCATGCACCATGCACAACAAGGAACAGTTGTTGATCCATGAGTTCCACCACATCCACATATTTCTACACGCATCATGCACCGTGCTAAACAAAGACCAGTTGTTGATCCACGAGTTCCACCACGTCCACATATGTCTATGCGCATCATGCACCATGCACAAGGACCAGTTGTTGATCCATGAGTTCCTCCACATCCACATATGTCTATGCGCATCATGCACCGTGCACAACAAGGAACAGTTGTTGATCCATGAGTTCCACCACATCCACATATGTCTACGCGCATCATGCACCATGCACAACAAGGACCAGTTGTTGATCCACGAGTTCCTCCACATCCACAGATGTCTACGCTCATCATGCACCGTGCACAACAAGGACCAGTTGTTGATCCATGAGTTCCACCACATCCACATATGTCTACACGCATCATGCACCGTGCTCAACAAGGACCAGTTGTTGATCCATGAGTTCCACCACATCCACATATGTCTATGCGCATCATACACTGTGCACAACAAGGACCAATTGTTAATCCATCAATTCCACCACATCCACATATGTCTACGCGCATCATGCACCATGCACAATAAGGACTAGTTGTTGATCCATGAGTTCCACCACATCCACAGATGTCTACATGTATCATGCACCGTGCACAACAAGGACCAGTTGTTGATCCATCAGTTCCACCACATCTACATATGTCTATGCGCATCATACACCGTGAACAACAAGGACCAGTTGTTGATCCATCAGTTCCATCACATCCACATATGTCTACACGCATCATGCACCGTGCACAACAAGGACCAGTTGTTGATCCATCAGTTCCACCACATCCACATATGTCTACATGCATCATGCACCATGCACAACAAGGACCAGTTGTTGATCCATGAGATCCACCACATCCACATATGTATATGCGCATCAAACACCGTGCACAACAAGGACCAGTTGTTGATCCATGAGTTACAACACATCCACATATGTCTACACGCTTCATGCACCATGCACAACAAGGACCAGTTGTTGATCCATGAGATCCACCACATCCACATATGTCTATGCGCATCATGCACCGTGCACAACAAGGACCAGTTGTTGATCCATGAGTTCCACCACATCCACATATGTCTACACGCATCATGCACCGTGCACAACAAGGACCAGTTGTTGATCCATGAATTCCACCACATCCACATATGTCTACGCGCATCATGCACCTTGCATAACAAGGACCAGTTGTTGATCTATGAATTCCACCACATCCACATATGTCTACGCGCATCATGCACTGTGCACAACAAGGACCAATTGTTGATCCATGAGTTCCACCACATCCACAGATGTCTACGCGCATCATGCACCGTGCATAACAAGGACCAATTGTTGATCCATGAGTTCCTCCACATCCACAGATGTCTACGCTCATCATGCACTGTGCACAACAAAGACCAGTTGTTGATCCATGAGTTCCACCACATCAACATATGTCTACACGCATCATGCACCCTGCTCAACAAGGACCAGTTGTTGATCAATGAGTTCCACCACATCCACATATGTCTACACGCATCATGCACCATGCACAACAAGGACCAGTTGTTGATCCACGACTTCCACGAGTTCCACCA
Source organism: Paraescarpia echinospica (assembly GCA_020002185.1). Taxonomy (NCBI): domain Eukaryota; kingdom Metazoa; phylum Annelida; class Polychaeta; order Sabellida; family Siboglinidae; genus Paraescarpia; species Paraescarpia echinospica. Next base: position 4,203,628 of record CM034534.1, on the reverse strand, counting down.
CATCCACATATGTCTATGCGCATCATGCACCGTGCACAACAAGGACCAGTTCTTGATCCATGAGTTCCTCCACATCCACATATGTCTACACGCATCATGCACCGTGCACAACAAGGAACAGTTGTTGATCCATGAGTTCCACCACATCCACATATGTCTACACGTATCATGCACCGTGCACAACAAGGACCAGTTGTTGATCGATGAGTTCCTCCACATCCACAGATGTCTACACGCATCATGCACCGTGCACAACAAGGACCAATTGTTGATCCATCAATTCCACCAAATCCACATATGTCTACACGCATTATGCACCGTGCACAACAAGGACCAGTTGTTGATCCATCAATTCCACCACATCCACATATGTCTACACGCATTATGCACCGTGCACAACAAGGACCAGTTGTTGATCCATGAGTTCCTCCACATCCACATATGTCTACACGCATCATGCACCATGCACAACAAGGAACAGTTGTTGATCCATGAGTTCCACCACATCCACATATTTCTACACGCATCATGCACCGTGCTCAACAAAGACCAGTTGTTGATCCACGAGTTCCACCACGTCCACATATGTCTATGCGCATCATGCACCATGCACAACAAGGACCAGTTGTTGATCCATGAGTTCCTCCACATCCACATATGTCTATGCGCATCATGCACCGTGCACAACAAGGACCAGTTGTTGATCCATGAGTTCCACCACATCCACATATGTCTACGCGCATCATGCACCGTGCACAACAAGGACCAGTTGTTGATCCATGAGTTCCACCACATCCACATATGTCTACGCGCATCATGCACCATGCACAACAAGGACCAGTTGTTGATCCACGAGTTCCTCCACATCCACAGATGTCTACGCTCATCATGCACCGTGCACAACAAGGATCAGTTGTTGATCCATGAGTTCCTCCACATCCACATATGTCTACACGCATCATGCACCGTGCTCAACAAGGACCAGTTGTTGATCCATGAGTTCCACCACATCCACATATGTCTATGCGCATCATACACTGTGCACAACAAGGACCAATTGTTAATCCATCAATTCCACCACATCCACATATGTCTACGCGCATCATGCACCATGCACAATAAGGACTAGTTGTTGGTCCATGAGTTCCACCACATCCACAGATGTCTACATGTATCATGCACCGTGCACAACAAGGACCAGTTGTTGATCCATCAGTTCCACCACATCTACATATGTCTATGCGCATCATGCACCGTGCACAACAAGGACCAGTTGTTGATCCATCAGTTCCACCACATCCACATATGTCTACATGCATCATGCACCATGCACAACAAGGACCAGTTGTTGATCCATGAGATCCACCACATCCACATATGTCTATGCGCATCAAACACCGTGCACAACAAGGACCAGTTGTTGATCCATGAGTTACAACACATCCACATATGTCTACACGCATCATGCACCATGCACAACAAGGACCAGTTGTTGATCCATGAGATCCACCACATCCACATATTTCTATGCGCATCATGCACCGTGCACAACAAGGACCAGTTGTTGATCCATGAGTTCCACCACATCCACATATGTCTACACGCATCATGCACCGTGCACAACAAGGACCAGTTGTTGATCCATGAATTCCACCACATCCACATATGTCTACGCGCATCACGCACCTTGCATAACAAGGACCAGTTGTTGATCCATGAATTCCACCACATCCACATATGTCTACGCGCATCATGCACCTTGCATAACAAGGACCAGTTGTTGATCCATGAGTTTCTCCACATCCACAGATGTCTACGCTCATCATGCACTGTGCACAACAAGGACCAGTTGTTGATCCATGAGTTCCACCATATCCACATATGTCTACACGCGTCATGCACCATGCACAACAAGGACCAGTTGTTGATCCACGAGTTCCACGAGTTCCACCACATCCACATATGTCTATGCGCATCATGCACCGTGCACAACAAGGACCAGTTGTTGATCCATAAGTTCCTCCACATCCACATATGTCTACACGCATCATGCACCATGCACAACAAGGAACAGTTGTTGATCCATGAGTTCCACCACATCCACATATTTCTACACGCATCATGCACCGTGCTCAACAAAGACCAGTTGTTGATCCACGAGTTCCATCACATCCACATATGTCTATGCGCATCATGCACCATGCACAACAAGGACCAGTTGTTGATCCATGAGTTCCTCCACATCCACATATGTCTATGAGCATCATGCACCGTGCACAACAAGGAACAGTTGTTGATCCATGAGTTCCACCACATCCACAGATGTCTACGTGCATCATGCACCATGCACAACAAGGAACAGTTGTTGATCCATGAGTTCCACCACATCCACATATGTCTACACGCATCATGCACCGTGCTCAACAAGGACCAGTTGTTGATCCATGAGTTCCACCACATCCACATATGTCTACATGCATCATGCACCGTGCACAACAAGGACCAATTGTTGATCCATCAATTCCACCACATCCATATATGTCTACGCGCATCATGCACCATGCACAGCAAGGACCTGTTGTTGGTCCATGAGTTCCTCCACATCCACATATGTCTATGAGCATCATGCACCGTGCACAACAAGGACCAGTTGTTGATCCATGAGTTCCACCACATCCACAGATGTCTACGTGCATCATGCACCATGCACAACAAGGAACAGTTGTTGATCCATGAGTTCCACCACATCCACATATTTCTAAACGCATCGTGCACCATGCTCAACAAAGACCAGTTGTTGATCCACGAGTTCCATCACATCCACATATGTCTATGAGCATCATGCACCATGCACAACAAGGACCAGTTGTTGATCCATGAGTTCCTCCACATCCACATATGTGTATGCGCATCATGCAACGTGCACAACAAGGACCAGTTGTTGATCCATGAGTTCCACCACATCCACATATGTCTACACACATCATGCACCGAGCACAACAATGACCAGTTGTTGATCCATGAGTTCCTCCACATCCACATATGTCTACACACATCATGCACCATGCACAACAAGGACCAGTTGTTGATCCATGAGTTCCACCACATCCACAGATGTCTACGCGCATCATGCACCGTGCACAACAAGGACCAGTTGTTGATCCATGAGTTCCACCACATCCACATATGTCTACGCTCATCATGCACCATGCACAACAAGGACCAGTTGTTGATCCATGAGGTCCACCACATCCACATATGTCTATGTGCATCATGCACCGTGCACAACAAGGACCAGTTGTTGATCCATGAGTTCCACCACATCCACATATGTCTATGTGCATCATGCACCATGTTCAACAAAGATCAGTTGTTGATCCATGAGTTTCACCACATCCACATATGTCTACATGCATCATGCACCGTGCACAACAAGGACCAGCTGTTGATCCATGAGTTCCACCACATCCACATATGTCTATGTGCATAATGCACCGTGCACAACAAGGACCAATTGTTGATCCTTTTGAGTTCCACCACATCCACATATGTCTACACGCATCATGCACCGTGCACAACAAGGACCAGTTGTTGATCCATGAGTTCCACCACATCCACATATGTCTATGAGCATCATGCACCATGCACATCAAGGACCAGTTGTTGATCCATGAGTTCCACCACATCCACATATGTCTATTTGCATAATGCACCGTGCACAACAAGGTCCAGTTGTTGATCCATGAGTTCCACCACATCCACATATGTCTACACGCATCATGCACCGTGCACAACAAGGACCAGTTGTTGATCCATGAGTTCCACCACATCCACATATGTCTATGTGCATAATGCACCGTGCACAACAAGGACCAGTTGTTGATCCATGAGTTCCACCACATCCACATATGTCTACACGCATCATGCACCGTGCACAACAAGGACCAGTTGTTGATCCATGAGTTCCACCACATCCACATATGTCTATACGCATCATGCACCATGCACAACAAGGACCAGTTGTTGATCCATAAGTTCCACCACATCCACAGATGTCTACGTGCATCATGCACCGTGCACAACAAGGACCAGTTGTTGATCCATGAGTTCCACCATATCCACAGATGTCTACGCGCATCATGCACCATGCACAGCAAGGACCAGTTTTTTATCCATGAGTTCCACGACATCCACATATGTCTATACGCATCATGCACCGTGCACAACAAGGACCAATTGTTGATCCATGAGTTCCACCACATCCACAGATGTCTACACGCATCATGCACAACAAGGATCAGTTGTTGATCCATGAGTTCCACCACATCCACATATGTCTACACGCATCATGCACCGTGCACAACAAGGACCAGTTGTTGATCCATGAGTTCCACCATATCCACATATGTCTACACGCATCATGCACCGTGCACAACAAGGACCAGTTGTTGATCCATGAGTTCCACCACATCCACAGATGTCTACGCGCATCATGCACCATGCACAACAAAGACCAGTTTTTGGTCCATGAGTTCCACCACATCCACATATGTCTATACGCATCATGCACCGTGCACAACAAGGACCAGTTGTTGATCCATGAGTTCCTCCACATCCACAGATGTCTACACGCATCATGCACTGTGCACAACAAGGATCAGCTGGTTTTGGAAAAATATGCCAACTTATAGTTGGCTCTATACACGGACTGAGTTCACAGTGTAAAATCAACCAAGCTACCATAGAATATATACAACTGTGCAACAGTATCACTTATTGTATCATTTTTTGGCAAAAATACGTTTTGGAATCCAGCTGTTCAATTAACCCTCGTCAGAACTTCTAATACATATTCTGCACAAACACTTGTGTGCTCTGTCAGATCTCACAGTACGCACCTCTTGAATTCTGTGTCAGTGTATGGCAGCTCCGTCAATCTAATCTTCTCTTGCTCTAACTCTGAACACAGCTTTTCTTCCATTGCTGCACGTTTCTGTGCATCTGTCACATAACATCTGGTTACACCCAGCCATGGGGCAACACACCAAGGGAAAGTGTTATCACCGGTGAAACATTTTGATGTTAATCTCATTCCCACTCAACGTTTCATCTCTGCTATTGCCAATTATGGCATTGCGTGCAGCCAATAACTTAATAATATTCCATTCAAATCGAACAACGTGCCATGGTGGCACTGTTTAGTGAATGTTTCTCAAATTTGTACCCTAATAAAAGTAAATAACAATCAGTAAATCAGAGGCCAATAATTGAAGGAATTGAATGCACAATGTAAGAAGTGAGTGGATTTGAGTGTCTCGGTTGAGATGCACTTACAATGCTCCAAAGGCAGCTATTGAATACTAGTCGTAATGAATACTAGTCATAATGAATACTAGTCGTAATGAATACTAGTCGTAATGATTACTAGTCATAATGAATACTAGTCGTATACTAGTGAACACCACCTACCAGTTGTCAGTTTGGCAAAATGTAAATAATACTAATATTTATAGAGCACAATATCCATAATATGCTCAAAGCGCTGTACAATAAAATTTAATCTAAATCTGACTGTGAAATACAGAAAAAATAAATTTTAAACCACCGGTCTGATTAATCTATTCACACAGTAAGACACAATTCTCTGGTCACCTGTGAGTTTTGTCTTTGTCTCCTGTAGCTGGAACAAGAACTTGTCTCGTATGGTCCTCAAACCCTCCAGCTCTGTCTGATGTGCCTTGTACCTACTCAAGTCTGTCACAAGGAACATCACCACGTTATATTTCTATTGGGCTAGTCTTCTGTGTTTGACCAATTATATCCCTGGGAACCTCGTGTCATCTGTTTCACAACTGGTGCAATGTTCCTAAAACTAATCTTAACATTGGCAAACATGTTTTCTACGTAGCTGTAGCTACACCCAAAGTCTGGAATAAACTCCCCATTATTTTACTCTATATCTGAATTACAGCCATCTTTCATAGAAACACTCAAAACGTATTTGTGTGAAATTGTATTCTCGCTATAAATCTCTGGTGGCCCATGCTCTAATAATGACTCTTGCATTTCCCTATACTCTATACATGCATTTGTCTAATGATTCTTGTGTGTTTATTGCGCTTCTGAGCACAGGTGTGTGAATACCAATGCACTATAATCTACTACTGATGTATCATTGTCTACTATTATCACTATTATTACGTGTGACCCGCCACAGTGGCCAGGGTGTTAACTCACACAGGTCTATAGTCTACTACACCCTGTACTGTGTATTATATCATTGTCTACTATTATCACTATTATTACATGTGACCTGCCGCAGTGGCCTGGGTGTTAAGTTACACAGGCCTATAGTCTAATACTGTGTATTATATCATTGTGTACTATTAATCACTATTATAACATGTGACCCGCCAGAGTGACCAGGGTGTTAAGTCAGACAGGCCTACAGTCTACTACTGTGTCTTGTATCATTGTCTACTATTATCACTATTATTACATGTGACACGCCACAGTGACCAGGGTGTTAACTCACACAGGCCTATAGTCTACTATTGTGTATTGTATCATTGTCTACTATTATCACTATTATTACATGTGACACGCCACAGTGACCAGGGTGTTAAGTCGCACATGCCTGTAGTCTACTACTGTGTATTGTATCATTGTCTACTATTACTACTATTATTACATGTGACATGCCACAGTGACCACGGTGTTAACTCACACAGGCCTATAGTCTACTACTGTGTATTGTATCATTGTCTACTATTATCACTATTATTACATGTGACACGCCACAGTGACCACGGTGTTAACTCACACAGGCCTATAGTCTACTACTGTGTATTGTATCATTGTCTACTATTATCACTATTATTACATGTGACACACCACAGTGACCACGGTGTTAACTCACACAGGCCTATAGTCTACTACTGTGTATTGTATCATTGTCTACTATTATCACTATTATTACACGTGACACGCCACAGTGACCAGGGTGTTAACTCACACAGACCTACTGTCTACTACTGTGTATTGTATCATTGTCTACTATTATCACTATTATTACATGTGACACGCCACAGTGACCAGGGTGTTAAGTCACACAGGCTTATAGTCTACTACTGTGTATTATATCATTGTCTACTATTATCACTATTATTACATGTGACACGCCACAGTGACCATGGTGTTAACTCACACAGGCCTATAGTCTACTACTGTGAATTGTATCATTGTCTACTATTATCACTATTATTACATGTGACACGCTACAGTGACCAGGGTGTTAACTCACACAGGCCTATAGTCTACTACTGTGTATTGTATCATTGTCTACTATTATCACTATTATTACATGTGACCTGCCGCTGTGGCCTGGGTGTTAAGTTACACAGGCCTATAGTCTAATACTGTGTATTGTATCATTGCCTACTATTATCACTATTATCACTATTATTACATGTGACACGCCACAGTGACCAGGGTGTTAACTCACACAGGCCTATAGTCTACTACTGTGTATTATATCATTGTCTACTATTATCACTATTATTACATGTGACACACCACAGTGACCAGGGTGTTAAGTTGAACCTACAAATTAAAAACAATGCAGAGTATATGACTCAAAACAACCTCGTTTCTGAAAATGTCGCTTTTCAAAAGTTAGCTCCAGTTTTAGCGATAAATCAAAAACTACTGAAGATATTTCAACAAATGCAGTGTCATTTTAAAGCTAATCATCTGTGGATTTCAGAAAGGTAAAACAGTCAATTTTGTAATTTAATACCGAATATGCAGCGACAGGTGACATGTGTCAGTCACAATCTACACTCACCACTGCTTACAACTTGGCAATATTCGTGAGTGAAGCTTTGACAAGAAATGTTTCAGTTCAGACCAGGGCCCTCATTCAGACCAGGACCCTCATTCAGACCAGAACTCTCATTCAGACCTGGGCCCTCATTCAGACTATGGCTCTCATTCAGACCAGGACCCTCATTCAGACCAGAACTCTCATTCAGACCTGGGCTCTCATTCAAACTAGGGCCCTCATTCAGACTAGGGTCATCATTCTGACTAGGGTCATCATTTAAACTAGGGTCATCATTCAGACTAGGGCCCTAATTCACACTAGGGTCATCATTCAGACCACGACCCTCATTCAGACTATAACCCTAATTCAGAATATGGCCCTCGTTCAAACTAGGGCCCTCATACAGACTTAGACCCTAATTCAGACTATGGCCATCATTCAGACCAGAACCCTCATTCAGACCTGGGCCCTCATTCAGACTAGAGTCATCATTCAGACTAGGGCCCTAATTCACACTAGGGTCATCATTCAGACCACGACCCTCATTCAGACTAGGGCCCTCATACAGAATGTGGCCCTCATTCAGACTATGCCCTCATTCAGACCAGACCCTCATTCAGACCAGGGCCTTCATGCAGACTAGGGCCCTCATTCAGACTAGGTCCCTCATTCTGCTCACCTACCGGCATTCAGACGCTCCTCTTCCGCACAAAGTTTGCGGAGCGCATCTTTTGCCTGCTGCTCCCTCTGGTGAGTACCGCTACTACACAGGTCGTAAGAAGCGGTGAACTCCTCCACATCTTTGAAGAATGTCTGTCTAGCAATGTCAATCTTAAGCGAAACATCAACCTACAAGCAAGGGGCGACTCGACTGAAGGACTTCTGAACTGTCACACCTGGCAGGGAATAGACACCACCAGGAAGCTGATACAAAGGATGCAGTTACTGCCCCTAGATGACACCACAGGGAATAGACACCACCAGAAAGCTGACACAAAGGATGCAGTTACTGCCCCTAGATGTCGCCACAGGGAATAGATACCACCAGGAAACTGACACAAAGGATACAGTTACTACCCCTAGATGACACCACAGGGAATAGACACCACCAGGAAGCTGACACAAAGGATGCAGTTACTGCCCCTAGATGACACCACAGGGAATAGACACCACCAGGAAGCTGACACAAAGGATGCAGTTACTGCCCCTAGATGACACCACAGGGAATAGACACCACCAGGAAACTGACACAAAGGATGCAGTTACTGCCCCTAGATGACACCACAGGGAATAGACACCACCAGGAAACTGACACAAAGGATGCAGTTACTGCCCCTAGATGACACCACAGGGAATAGACACCACCAGGAAGCTGACACAAAGGATGCAGTTACTGCCCTAGATGACACCACAGGGAATAGACACCACCAGGAAACTGACACAAAGGATGCAGTTACTGCCCCTAGATGACACCACAGGGAATAGACACCACCAGGAAGCTGACACAAAGGATGCAGTTACTGCCCTAGATGACACCACAGGGAATAGACACCACCAGGAAACTGACACAAAGGATGCAGTTACTGCCCCTAGATGACACCACAGGGAATAGACACCACCAGGAAACTGACACAAAGGATGCAGTTACTGCCCCTAGATGACACCACAGGGAATAGACACCACCAGGAAACTGACACAAAGGATGCAGCTAGATGACACCACTAGACACCACCAGGAAGCTGACACAAAGGCAGTTACTACCCCTAGATGACGCCACAGGGAATAGACACCACCAGGAAACTGACACAAAGGATGCAGTTACTGCCCCTAGATGACACCACAGGGAATAGACACCACCAGGAAACTGACACAAAGGATGCAGTTACTGCCCCTAGATGACACCACACGGAATAGACACCACCAGGAAACTGACACAAAGGATGCAGTTACTGCCCCTAGATGACACCACAGGGAATAGACACCACCAGGAAACTGACACAAAGGATGCTGTTACTGCCCCTAGATGACACCACAGGGAATAGACACCACCAGGAAACTGACACAAAGGATGCAGTTACTGCCCCTAGATGACGCCACAGGGAATAGACACCACCAGGAAACTGACACAAAGGATGCAGTTACTGCCCCTAGATGACACCACAAGGAATAGACACCACCAGGAAACTGACACAAAGGATGCAGTTACTGCCCCTAGATGACACCACAGGGAATAGACACCACCAGGAAACTGACACAAAGGATACAGTTACTGCCCCTAGATGACACCACAGGGAATAGACACCACCAGGAAACTGACACAAAGGATGCAGTTACTGCCCCTAGATGACACCACAGGGAATAGACACCACCAAGAGCCCCGGTGACACCAAAGGATGCGAGTTACTACCTAGATGACACCACAAAGGAATGGAAAGACACCACCAGAAGCTGACACAAAGGATGCAGTTACTGCCCCTAGATGACACCACAGGGAATAGACACCACCAGGAAACTGACACAAAGGATGCAGTTACTGCCCCTAGATGACACCACAGGGAAAAGACACCACCAGGAAACTGACACAAAGGATGTAGTTACTGCCCATAGATGACACCACAGGGAATAGACACCACCAGGAAACTGACACAAAGGATACAGTTACTGCCCCTAGATGACACCACAGGGAATAGACACCACCAGGAAACTGACACAAAGGATACAGTTACTGCCCCTAGATGACACCACAGGGAATAGACACCACCAGGAAACTGACACAAAGGATACAGTTACTGCCCCTAGATGTCGCCACAGGGAATAGACACCACCAGGAAACTGACACAAAGGATACAGTTACTGCCCCTAGATGACACCACAGGGAATAGACATCACCAGGAAACTGACACAAAGGATGCTGTTACTGCCCCTAGATGACACCACAGGGAATAGACACCACCAGGAAACTGACACAAAGGATGCAGTTACTGCCCCTAGATGACACCACAGGGAATAGACACCACCAGGAAACTGACACAAAGGATGCAGTTACTGCCCCTAGATGACACCACAGGGAATATACACCACCAGGAAACTGACATAAAGGATACAGTTACTGCCCCTAGATGACACCACAGGGAATATACACCACCAGGAAACTGACACAAAGGATACTGTTACTGCCCCTAGATGACACCACAGGGAATATACACCACCAGGAAACTGACATAAAGGATACAGTTACTGCCCCTAGATGACACCACAGGGAATAGACATCACCAGGAAACTGACACAAAGGATGCTGTTACTGCCCCTAGATGACACCACAGGGAATAGACACCACCAGGAAACTGACACAAAGGATGCAGTTACTGCCCCTAGATGACACCACAGGGAATAGACATCACCAGGAAACTGACACAAAGGATGCTGTTACTGCCCCTAGATGACACCACAGGGAATAGACACCACCAGGAAACTGACATAAAGGATACAGTTACTGCCCCTAGATGACGCCACAGGGAATAGACATCACCAGGAAACTGACACAAAGGATGCAGTTACTGCCCCTAGATGACACCACAGGGAATAGACACCACCAGGAAACTGACACAAAGGATGCAGTTACTGCCCCTAGATGACACCACAGGGAACAGACACCACCAGGAAACTGGCACAAAGGATGCTGTTACTGCCTCTTGATGACACCACAGGGAATAGACACCACCAGGAAGCTGACACAAAGGATGCATTTACTGCCCCTAGATGACACCACAGGGAATAGACATCACCAGGAAACTGACACAAAGGATGCTGTTACTGCCCCTAGATGACACCACAGGGAATAGACATCACCAAGAAGCTGACACAAAGGATGCATTTACTGCCCCTAGATGACACCACAGGGAATATACACCACCAGGAAACTGACACAAAGGATGCAGTTACTGCCCCTAGATGACACCACAGGGAA